>JAOXYF010000003.1:12905244-12915534 GCA_028565775.1 Sternarchorhynchus goeldii | reverse complement strand
ACTCCCCGCCCCCCGCCAGTCTGTTCGAGAAGCAATTAAGGGTTTTCTGGCAGGTCACTGGTGCTGCTGGACCTCGTAATGGTGTCATTTCTCCTCCAGTCACTAGTATCTGTCGCTCAGGCCTGCCAATGATTAGCCGGAGACTCCCGCACCAATGTAGCGGCTAATTAGCAAATTACGTCGAAAAAAGCAGAGCCCCTAATTAACGGCTATTATGGCATTTCGGGAGCGGTGGCTTTAATTAGCGCAGGGACGGGAGCTCGTATTGCAGCACCGTCTGCTGGCTTCACGCCCATCCCTCCTCTTCCTCCTCTTCGCAGTGCCGCCACTCCTACACACTAGCTGCTCGAGTGGCTCCACCCATCAGTTTGTGGGTCCTTCGCCCCCTTACGGAATCACTGCTTCGACAAAAATGCGATCGATAAGCCCGGGAAGTTGCTTTGCTGGAAGGCAACAGCAACTGATAAATTTGGCCCACGCAAATTCATAGCACGTTTAATAATGTTTTATGTGACTTGCGAGGAATAAGTCAAATTTGGATCCATTACCGAACATCGCAATCCATCACCTGCTTGCTAAACTGCTTCCTCTATGGAAACCCTTTTGTATTTTGTTGTTACCTCATACATTGTTCTCTTTTACTCCTTTATCGGACTTTATCGTTCTCTGTGTGCACTTTCACCCCACCACCCCCGCCACACAACCCACCTCACCCCCACCCCATGCCTCCATCGGCATCAAAGTCAAGAGCTGCCGTTTTAATTAAGTGACACTAATGAGCTTGTTGAAAGGGGGCTCCTCCAGCCCGGCCGCGTGGCAATAAACGTGTTTATACTGGGGTGTCATCCCTGACGGCTCCCTTCCTGCCCCCCACCACCCCCCACCCCCATCGCCTGAGGGGAGAGGGCATCACATGAGCCCAAGGCTAAACCCAAGGCGTGCTGCCTAACAGGCCCTTTATATTAATGCACTTGTGATGTGTTTGTGCATGTGAGAGGAGGCCTACTATAGACTGTGACCTACAGTAATGAATCCATAAGACAGGTCCTAGTACTTATATACTTTACGCTTTCAAATAATGGCACAATGTAAGGACTGAACACGAAGAATGGGGCAACAGTGTGCATTTTCGAAGGACTGGATCCACCCGTATGTCAGCAGAAAGTTCAGGGCGGGAAATGGAGTGATTGACAGGTGATATACCGCTACTCAGTGCCCAGAGAGGCAGGGATGGGGGAAGAGGGAGGTTTATCTGTGTGTGTGGGGGGGGGGTGCGTCAGTATCCCACTTGCTAGACTCCATCGTTCACCCGTGCTCCAGTAGCTTCGGTCTGTCGAGGCACAGCGCAAACACCCCACTTAATGGTGGGGATTACCCCCCATTTTCATGCAAAACGAAGGCTGAGGGCCTACAATGTTGGAAGCTGAGCCACTCAAGCGCAGGGTCACCCCCAAACTCTAAAGTCACTTCATGCCCCTCCCCCGAACCACCACAAATACCCATTACCTTAAGTCATTCCATACGCCCCATCGCTATCTCGCGACTCTCTACTTGGCCATTGTTATGGAAATGCCGGACGTTGTCGCGGAGATGACTTATCTCTGAGTGCCTAATCCCGCATGGGATGGCGAACGCCTCCCCTTCCAAAATGCATCTTTGTTTCCGCTCCTTTTCAAGCTTTTATTCATTAATGTCTTGAATATTCATGACATTGACGCAGGGCTCCTTGTCTTCTCACGGCTTTTGTTTTTGCATTTTGTTAAATATTCAGCGCGCGGAAGCAATTAACATGCTGTTAATGAATAATTAATCAGAACTAAAGCAGCCACCAAATTTATGCACTTTAATTATTGAAACTGCAAATATGAAAACATGGTCCCGTTGCCTTTTATCAATCCCTTACTTAATGTGTGTTATCAGCAACATAAAACATTCAATATACATTCTGTAGTATGTATGTGTGTGTGTGTGTGTGTGTAGGGGGGGTTCTACACCCACCAACAACACGATTGTGAGCTCAAGTCCCTTTTGAACTCTAGAGAAGTGCTATCACCTAACCAGTCACTTATAGCATCCAGTCCATGGTACCAGGAAATTACTGCAGTACTTTCTGATCTGTGGTCAGGCGAGGTCCGTACATCTCCACCAGATCTTATCATGCACCTCTCACTCTCTTCTGACCTGTGGTCAGGTGAGGTCTGTACATCCCCACCAGATTTTATCATACACCTCTCACTCTCTTCTGATCTGCAATCAGGTGAGGTCCGTACATCCCCACCAGATCTTATCATACACCTCTCACTCTCTTCTGATCTGTGGTCAGGTGAGGTCCGTACATCCCCAACAGATTTTATCATACACCTCTCACTCTCTTCTGCTACCCTCCATTACAGCCTCATTGCTTCTTCATCACTGCTGGCTACTGCCAAGCCGCCATGTGTGTGCGTGTGTGTGCATGTGTGCACGCGTTTGTGTGCGTGTGTGTGTGTGTGTTTGGGCTCTGTCAGCTCATTAGGGCAGATCTAATTATTACTGTTGCATGCAACAGCTTGCCGGGCAAGCCCACATTGTTTGTGAGAGGGAAAAAATGATTCGGAGTGGATGCACTTGCCTGGGTCTGTGGAAATAAAGCAGAGAGAAAGGGAGAGAAAGAGAGAGAGAGAGAGAGAGAGAGTGAGGGAGAGAGAAAGAGAGGGAGAGAGAGAGAGCCAAGCAGACTCCAAATAGCTAATTGAGATTTGCTTCTGGGAAGGCAGTAATAGCCAGAGTGGCCAGAGCAACAGGCATTTGGCTGGACACCAGCAATAACACAGTCCAAAAGCCCCAGACAACGTAGAACAAGAACCCTCTACACTCCTCACTACACACCTGCATGTGGATGTAATGTACATGAAGGGTTTGGGTGTACAGGCACTCAAACGCACCCCCCCCCCCCAACATCCTCATAAAAGGAAAAAGCCTGTGTGGAACCATTCCGAAGGTTCTCAGGATGTCGCTGTAAGACAGCGTTTGCTAAATCGGCTTATCTATAGTCCATTCCTACCGTTTCTGCCAAGAACCAGCAATTAACTTCTCAACACTGAACGAGACTCTAAATCTGAATATAAGAGGGAACTTTGGGAAGGGCCCCTGACAGCCTGCAGTATGTAACATACGAGAGACTCCCCAAATCTTCTGCGCTCCTTTTGGAATTGCTGTATGTTAAAATAGAACAGACCCTTGCAGGCACTTTGTAGATCCTTATAGGCAAAGCTTAGAACTGCATTGCTGAAACAGCCCTTCAGACAGCTAAGAACTCCACGGAACCGAGGGGCATAGAATTCCTTCGTGTTTAATTCATTCCGAACACCAACCCGAGAACCCATTAAGAGGCTCATTTTTAGGTATAGGCATGTTTTTAGGTATATATTCCTCATATAAGTATTAAAACCAGCATTTCCTGTGAGATATAGCCACACTCCATTTTATAATGATCTCACAGACAGCTCCACACCTTCATCTTTTTTTAGCAACAGGGAGGAAAAAAAGACTCTGTAACTCTCTCGCACTCAACCCTGTGTCATGTCGACAAGGTTGCTCCCCCCCCTCCTCTTTCTCCCTTCTCTGTTTTTCTCTCTGTTCTCCATGAGGGATGTTAAGTGACAGGTACCACCAATTCTTGTCTTAATAAAACAGACGACCCCCCCCCCACTCCCTGTGACCCACCCTTCCACCAGACAGTGTGTTTTAAAGCGGCGGGAAAACACTTGTTTCAAGTTGCCGTGACACCCGGAGAGTGCTCTGACAGGTATCAGTGACTGTAGGAAGAGTGCGCATGTGTGTGTGTGTGTGTGTGTGTGTGTGTGTGTGTGTGTGTGCGTGCGCTCTATGCGGGGACATAGTGCTGCTTGTGACACACACTCACGTTTGCTCTAACACACGCTATCACACGTTTTGCTTTGAAAGGCTGCGACAGCTCACTGACTGCGAGGAAGGCGCCTGTCTTCGGGGGGGCTCCAGCACACACACACACGTGCGCGAGAGCAGATGCCATGCTCCCACTATTAGCGAGCATCAAACGTCCCTCCTCACTGCCCTGTGTCTTCTCTCTCAGCACAGGATCATAAATAAATGAACTGCTTAGAGGCAGATGAAGAGGCTGACGAGACAGATATGTCAACTGGCATGCACTCCACACTACCTGATCTGGCAGCAAAGTTTGTATCATGTTTGCTGTTAAAATGGTTTACAGAGACCATTTTTGACAATAGCCTTCAGTAAAAGCTGTTACACAGGATGCAGTCCTGAATGATTTTATTTTTGTCATGATAACTCCCAAACAGATATAAAATAATAATGTACAGCAAATATGTAAACATGGGTAAGAATGACGTTGCATTGTTTGGCTAATCGGTGTCTAGTGAATTGCGCTCATCAGGCTACCAGCAGGGTTAGCGCTTATAGCCAAACCGTTTCTTCATGAGTAGATGAATTATTCAATTATCGCACAGTATGTCTCTCTGTGCTCTTGTGTCACCAGTAACAGGCGTCTTACTTTATACACCCACACTGAAAAGCTGCGTTACCAACATGGTTTCCACACTCTGGTTCCGAATGTCGTACCTTGCCGTATCGTCCAGACCTACACCAGCACCAACCATCTGTTAACCGCGGCCTTTTCAATTGAATCTTGTTACACGATCATCATTAGTTAAAGAACGACGCCTTTCTTTTCTTGTTTTACTCTCTCTTTTTTTTAATACTTTCCCAGTCTGAAAATTAATTATTTATCTTTCGCGCCAACAACTTTCCAGGTTAGTCTTCTGGAAGCCTTTTGTAACTGACAAGCTTCTGTTCTTTTCCAATAAAACTCCCAGCACAAGGAATGAAAGGAACGAGGAAGAGGAGCCTGTCAGGCTTCAGTCACAAAACCACCTCCTTCAAGAGGGCATCATTCCTTTTAATTAGCGTCGAGAGGGCGATCAAAGACAAGCCGCCTCCGCCGAAAGAGATATCAATAGGCCTACACGACGAGAAAAACTCTTTGTCACGCAAAACGTCAATCGCTGCCACCGTCGACGTTAGCGCCATTAAAATCCGCGCCAAGTTCGTGTGCCAGCGAGCTGTCGCGGGCAGCCCGCGCGCGAGGGAGGATGCGGCGGTGACGACTGTCACGCGTTTACAGAACAACGTCGGTTTAATTATCCGTTCAAAATAAACACACACGTGCGCTCCGCGAAGGCGATAATGAAAACCACCGAAATACATGGCACGGAAAATGAATTGACAAATGCGGCGATCTCACGTAGTGTTTGGGCCAAAAAACAAACAAAAAAAGTGAAACTGTCAGTATTCTTAAGATAATGATTGGAGAGCTGTTGCAAACTGTTTTTACAGTTTAAAAACTAGCCTTTGACATCGATGAAGAAAATAAATTCAGTGTTGTTCCGCACCCTCCCACAACATGGCATCTTGGCACGTTAAAGGCAGCTGAAAATTTTTGCTTAGCAGACAACTATGTAAAAATCAGCTTTACAGTAACAGTTTGCTCTGCTTTCAGATTTGCCCTTGTGTGAGCGTGAAAGAAATCAGCAATATCGTCCCAGGAGGTCAAACCTGATAGGCCTACACCATAATCAATATTTCATCCCAATTTTCAGTACCTATTATGTATTCTCCTGTGTATGTACGTGCTTGTTGTTTAGGTGTGTGTGTGTGTGTGTGTGTGTGTGTGTGTATGAGCTCACCTTGTTTTCTTCACTCATGCTGTTTTTGAAGAGAGAGCTCTCCCATGGGAGACAGGCTTCCCGATGCTTTGCGTAAGCCCCACACAGCGCGCTGCAACCGCTCTCTCCGAAACCCTTCGCAATGAGCTGTTTACTGCTCCCGAATGCACCTTTTTGAACTTTTCCCGCCCCACACACTGCATGTCCTCCTGTAGGTCTTCAGCGGACAGTACTGGGTCGAGGCCCCTATCGGCCCTGACGTGGGCGGCAACAAACTGTGGAGAGCTAACCGCCCGTTTTTCGGGATTATTATCCGCAAGTATGGTATTGCAGTATCGCCTGGCAACGCAGGTGGCTTGGTTGGACGGGGCCTGGGCTCCCTGAGGGTAGTTAACATCGCTTCTTGCCCACACCCTGACAGGATAAGACCGCGATCAGCACCCCATGAATCATTCATGTCCGTGCTGTCGCTCGGCAACTCCGCCCGTCTGCATCTCTCTCTTCCTCTCGCCCGCTCCGTCGGAGAGCTTTACACTCTTCTGGCCAGCGGACGTACGCGCAATAAAGAATGAGGTAACGCAGAAGAGCAGTATCATGCTCTTCGCAAGGTTTGTGTGTGTGTGTGTGTGTGTGTGTGTGCGCTCATGTGTGTGCTTGGGTAGCACTGTCAAAGTGTAAATTAAACAAAGAACAGTTGAGAGGGTAGGATGTGACTATCTTAACCTAAACATGAATACTTACACCCAGTTCATTAACCTCCTTCTTAAAACAAACACATTTGATAACCATTAATCCATCTCTCTCTCTCTCTCTCTCTCTCTCTTTCTCTTTTCTCTCTCTAATACGCACCACAAACTCCCCTCTGCTCTTTTGACAGGAACACCTCACAGCTCAGGTTGTCCTTGTTTCTATAATCAGGCAGATTCAATTATTTTGGTTCGTCTCTCTGAGACAGCACCCGCCAGGGACTGTACACACACATTAAAACCCTCTACATTTTTCACCAGCAATAAAGTATCACAGAATAATAACCCATGTTGTGTTTTTTTCTATGTGGCACTTTTCCATCTTACACACACACAAAAACACACACACACACACACACACCCACATACACACCCTGTCCCAAAACAGCATAGCTGGTTCCTTGGGACCTAATTACCATCACCTGTGTTAATTACAGCCTCAAACCAATCAACGGCTTTCCTACTAATTGGCTTTTTTTCTTTCTCCACCAAGGCCGGAAGTCGCCATGGAGACCTGTCACCTGAGGCTAAGAGAATTATGGTATGATGCACTCATACACACAAACACACATGTGCACTCAAACACACACACACACACACATGGAATGGCAAGATAAAATGGGGACAGCCTCCAATTTGAGCTTGTTTATGCTCCTTCATCAACACACCTTCTGGTAGACTTGGGGGATCAACATCTCACTGTTGTTTTTGAAGCGGGCGGCGCTCAACATGCCCGACTTGTAGCTGTCAGGGGGAGCAGCTGTAAGAGCTCACCTCCCCAGAGACACACGCCACTCAGAAACATGCGTACTGCACGCGCTCGTGTGTGTGTGTGTGTGTGTGTGAGAGAGAGAGAGATGGGCTTGCGTGTGTATTTCTGTGAGTTTGCATATAGCATCTTAGTGCACATGATTTTTTGTGCGGACGGGACCAACTGCTTCAGTGAGGATAATAATGGAATGGTTTCTCAAGAACTGAGTGTGTGTGTGTGTATGTGTGTATAGGTTTGGTGATGGGATTGATTTTCTTTCCTCTGGGCCTGGTGTATGGACAGCTCTGGTCTGCAGTGGGGATCCTCTCTTGGCCCTGGTGAGTCCTGAGTGACTCAGGGTACCAGAGGGCCCCGTGGCCCTGACGGCAGGAGCTTCTGCCGATCGATAAACACCTGTCAGATACAAGCCTGCTCATGCACATCAAAGTACATCACTCCCCCTGCCGAATATCCCCCTGTCTGCACGGTCACATGCTCAACCACACATACGTACACACACACACACACAGACACACAATAGATGATGTGCGCTAAGATGCTATATGCACACTCACAGAAATACACACACAAGCCCATCTCTCACTCACTCTCTCTCTCTCTCTCTCTCTCTCTCTCACACACAAACACACACACACTAACGCAAGCACACACAAGTAACCAAGACATCTACCACTGGCTTCCCGCTACATCAAATGACAACAGCAGCACACAAAGTCATATTTGCAAAGTAAACAATGGAGCATCGGGGTGATTATATTACACCCTGCTACAGAACTGCTTTATCAGAAACTCTTAATTTCTTGTGAATGCTAAATAGAATAATGTACTGGGAGGTTTTAGCAGGAAGACAAGGGGTCTAAGGATTTTGCAGTGGTCATTACTGTTGGAGCAGACTCCTTTCTACAAGCTAATTAAGAGAATGTGCATCTTTTTCCAAACAGGCCAGCTGGGTCCTCTCGGCATACGTTCATGTACGCACACGCACACACGCGCACACACACACACTAAATAATTCGGCGGCACGCTCACTAAAGGAGGGTATAAAAAAAAGAAAACAAACACGAAATGATGCGCCAGCCCTGAACAAGTCGTCGCGGAAACACAAGCAGCCGTGTGTGTGTGTGTGTGTGTGAGCCAGTGTTTTTAATGACCACTAAAACCTTGACCCCTGCTCACCCAGCCTCTTTAATGCTAGCTTCATCTGAAGACAAACCTCAGCCAGCTCTCCCTGAGGCAGAGGGCACATCTTGGCCCACCACCTCAAACGGAATCCCTCCGCAGGCATTAAAGCGTCCGATGTCTTTGGGGTGGTGCCGTGCGGAGAATGGCTAATGGCAAAACGAGCCCACCCCCTCCTCCACCCCTGACACCTCCGTCTCTCCTCCCCCTCAATGGACCCACAGAAGAAACCATGATCAAATACCTGCTAGAGAGCATAAGGCTAGAGTGGAGAGGCTATTTAGTCACCCTTAGCTTTCAACCCTAAACCTCACACACACACACACACGCACACACACACACACAATCCCCCCGGAGGGCACTCTGAGAACGGCATACCCTCTTCTCATGTGTGCACACCCCTCATGCAATATTAAGGTCCTGGGAATGGGCCTATAAAGGAGTGTCCAGCCTTCTGCCATTGTGAATTATAAATCACTATTGATTTTCACCGCTTCTCTTTGGGGGCAAGCAGGTGCCCCGAGTTCACCGAGATGCCCGGCTGGGAGAGAGCACTTTATGAGATTAGGACCAGACCCTGGCTGAACACCACCACCCATCTCCTCCACCTGCCCACCACACCCACAACACCCCAAAACAAATAAGTAAACAAATGGCTAAAATTAGAGGATGACGGAGGATGAGGAAGAGGAAGACGAGGGAGACCCCGACCCCGTTTCCCGCTGACATGTCCCAGCCCGCTCCTTTTGCCCCTTTCACGGGAAACCCCGCTGCCGTCATTCCCGCCACGATTCTCCGTCTCCCCCTGCCTGGTGCTCGCTTCAGCGACCTGAGGGTTCGGCAGAAAGGAGCTTGGCTGAGAGTGGGACATCCCATCGCAGGACACGCTACCATTTCCCTCCCTCTTAATTCAATTAACGTTTTCAAAGCTGCTCGACTTCCACCCCCTGATTCGTCTGTTCCATTGCTACGGTGTTAACAATTAAAATCGCGTCGCCAGAGGTTACAGCCCAGCTAGAACACCACGGTGGTTTTGCTTTTCTCTCTCTCCCTTCGTTTTTCTTCCCTAGGAGTAGATTCCCGTAATATTTGGAAGGAGAATATTTGTATTGCTCTCAGCACTCAAGGGCTTGGAAGTGGCCCGCCTGTGTGTCTGTGAGTGTGTGTGCACATGTATATTTACTCCTGTATCACTTCCCCTCTCTATTTTCCTCTCCTCTCTCGCGCGCCCTCGATGTGTGAATTGGCTTGTTTGTGGAGCACTTTGCGCTCGCCTGCTGGCAGCGGGCAGTGCGTGTTTGTGTAAGCGCTGCGCCACTTATCCAATGATGTCTCTTCCGCCACCCCTGCCACCTCCGCCACCCCTGCCACCTCCGTCACCTCCGCCACCTCCATAAAGCCCACGTGTTGTGATTTCTTTGACTAGCCACGGATGGGTCAGTAAAGAATCTGAAGCAAAAAAATAACGTCAGGCTCGAACGGGGACAGCAGGGTCTTTAATCGGGATCTTAATCACTGCAGGTTCTCATGGGGAAAAAAACAGAGCAGAAAAAAAAGATACAACTAACTTGGTCACCCCCCCTCCTGGATGTAAAAATGAATGTGTAAAAATGTCACCTGACTGGAATGGGCTCCGGACATATGCCCGTGCGTCAGGAGAGCCATGGCTTAACTCGATTCCACGGCGGATTCCGTTTCGGCACGCCATACCTCCTAGCTGCACTAACCCCACCCCCCCATTCCCCCATTCCCCCATTGTCTCCTCTCACAGGGCCGTCTTCATTAGGATACTGCAGCCATTCTCACACCCTTTCTTGTCTGACAAGGCAGGCATATCCTGTTACTGACGCCAGGAAAAAAAAAAAAGAGGGGGGGGGGGGGGGGCAAA
>JAOXYF010000003.1:12890965-12905144 GCA_028565775.1 Sternarchorhynchus goeldii | reverse complement strand
GGGGGGGGGGGGGCATAAGAGAAACGGGAAAAAATGCTGCAGATCTGGCAACGGAACGTCGGAAAACTGCCGCGGCCCACAGGACTCAATTATTGCCTCCCATATGTTAACATGTCGGAGGAGGTGTCAAGTAATTTCAGATCTCTCTGCAACGCTATGTACACCCCGTATACCAACACTCGCCTCACACCCGACACCCCCCCCACCAAACACCGAAATATGCACGTGTTCCTCCGACCTCCTTCTTGCGATGCCACATAACGGGAGAAATGGGAGGGGGACTGGGTGGGGAGAAAAAGGGAGTCTTCGTGTTGTTTCAATTATTAAAGAACTAAATTAAGATCTTAATTAATCAATTTTGACAGCTTTCACAACTGGGTTAAGTGGATCTCGTCCTTGACAAGAGCTATGTACACCAGATATGCTCGCCTAGCTACCGTTACCGTCGCCGGGCGCGGAGCAAATGTGCAGGAAGACGCCCTGGAAGTGCACTTCGAGCCCATGGTGTGACCGCTGTTCCCTACTCTGGGACGGATTACCGTGTCAAAACGAGCGAAAATTGAGCACTGCACGGCGAATGGATAAGTCAGTTTTAGCCGATAGCTCTTGACTTCCCGGCCAAGCAAGCGGTTTAAGGACCCATTGAAATGCTAATTGGGAAACGAAATGCTCAATTGCGGGAACGAGTTTTTTAAAAGGACAGTTCGTTTATCTCAGGCAGAAACAAGGAAGTGCTGACAAGACACCAGTGAAGGAAAGGAGAGTGGAGCACAAAAGAGAATGTAATCGTCTATCAGTCCACCACGGCGAAGATGGTCGAGTTTGTAACATGGTCTTGTCCACGAACGGCCATAGCGGTCGAAGTTTCCCTCACGGTTGTCCCTGACGTGCACCTGAGTCGAGAGAGAAAGGCAGCGCTTGGCATCGGCCAAGATTTTAATGAGCTTGAATCGCTTGTTTCACTGATTGGTTGCTTGGAAACACACAAAGCCCTTCTTGGATAAGACTGGGAACCACCAGTCCACACTTTCCCTACCACATTAAGAATTCAGCGATTATAACCAGCGAGGGAGATTTCGCACGAACGAATCTGTAAGAAAAACTGTGAATGCTAACTTTTTTATATAATTTTTTTTTCTTCGTATGAGATGACTCGTGAGAATATTGAAAATTCTGAAGATTAACATCTGGTGGGATCCAGTTGTGGAATCTTCCACTTGTTTAACAGCACAGGGTGTGCCGACAGTTTACCACAGGCCTCAGACGCTTGCTGTTGACAATCTGACACTGTAGCTAACAGGAGACAAAGCAACACTAGAACTTTTGCACCATGATATAGCATATGTAGCTCTAACAGTCTCGTGCTGAGGCGGCCATGTGACTTTCCGAAGGCCCGGTTAAAAGATACGAAATTTCCCATTAAAATGCAGGCTCATGTCCTTCACTGGACCACAAGACCCTCACCAGGAGGGTCTGATTTTTTCACTGTTTTTTTTTAAGAGACTCGGGGAGCTTCGGGACGGCAGGGAACGGTCACCGACAAGGCGGAGCCAATAAGACGGCTGAGAACGCGGCTGATGGCGGTGACGGCGGAGGCGGGTTAGAAGGCAGTGGGAGGGGCTGCCAGCTCCGAGGCCAGTCTGTGATCACTGGACACTGGGTTACCTGTGATGCATTCTACACAGCAACAAACCCTGACCTCAAACTTACTGCTCCAACACTACAAACTGTGAAAGTGACTGACAAGCAATCATATAATTTGCAATGAACCCCCATTCTGTTCTCTCTCTCTCTCACACACACACACAAACCCACACAGGTCACTTACGGTAACTCAAACCCCCCCCCCCCCCAAAACAGGCAGGCAGAGAAGACCCTTCACCACCCGGCAAAGAAACAATAGCAGGAATCCAGAGGGAAGCTCACATTCAGCAGAGGACTGGCATGTTTGTCATCTGCAAACTATTTTGTTTGTTTGTTTGTTTGTTTGTTTGCATGGAGCCAAGAAAACATACATTTCGGAGCAACTATTTAACTGGGTGCCGTTACTGAGAGGGCAAGCAGGGGGAAAGTGTGGGGGAGGGGAGGGAGCGAGAGAAGAGAGAGAGGAATACAGACAGACAGGAAGAGAGAGGGAGGGCCACAGACAGAGAGAAAGAGAGAGGGAGAGAAACAGACGGAGAGAAACAGAGAGGGAGAAAGAGAGAGGGAGGGCCACAGACAGAGAGAAAGAGAGGGAGGGAAACAGAGAGACTGAGAGAAAGAGAGAGGGAGGGAAACAGAGAGAGGCCCAACTGTTATTTAAACCAGTCCACCACAAAACAGAACAATAAATAAACCTATTGTTGTTTTGTCTTCAACCCAAATGCAAAGTGCACTGAAGAAGAGCCACAAAAAAGGAGCCGTGAGACAAAAGGGGGGGGGGGGGACTGTCATTCTTTTGTTTTTCACTCTGGAAATATAAATAGTACTGAAACAGATCTCTCTCTTTCTCTCTCTGTTTTTTTTGCTTGTTGTTCTAATGTTCTAATGAAAGTAGCAGTCTGACACCAGCCATAATCCTCTCACTACCAGGAGAAAACCAGGAGGAAGAAAGCCTTTCACTTAGCATCTCTCTCTCTCTCACTCTCTCTCTTTCTCTCTCTCTTTCTTTCTTTTTCTCTCACCCAGCATGTCGAAGAGAATAAAATCACGCTAAATCACTGAGGAAGCATTTGTTTCAAATTAACCCAATAAAATAGCAAAATACAGTACTTTGATAAAGTCATAAAAAGTGCACAAGGTCTAGAATTCAACACGTTCAGGAAGCAGGAGTTACTTCCCAGGCGAGGGTAGGGGGTCAAGGTGTAGTCGAGCAAACGAAACCACACCGTTGCTTTAGCCGCTCACGAATGCCTTCGACAGGCCCTCCATTATGCTGACTTGCAACTTTATCCACTTGAAGAACTTGGGAGGGGTTCCTGAGAGACCCACCAGTGAAGACCAAAGCAAACGCTTACCGAGCATCTTGTCTTTGTTTTCCCATCTTTCTTTCTTTCTTTCTGTCCTCCCTCCCTCCCCCCTTTTTTCACACCCCGTTCCGTAAACAGATCTGAGACCTGGCTGGATCATATGCGCCACGGCAACACGTGCTGCCTCACATCGGACAAAAAAAGGCGGAGCTTTAATCACTCTCCAATTTTGGTTCTTTTTTTTTTTTTAATGTTTTTTTTTTCCGTGTGGTTCGGGGTCTGTTTTCCCGCTTTTGATCCGTTCCCGCTCCCTTCCGGACCCCCCGTTCAGGCAATCAGGTCGACGACGAGCCCTGACGCTCTTCTGAGGAGGTCAGGAGATTCAACGGCACTGCGCTTTGTTAAAAATAAAAATAAAAATAATGGCGTTGTGGGAACGGTTCGGTAAAGTATGTCCCTGCGCTGCTCTAAAGTGCCACGGTAAAGCACCCAGACAATGGCATGAGGTTTCGTTTCCCGGAGGCGTTTTGTTTAACGGCGCTGATAAGCATCTCGCCGCGGTATTGGATTTAGCGCAGAATTCCACGGCTGCTTAACACGCCCTACAAGTTCCTGCGGTAGATGTTCTACTGACGAGCTTCTCTAGACTCTTCCGTGTAAGCATGAGGAGAAAAGCACGGCTGACTCCCAACCGGCCCTGGCTGTTGCCGTAAGAGACGACGACAGTATTTGAGTAGCGTAGTGCACACATGTGGGCATAACGGACCAGGTGACTGGGAGCGCAGTTTGTGGTACAAGCGAACGAAGTTTTTCGAGGCAGGTTTGCCGGAAGCATCTTTTATGTCCTCCCGGAGCCGAGCAAAGTCATAAAAACAGCGGGTGGGGCAATTAAAAAGTAATAATCTATTACCCAGGCAGTCCAGGAGAACTGTGCCTGCAAGAAAGTGAGATAGCGGCAGGACAGGGGGAGGCGGAGGACGAGCGGTTTGCAGGGAATCGGAGCAAAGCATGGGGCATGGGTGGAGCACGGGCGGAGCACAGGCGGAGAACGGGCGAGAGGTGGAACGTCAGGAATACCGAGGTGCCGTGGAATTCCCGACACGCTGTTCTCAGAGTCAGTCCAGAAGGGAGTTGGGGGTGGGGTGGGGGTGTTGCACCCGGGCCATGAGCAGTGTGTGCTCCCTGATGGCTGAAATGACCTGCCTGAAAGGGGCAACATGCAGACCAGTAACTCTGAAGGACAGCACACAATGACATGGTGTTTATTTACCAGCTGCTGAACCAGTACTTTCACTAGTTTGTTTTCCTTTTCTCACAAGGAGAAAAAATCCATAAGCTTCAACTTTGACTCCTGTATTTTTCATTTAAACATGTTTGAACAGAATGCAGTCTGTGTACAATTCCATCGCCCAGTAAGACAGAATCCTTAGGAACATAAACATGGGAAGATTGTATTTTTATGTGGGGGGCTCTTTAGGGAGGCAAGTGTTTGCCAAATAAAAGAATCCTCCTTTGCATGGAATATTCAGTTAAACAAAGGATCTAACATCAAGGTGATGGTATTCTTCTAATGTTTTGTTCTCGTCGCAAGATTCTATCGATCTGTGCCAGTGTCGGGCCCCTGACCTACTGCAGCAACTCCACATCTCCATATGGTGGAGACGTAAATAAACTGGAGCGGTGAGACCCCAAGGTTTTTCCCACACAAATCACGTGCTGTGCATGCGCTCGCTTTGGGTGTTTACCCACGCCGAGGCTTCTGGGAGCTCCGCCTGCTCCCGTGATGGCAAGCTGAGAGCATGTGAGTTAAGGTGTGTGTTTGAGACTGCAGTCTGTGCAGGGGTGGGGGAGGAAAGGTGAAATGTGTGTGTGTGTGTGTGTGTGTGTGTGTGTGTGTGTGTGTGTGGGACAGATGTACATGCACGCACATGCACGCATGTGTGTTTGAGTGTTTGTTTTTGCATGTGCGCGCGCGCGTGTGTGTGTGTGTGTGTGTGTGTGTGTGTGTGTGTCCCTCCTGCCCCACACACACTGCAGGTTTTCCTCCTATTGTCATCGGCAAGATTGATAACGCCGCTCATTACAGCCAAGCGATTGTCGGCTTTTTCCGGGAAAAATTATAAAAAGAAGCTAAAAGAACCTCCACACGCCCTGTGGCGGCCGAACGAGGCCCTGAGCGCGGAATGTTGGCATGTTGCAAAAAAGGGCGAGGGAAAGTTGGGGGGGGTGGGGGGGGAGAGACGTATCACTGATTGAAAAGAAGAAAAATAAAGCGAGAAATAGAGCACGCTGGTCCACATTCCGTAATGACCGGAGTTTCCATCTGAAGCGTTTCGTGCACGCCCTTTTCCACGTCGTGTTCCCCTCGAATCACGCCGCTCTGTTCCTTGCTCGAGCGTTTGTTTGTGAAACTAGCGCTGGCAGCTGCTGTGTTGTGCGCTCTGTGTGAACGCAGGGCTGCAGATTGATCCGGGACGTGGCTATTAGAGCGAATACTTGTGGCTAAAAGTGGGTGAAATTTGTTTATGCAGTTTGGATGTGTTCGTCAGGATCTCAAACCCCACCCTGGGTGTTTGTGGGGTGTTCTGGGGTAGGGGCCGTTGGTGGGGGTGTATTTGAAAACAAATCTGGGAGGGGGGAGGTGGGAACAAAGGGGCGGGGCTAGAGAGCAAGGGGGTGGTGCTAGAAGTTCTGCCTCCGAGACTCGACAGTCATGCATGATGAATGGAGCATCTGGGAGAGACAAGTCTGCTCTATATCCAGCAGACCAGGCAACCGAGCCGGTGCTTATTCTGTCAGTGTTATTACTTCCTCTTATCACTTGTCCTGAGAGCACAACCAACATGTTCTACCTTTATTCCAGATCACAGCTCCACGTTAGATTCTATAGAACAGATTTCGCCGTGCGTCCCTCCCCCGACACCCCAGGGCCTAGAGGTGGGGGTCGCTCTGGCGAAACCGATCTGCATTAATCCTGCCAAGTGGCGAGTGGGCGAACAGCAAATAGGACAGAAGCTCTGAAGCTCCACCGCTCCGATGAACACGTGCGCAGACGTCCCACGAACCACCCCCACAAGGTAGAGACGTTCCCTCTAGTCCCGCAAAGTGCTGACTGCCTTGCGGTTATTCCAGGACGTTTGTTTGCATGCCCTTGGCAAGCACCAGCGCCCCTGCAAAAACGCAGGACCTTAAAACTTCCCCTCACCAAAAAAAAAAAAGTCAAAGACAAACAACAGGGGAGTGTTTAGGAGCGTTTAGGTCTCCAGGGGCTGCACATTCCTTTCCATTAGCTGATCAACGTGCACTTCCTGTGGGAGTTGGGTGGCTGGAACTGGCCTTAAAGCTGCAGCTCTACAGAACAGGAAGTAATCCAGAGAGGAGGGGAATTCATCACTCAAAGCCCCTCCGCACGTCCGACTGCGATACGCTGACAATCTCTCAGGCTCCGCCAAACACACACACACACACACACACACACACACACACACACACGAGCAATCACATAAGCGTGTGCACACACTAGTTCTTATCGCAGTATGGGCCTAACCTCATTGCCCTGCTTGATAATACACTCTTGAAGAGGATACGCATGACAGGAGAGGCAAAGCTAATAAAAACAACTGTGCTTGCGTGTTTACAAGTGTGTTTTCGTATGTTTTCAGGATGAAAATGTCCCGGCAAGAACCAAACGTGGACCAAACGTGGCACCCCATCTGGTCAGGAGAAGAAAAATGGGTCTGACAAGTTAAAACCAAAAGTTTCGGTTTTAAAACTAAATGGGCAAAACCATCTCTTATTGGTTTCTGAGGTTAAGATTAAGATTAGATTTTTAAAAAGAAAGTATAATATAAGTATAGTATAGTATAATATAATAGAAATGTGGATATAATGGATGTGTGTATGACCACACATCCTAACAAGGAATGAAAATGTACGTGTGTACGTGTGTGTGGGTGTACACATCCATGTGCATCAGCAGTCCAGCCCAGCCTGGATCAAACCCGTGTCTCACAGGACAAATGAGCCTTCGGGTTGGTGATTCCAGACCAGCTACAGGTACTGTATGCGTGTCGTCCTTTCTGCCCCTCGGCTGCCCCTGGCAGCACGGCCCTCACTGTTTACATGGACGTTGCTAAGGTACGGTGGTCATGGGGGCATTTCCTGCAATGACTTCAGCCCAGATCTGCTGACCTACCCCCACCCACCCCCCCCAACCACACCTAACACCTCCGCCTGTCTCCTGCCCAGTGTTTCCGTGCTATTTCTGGGGCTCATCCATTGTCACCTGGTGCAGGCTCTCGGGTTCTTTGTTTTCGGGACGCCCGCTCGGCCCGACAGGCCGATTCTTCACGCCCATCATCTCACAATGACGTTTATTAATAGCGCTGTTTGTTGTCAGAGGCCGGGTGGAACAAAGGGTCCGCCACACGTTAAAGGTGCGGCATCATGGCTAGTCCCGCATCACAGTCCCGCGCCACAGTCCCGCCGTTCCTTGATATGGATTCTTCGACTGCACAACCAGAACTATGCTTTTCTCTAGTGCCCTACACCTTCCTCTAGAGGCCTAACCTTTCTCTAGTGGCCTACACCTTCCTCTAGTGCCCTACACCTTCCTCTAGAGGCCTAACCTTTCTCTAGTGGCCTACACCTTCCTCTAGTGCCCTACACCTTCCTCTAGAGGCCTAACCTTTCTCTATTGCCCTACACCTTCCTCTAGTGCCCTACACCTTCCTCTAGAGGCCTAACTTTTCTCTAGTGCCCTACACCTTTCTCTAGTGGCCTACACCTTTCTCTAGAGGCCTACACTTCCCTCTAGTGGTCTATGCCATTTGAAACTGAGGCCCTTAATGCTGGCCCTTAACGCTGACCCACCCATCAGGTGGATGTGCGCAAACAAACATCCTGCCATGGCAGAGAAATGATTGGTGCCTCCTGTTCTGCCGCTAACGGTGTTTCACTAAGATGAAAGGGGTGGGGGTGAGAGTGAGGTGATGGGGGTGGTGGGATTGGTGGGCGTGAGGTGGTTGAGGTGTTGGGGTGGAGGTGTGGGTGGTGGTGATGGGGGTAGTTGGGATGGGGTGGAGGTCGTAATGGTGGGGGTTGTGGAGGTGGTGGTGATGATTGGGTAGTGAGGATGGGGGTGGGAGTGGTGATGGAGGTGATGGGGGTGGTGGTCCAGCAAGGGAAGCCAAGCAGAAAGAGAAGCATAAAAGTGGGTGGAGGGGGTGGGGGTGGGAGATGAAGGTTCCATACTGACAGGAGCACCATGAACACGACCTGAATGCACGATGTGGCCCAGCTATACATGCACCACGGCGGAGGCAACCGCGCGTCTCTCAGGCCAGGCGTCCGCGGGGCTGTAAATCAAGCGGCCGTGCCCAGCGGCCCGCCGAGAGTACGCTGCGCTCTGTTTTTTTTTCCTTGTCCATTGTCGGCTTCAGTGGAATAGAGGGCGGGGGAGGGGGAGGGGTGGGTCTCGTTAGCTGAGCATAAATCCCATGTTGTCGCACGGTAATTTAGCCAATTAGCATCTTACTGTTGGATGGCACCTAAATTACAATGCAGCAAACAGAACCAAAAAAAATAATAATAAAGTAAGGCTCATAATTTATGTCTTCTCATTTGCAATGTGGGGAAAAAAATAAAAGGACCGATGTGCACGACTGTGGCCTCTGAGAAACCCCTGGAGAAGCTGTGAATTATTCAACCCACATATTCGTAAGGACAACATGCAAACAAACAGTGTAGAAAAAAAAGATAGTGGGGAAAAAAAAAACTTGACAATGACTTACAATTTTCTCCTCAGCTAAACATTAGCTTTTGCTGTTGTTTTTGTAGTTGTTTGTTTGTTTGTTTTGTCCCTTCCGGACCATTCCGTGTTTGTGCTGACAGGAACGTTGCTCCCAGGGAAAAAGAGGGGGGAAAATAGACGATAAAAGCTAGGGACGATAGCAATGAATGGTAAGTGCGCTAACTGCTTGACGGATGGGGCCTGTCTCGTCTCCAATTGACCGTGTGACATCAGCGGTGTGAGGCCCGTGTCAGTAACGTGCCGCTAATAGCAGCCTAAGCTACGGTGCCTGACTGAGCAATCTATTAGCGCCTAATCGCCCCGCGGTACCGCCATGAGAGGCCGTATATCCAGACCCATCCTCGTGCTTACATGCCTGCGCACGGGTGTGTGTGTGTGTGTGTGTGTGTAGGTGTGTCTGTGTGTGTGTGTGTGAGACAGAGAAATCAGGCCTTTGTGAGCCGGTCATAAACTGGAACACGCTTTGTCCCGCACCCCACTTCTCACACAAACACCGGATTTCACGTGATTTAGATCTTCTAGGGCTCAAGACGAGGAACACGGAATGAGGAAGAGGCGCGAAAACCCATCATGGTGAACCTTGCAAGCCTATTGATTTCAATTAAAGCTGCGAGCACAGCGGTTAAACACGACGGCTAGTCGCACGACTGCTGGAGTTAAACCAACGGCATCTGACTTCCATTTGCCCATTAGGTCCAAATAAGGTCTCAGCTATAATTCACATCTTATTGTCAGCTGGAAAAACAAAGCAGCTTCCAACAGAGTGAGAGGCTGAACAACTACAAACGCTTCCTCACTCCCGTGTCCCTGGTCTTCCTCCAAGAACTCCGGATTTCCTGGACCTACATAGATACCCCGTTTTTGTGCAAACGTTGTCATCAGTTGCTGTTAGGTTCCTTTATTGTTTTAGTATTGATGAACAACTACACCTATATTTTGAGGGCATCCAGCAGAAAGGGGGAATAAACACACTCTACTTCACAAGCCCTCAGGAAAGATGGTTAGCACAACTTCCTAGTATTATCTCCCAGACCCCTGACATTTGTCGGCAGAGGAAATGTATCCATTTCCTGTGTCAGGCTGAGATGCGCGCGCACGCACGCACGCACGCACGCATGCACGCACGCGAGGCCTTTGAACTTCACCGTTGTTTGGATTTGATTCTTATCCTCCCCTCGTAATGAATCTTTCAACGTTCTCGGAAGTCTAATCGGGACGAGAGCAGGCGTGAGCACACGAAGTGGCGTGTTGTCTCAGAGAAAAATTCAGGAGTGACCAGTCCAAAGGGGAACCACGCTCGGGTCAGAGTACCGAAGCTGGAAAAACGGACCACGTTGGTTTCACTCTAAATTGCAGCTGCTGGCCTGGTTCGTAAGGAGTAAACGACCTTCTACGCAAGTACGGCTAAAGCTACCAGAGCTCCTAGTTTAACCTCAGCGGGACTAGACGCAGGAAATTCAGGGTAGATTACCTCTCACCATTTTGCTAATCAATCCCCACCCTCAGAATACGCAACCATACCAACTTGGCTATGAATGTCTTCGAAGAGGAGGGTTTTGGAGGAGGGGGTGGTGTCTCAAAGTACCATTTATTTCTCACTTTTATCGCGTTCTTCATCCCTCATTCGCTCAGGCGAGGAGGAAGAGAAGGTGACGCGGCCCAGGCGGTGAGCAATTATCGGAATGGGACCCAGGTGGGCCGCCGTCGGTCTTGCCGCTAGAGCCGGGCCGCGGCGCCTTGACGGCTAATCGATTAGAGCGCTCATGAAAAGCAGCGCCGTGACCCCTGACCCCTTGGCTAAGCTCTCTGTCTGACAGCTGACGTGGGAAGTGCTTTATTTGACTGAATTAGAAAATTGCTGCAGTACTATTTTTTGCTTCATTCTTTTTTTCCCCTTTTTATCCTGCCCTTAGGAGGAGACTTAAGATGAAGGGTTGACGTTTTTTTTTTCCCCCTCTTGAAAAAGGCGTTGTTGAGATGACCGAGAGCTTGAAATGCCCATGGCATTTAGCCCCAATCGATAGGAAGCACTCGATGTTTCAGGCTCACATGTCACTCTGTAACTCCACGTGTTCCTGAGGCGTTTGAGGTGGAAGCTCCCCCAGAGCCGAGCCGCACTAAAACACCACGTTTTTAGCGCACAAAGCTTTCGAGCAAAGGGATAGCGCAGAAATTAGCTTCTTTTTGGTCTAAGCAGCTGTCGTTAACCTGTGCAAACAGTAAAAGCACAGTGACGGATGATGACGGCCCATCGGATAACTCACGCTGGGTGAAAGCTCCATGGCCTGTCGCTAACCACTTCAGGGAAGGGCTAACGCTTTAGCTTCCACACTGGCTAACGCTTTAGCTTCCACACTGGCTAACGTTTTAGCTTCCACACTGGCTAACGCTTTAGCTTCCACACTGGCTAAAGCTTTAGCTTCCACACTGGCTAACGTTTTAGCTTCCACACTGGCTAAAGCTTTAGCTTCCACACTGGCTAAAGCTTTACATCACCAAAAACAAAATCAAAGGCCTCACCAAAGATTGCTTCTATTGGTATTAGATGACAACATAGAGAGAGCCAGCAGGAAGAAGTAAATGAAAACCAACCATGCAAACTACCACACCCATTCCAGCAAACTCACAGATGTAACAGCCTGATAGGCTGATCACACCCGCACATTTTTTTAAAATTATTATTTATAATTAGGAAAACATTATACATATCTTAGTCATAATATCTATTTAAGGTAAATTAGCTTTCATTTTAATGAATTCACTTTATATTATTATGACTTTAAATATCAGTCTTGGCTTGACAGACTCAAAAGAAGGCCAATTATCTGAATTAGGGGTGTTCACACCAGGCTTGTTTGTTTTGGTGCAGCCTTGAATGTTCTCGTTTAAGTCAATAAGACTAATTATAGCCATCATGCTAATTACGCTCATAGCAGTTTCTGTGGCGCTGTATAAACTGTGATCAAACATTCTCGCAAACAATCAAACATTTCCAGTCTTATTCAGCAATTTCTGTGTGGGTACGAGGCACTGGAAACCAGTATGTTAATTTGCATTCACACTTCATAACCCTTTTGATTGCTGTCAAATAAAGGCGAGTTATCGGGTGAGTCTGGTTTCTTTTCATATTTTCACTTACAGCTGAGAAGTGGTAAAGAGGTGTTTTGGAGCGGGAAAGTGCTAAAATTCTCATTCTCAATTTTTTTTTCCAGTGATTTCTATCTTGTGCCTCTAAATTACACTGTGGCACTTCATTACCTGGCATCAAAACCCACAGTAGGGTACAGAATCAGCACAAACCAGGTCAGGGTTTATTTATGCTTTCCATGCCGTTACAGTACAGGGTGACCTGGATGGTCAACGAGGTCATCGATCCAGGCAGCTGGTGGGGTGGCAGATGAGTTTAACAATGGCAGGCTCTGTGGGACGCTGGCCGTCTTCCTGGTTTGCCTTCGGAGGGGAAGTCGCCTGCGTTCACGAACCTCGCCGCAGACGCGTCGGACAGGAAGTGCCTGCTGATCCGCACAAAGGGGGTCGGACGCATGACATCATCGGCAGACGCATGACATCGTCTCCCACCGAGGACGAGGGGGGAACACCGCATTTCAGAAGGGAACTCCTAACGTTCTACAGGCGTTTCCCCTCCAGACCACCGCCGCTCCCTCAGCAACGGGGGGTTTGGGGACGGGGCGGGGGGAGTGGAGGGGAGAGGAGGAGTAGCGGTGGAGCCGTGCTTGAGCAGGCCAGCGCACCTCATCCTGGGAGAGGAGCAGAAACGGTGGGCCGCCTCGCGGTTATCAGGACCCGTTACGGAAAGCGCCCGAGGACGCTTCGGCGGGAAGGACACCTCATCCCAACTGCCTCACCCAGGCTCTGCTGCTCCCGAAATACAGTTCCAACAGCACGGCGGAGCAAAGCTGGGCCGTGAGGGCGTCGCCTGTTTGAGAGCGGCTGTGGCTGCGGCGGTGGTGCCTCCGAGACCGGCGTCCACACAATGCGGACAAGGAAAAACAAAAGTACGCAAAAAGACAGGAGCCAAATGAAAGAGGTCTGGAGGGGCCGATGCCAGAGAAGAGACATCTCCCTGGCTCTCTGCCCACACGCTCTCTATATAGAACGTCGACGCCGCAGGGCTTGCTGTGTAATTGATGCCAAAAACCTCATAGCTGTAACACCGAGACGCTCAGCGAAACGAGTTGTCAGAAGCGGCAGGGGGGCCAGCGGGAGCTGGGGTGTGAGGTGGCGGACAGAGAGGCCGTGCTCAATCTTTGAGACGGAGCGCTTCGTTTGGAAGGTTAAGCTCGCGCACGTTACAGACGCTGACAGCCCGTTTAGGGTGTCGCGGAGGTGACTGGGCACGCAAACCCAAGTGGCAGCTTAAACTAAAAAGCTCCAGCCGTAAGCGGCAGCCACCGAGAACCTTCCGGAACGCCACCACGTAAGAGCAGAAGCCTCGCCATGATCGAGGAAGATGGTGGAAGGAGAGTGATGAGAGCACCCCCTCCCATCAGATGACTACAGCAACTCCCGTTTTCTCCCCAATGTTGGACCGGTTCACGCCGGCCTCCACAGGGAGGCGGTTCGGTTCACTGAACACCACCTTTCAGCACCACTGCAGTGGACCAGCAACTCAAAAACCCCAAACCCTGTTTTGCCCGTCTCTCAAAAGACCTCCATCCGCCCCAAACTGCAAATCACACTGCGGCCTGCAAGAGCCTGACAAGAGTTGGATAACACAGTATCATGCCTGAGTTAAATACTCTAAGTGACTATGTGGCAAAAGCTATAAGAAGCCAAAACAATACGCTCTAATATAAGAAACACTGTGACAACAAAATGGTAGCCTGTTAATAGATGCTGCTGGGACTGGTGCTTTTTTCAACGTTGTCCTTTGTTCAAGCGTATGTTTGCTGGAATGACCTTGTGAGTTGCTGTTGTTAGGTACTCATTTTTAAGTTTGTCCCAGGAGTGGACAACAACGTGCTCTAGCAGGAAAAGAGGGCATGTTTCACTATGCTGCATCATTTAGACGGCATGAGTTCTATTTCCTGCCAAAGAGTCCCCCCTCGTTCCGTGTTGCAGGTATAACTCACACAAGCACACACACACAAACATACACGCACACAACTCTCTCACGCTCTCTCTCACCACACATACCCATACAAAAACACACACACACACACACACACACACCACTCTCTCATCACACACACACACACACACACACATTTGTTGTATGGCCCCAGCGCTCGTCCAGCTCCCCTGGACAGGGGCCCACAGCAGGGACGCAACCATCCGTTAAATCTGACAAGGCTTGCGTTTTTATTCGGACCCTGGTATTAATAATGGAGTGAGGCATGACTGCCGCCGTGCCAGCACACACACACACACCCCCCCTACAACCCACTCGCACCCC
>JAOXYF010000003.1:12859155-12872389 GCA_028565775.1 Sternarchorhynchus goeldii | reverse complement strand
CTATATAGTGTGTGTGTGTGGGTGTGGGTGTTATTGCTCAGCTACATATTACAAAAAGCGATATCAGTACAGACATATGCGTGATTTTTAAATAGCGTTACGTCCACAGAGATTCTATTTAATGCTGCATGTTCAGATCGTTTACAGTGAAAACAGCTAAACTATTTATTTTCGTATAAATTTGCTTTTAAACGTAAAAAGCAATCGGGTAGGGACTGAGAAACCTGAGTGGCGATAATTGTAAAGAAGTAAAGAACGTACATCGCACTGCATCCTATAAGGAAAGATTGTATGTTCTTGAAACATTAACCAGACAGCACACAGAGTGACAGAATAACGTTTATGTGTCGCCAGCACGGCTATATTTACCAGATGTTAAATGCGCGGTTGCAAACAGAATGTAACCGGGAAATTGACCACATGATTAGGCCGATGATGGACAGGCTGTCAGCTCGCGACTAATGAGCTCATGATAAATTTAGACCAATTCAGATTCACTCAAGAACAGTGCATTAACGATTTACGTTTCATTGTGATAAAACAAGTAGGCAAATTGATTTAAATCTTGAATGAATTATTAATATATCAAAATGAAACAATATTAATTTTAGAAAGTATGGACTTGACGGCTTCGGTTTGGATTAAACACAGTCGTAGCGTGAAGTACTTAATAACGGTAAATCAATCATTGATTCAATTGTAATTGTTTACAAAGTGCATATTATATGAATTATTCTTACGCTGACAAACAGCTAAATCAATGCCAATCTTCTGTATTAGATTATATGCTCTGATGGCACCTGCCTTCCGGTGTTATTTTTGTTGAATGAAATGCAAATTGGACTTGTGGTAAACTAGCCTATGTCACCGTCCTGCGTTTTAAAAGTGCAAAAACTCAAAGAAGGAACAGATAGGCCTATGAAACAATGTCTTACCGCTGCTGTAGAGAAGTTGTAGTCTGTAATGTATTCCATTGTTAGTCTTTTCTCCTGTAGTCTCCTGGGCATAAATATAACGTTTCAAAGGGTATCAAAACATATACTTGGTTTACAATAGTGATGAAAATATCACGGTTTAGACAAACACGGGGATTTTAGTCTGACACAAACACTTCTAAGTAAATCGCATAAAGCACAATTTACAGCATAAATTTATTTATGCCTTCATAGTTTACAATATTTTTGGAAAAGTACTTTTGTAATTCAGAGATCACCGTTTATTTGCGTAAAGCACTGTGGTAACAGCCTGTAGAATATTTTCTTTCAATTATTTAAACTATTTTAATTAGCTACTTGCACGAGGGGGTTTTCTGTCACGGCAGAAACTGTCAATTTTATGCCTTGAATTATGGAACAAAAAATCAACAATAATGTTGTTTAATAATGATAAGTAAAATAATAAAAAAAAGAACAAGAGAACGCTGTAAAACTAAATTATGCCATGGATATGTATATAAATGTAAGAATATTATCAATCTCTAAATAACCATTAAATTCCACAATTGATATATGGTATCAGTAATAGCAGAATTTAGAGAGATTATTATAAAGTGGTATCGATCTGCGTTCTTAGCTGCTTTATTGTTTCTGTTGTATTAGACGCCCATACTGTCAATACATAGATATATCCATATATAAAGAATGGTCAGAATGCAGAATGTTCATAATTATGGACTTGCCTAGACAAATGTAAGAAATAAAAATACTCCAGCGCAGTGAACTCACCTTTTCTTTTTCAACAAATCCAACAAAAGAGGTTCTCTCAATTTCCACCGGTTGCCCTTGTCGGTCATAAAGGGCTAAAACGAAGTGAAAGAAGTTGGATTTTCGAAGATTTGAGGGCGGCTGCTTTTCGAAGTGCGCCCGGGCCAGCCCAACTCCACTGTAGATAGACAGGCAAACAGCACCTCGTGTTAGTAAATCCAGGCACGGTGGACTTGGACATTTACTCCGTCCAGCCATTTAACATTATTCTACAGCGCTTTCTGTTCCCACGCGCATGAGAAATGTCGGCTAAACTTTTACTTTTAACAAACCGATGAGATGATGCGATAACTTATCTGTAATTAAATTACATTACACTTACCTAAACCTGTATTATTATTATTATTATTATTATTATTATTATTATTATTATTGTTATTATTATTATTATTAGTGGATTTATCATGCTATCAGGAGGAAATTTAGTCGCATGTAACGTTACGGCGAGTGGAGTGAAACACTTCCGTAAAGGGCAAAAAACGGTACACTATAATGGAAAGGAAACAGGATATTATAAGATCAAAGCGTCGAAAATCCGATAAGAATTTTCCAAAACCGGGGCTATTGCCACGAACAATCCGCACTCCGTGGGAGTCATCGCGCTGGGAGGTAACGACGCTGCCTACGGCTTACCTCTGGGCGGCCGTGTTCGCATCCAGCACCCCGGCACCTTGCATCCATGTTCGGACTGCGTTCATGCCAACACCTAAGGGCTCCTCTTTCAAAGTACTCCCACTCCGTTGGATGCTCTCCTGAATCCCAAACATGAAAACGCGATCTCGCACGTTCCTCGTAAGTGCGCGTGTGCTCTCAGGTGTCCACGTCCCGTTTACTCTGACAAGCCGAGAGGAGGTTAACGCGTGCGCGAGAGAACAAGCTCGCGGCGCTCTGATGTCCAAATGACAGCACGGCGGTAGGATCAAAACGAGTGCAGAAACAGTTAGGACAAAATCCAAGTGTCACCAAGACGGAAAGGGGACGGAGAGGTTTTCATACAAACTATATCGAGAAGCAAACGTCGCCGGAGTCTTCCGCAATGTCTTCTCCGTGTGGAGATTTAGTAGGACGAGTTCTTGTGGTAGTTCAAAAAACAGAGGGATCAGGTACAGCTTACAGACTGCGCTATATCAAATGTCATCATCCTCCAAGAAGTTTTCTCGTCTTTGCTTTCCCTTTTTCCGACACAGATCTTACTGTCAGAAAGATTAAATGATAAAGAAAAGAAAAATCAAAAGGAGGGGGACTTGTCGCTGCAGATTCCGATTTGCCTCTGTTGTTAAAATTGAAGTGATTTGTGTCCCTTCCCAAAGGATTCCTCTTTGACTATCTCGGGGAACCAAACATGAGCACACTAACCCCAAAGGGTCGTGGGAGGGGCCGGGAGAGGCGGACCGCCTTCGAACAAAGGCAAGCCCAGCGTCAGCTCCGCCCAACCACAGCGCCAAACGCCTCATTACATATTCGAGGCCGTCCCTCCTCCACCATCCATCGATTAAGTCTGTCAGAAGTCACGTTACGCCCAAGAAGCACGGACTGGAGAGAGATGCTAGCAATCAAAAAATGTACAGAATTACGCCCGTCGATTATCGACATTTGTCCGTTGCCAACATTTAAAGAAAAACGAAGCTGTTGAAATAATTTGTTCAACAACAGGCTAAGGGGGTCCGTGTGACAACTTTTCATGTTACCATAGGTTTCACGCAAAGTGTTAAGCAGGGCAAATCCACTTGGTGCTACCGCCATCCTGTCAAGCACTGTCAGGCTCGCGTGCTGGTAGACTTGTGTAACTATTGTCGTTCCGCGTACGTTTAGCTAAATTTGAGGATTAAATTCTGTTCAGTTTATGAATTCGCCCGTACAATATATTTCAATGTACATTATCCATGAAAGTAATGGCACTTACTTCGTCGTCCGCTTTAGGTAACTATGGACGCTACTCCAAACGACCCCCCCAGTATAAAATCTTTAAATCCACAGCAGAATGTATGATTTCTTATAGTAATATTCAGATTTCTCAGATTTCGTATTAGTTCAAATGTGTACACCCGGAAAAGAATGTACTTGCCAATACAACACATGATATATATATATTTGTTATATTTGACAAATGGATATTCTATAAATAATTCGGTGTAATATTTATTTGTGTATGGATACCCCAAAGAAATCACATTTTTATTACATTAATAACCTGAAACCTATGCGCATCTGACAGTTGGGCATATTTTTTTGCAGTAGAACAATATTTACAACAGATTAAAGATTTGAAAACGCAAGGTGCTTATGAGGTGCTAAGGATGTTTTCCTTAATTGAAGTTACAGTCAACAATAAGTAGACTATGTACACGTTGGCAAATAAAACCGCAAACAGAGATGGAGACAGCAGCAGACAGAAAAGGTTTTAAATGCGTTGTTGCTGTTGACTTCATAGGGGAAAAAGACGCTCTCAAGTGGTTTAGAAATATATTCCAAAGTGTGTAACATAGAAAGTGGTCCTCTGCCATGTGTGTTAGATAACTGTGTACAGCGTCTTAGAAGAACTATTTGTTTTGATTTTTAGGTAAAAAGCTTAAAATGATTTCTGCGCTACAGATGAGAACGAGGGTGCACAATATGAATGAAGTCATTACAATTTCCAACTCGGTCAGAACGTTCAATAATTAATACTGATAGATGTATTGCTGTAGTTTACTGTCTTTTAGTGAGGTGTAAAAATGTTACACCCTGAAGATATAAATGATGTAGCAGTTTTAATTAAGAATTCCCTTTGCTAATACATCAGTTATATGATGAACCAAGATGTCAACGTGTAGGCTAAACAGAGCTTCTAGCAGCAGACTACAGTTATTAATTCATGGAACAATATTATCCATATGTTTAATTTTGTTGATATGTAAGACTTTTTGTTAACTGGTTAGTATTGTACCTTTATCGTTTTTGTATTTTATAAATAGAATGAATAAAAACCGGTGGTTTTCTTAGTGGAAACTAGTTTCATAAGCGTTCAATGACAGATCCTCTGTTCTCACTGATATCACAGTGTCATGCATGGGCGCAAATCTAAACAACGTCAAAGAAGGTTACGCAGTTTCAGGCTAACGCACAGAGGCAGAAGGCATAAAGCATCACTCATGTAGCCAATCGTTTTTTCCAAGCGGTTGCAGTGAATGACAGAAACGCAGCCGTGTACCCTGTCCCCTTGGGTAAGTCCTCTATATTTATAGGCCGTGTTCCCTCTTACTTCCTCACTCTGCGAGAAACTATAAAAAGGACCATACAATTCAATTACCATGGTTACACCCCCCCCCCAATCCCACCCCAAAGGTCCAAACCTATAAAACAACTCTTTAACTATATACAACGGCAGACAATGCAACCTGTAATAAAACGGAATGAAAAACAGTTAAGTTCAATGTCTACAGCATAACACTGGTCAACCTATATCTTAGGTCAGGTTACGAAGAAACTCAAATCAAATCGAACTCAAATCAAACTTAAATCAAACAAAATTTTATATACGATTAATTTATCACATCCAAACATTGTAGGCCGTAGATGCAATTACCTTCTGGCATAAATTATGCTGACACAGTTATTAGGAAATGTAAATCAAGATCGATAAAGTCTCTAATAATAATAATAATAATAATAATAATAATAATAATAATAATAATAATAATGTTTTGTATCATCGTTCAATTGTATTAGTACCTCATCGTATTGTACCCTTTCGACGTGTTTCTGGAATAATTCGCTTGTCAAGCAAAAAAACATAAACGTCAGCTGTTAGCGCTTATTGGTGATATTATTCAAATTTCCGAGTATGTATACAGAAATAAACCAGCCATTATAATGCACTGTGAAGAATGCATTTCAGGTGTGCTAAATGAGTAACTAGGTCTGCGTAGTTCGGAATTCACCAAGTGCTAAAATAATATTTAAAAATGTAAAACTCTCCTAAATTATTAGCACTGTGTGCTTCTCTAGTGTATTATTTAGCAGAATATAAGGCTCGAAAGGCTTTAAAAAATAATAAAACATGCTACATTTTGGCTGTGTTATTAGGTTTTTAAGAATCTGCTACTGTTTGGTAAGGAATCTTAGCTTTGAAATCGATACATCGAAACGGTGGCTCAATACGCGCAGGGGTGCTCAGTTATTGAATGCAACATCGCCATCGTGCGTTTGAAATGAAAACAAAATCTACCAAGCACTAAACTTCTTTTACTTCGAAATATAAGGCATTTGCTACACTGAAAAGTTGAGGAAGTTTATTCAAATTGAAAATTAATTAACAACAAAACAAAAAAGCAAATGTAATTTTTCTTTTGGTCATGCAGAGATTGTATGTGGGCTTATATAACAATTTATAAAATTATTTACTACAGAGTACGTCGCGCTCATCGTTATCAACTATAAAGCTTTTAATCGAATTTCACGACGGTCGTTCTTCCCTTAAAGGAAGCTAATTCCGAACTGTGCATTTTCATTTACTGGCAAGGTTTCACCATATACTTCCTGGAGAACATCTACAAAGCTTCACAGAATTAAATGGTTTTGTCAAACAAATAAATATAGCAAATGTGAATAAACAAGGAAGTAATTTTTGATAGCCCTGATATTCAGTGTGATATTCAGACCACACTTTCGGTAGTGATGTAGAAAAGCAAAGAAGCAGCGTGAACTTTGTCTGGAGAAAGATGGAAAGAGAGCGTGGGATAAGGACACAGAGCAGGGAGGAGGAGCTAGAGAGGACGAGAAGGAGAGGAGGAAGGGCGGAGCTTCAGGGGTGGTGGCCATTCCCTGAACGATTCCACATTTCCACCTTTATATAAATCCTATTGACTACATTTAATCGGATACATGTTCTTTACAAAACAAACAAAAAATCCTAAAGTAGAACGCGTCATTGATGCACAGCACTAAAGCAATATTTCAGTTCTAACAGCACCCCTCTGTGGTGAATTACGAATTATAAATTACGGTGAATTCATGAAGGGGTGAGTTTTTGAAGAAACTCCAGGCTATTTAATACACCTTTAGGTGTGTTCATGGTAAATGAAAATAAGAAAAAAAGTACGTCTGTTCCTACATACCTGCTTTGTCTATATTACAATCATCACGGTAATCAAAGATGCAATTGTCCAAACGCACAAAAACAGATTAAGCAATAAACGGTTTATTTTGTACATTTAGCATTGTAAAACAAATTACATGACCTTTTTAATGGGAGGGATTTTCTCCCCCCCCCACCGCACACCCTACGTCTCTCATTCTTATTAGAGAACATACGTAGGCGAAAGAATAATAAAATTGCCTATAAAGAATTAATCTTCAAACAACCTACTTACAATTTTCTGTTGCTGGAAATATAAGAATTTTAAAAAATGCTCAACTCAGAAACAATCTTTTGCATTTTATTTTCCTTCAAAAAATGTGCAAACCTAAGACATCACTAACAATTAGTTGTAATTGGCGTTACGTTTAATCATACACTGGTACATGTATTCATCTACACACCCGCCAATGTCAACGCTTCTCACTTAATACTGCCAGTGTGACGAAGAAGCCTTGAACTGTAGTGGCACCGCTCAATTCAGTGTCTTTGGACTCAATCCCACTTCTACCTGTAGAGGGCACCAAAGTGTTCTCACAAGCCCAAAGACTACATCATAACTGACGGCGCTGCTTGAACACTGTTCGGCATATTAAAACTTGGTTTAAGGAGGGTGGGGGGGATGATATATATATGGAAATAATATATACATTTTTATAGGGCTGTACTTCCAATACAGCAGCACGATTTCACGCTGGGTGAGAGGCGACTCGAGCATTGCAAGAACCAGTGCTAAAGCAGACGAGACAGACACCAGGCAACATGTAAATGGAGTCCCTGTGGGTGCGAGCCTACCCGTGCTTCTAGTGCCTATTTGAAGCGTCAATCATTTTGCCTCAGACTAAAATACTCAGATATTCTGCGTAAGAAGGGCTACCAAGTGAAGTGTCCACCATGTCTTTTAAAGATTATGCACCAATTCGGTTCAAAGATGCTACTGAAATTGTGGAACAGGCTGAAATACTTGAACTTGTGTTTTAGAAGGAGGATATCGCATTGGGTGTGATTCTTGTTTAATTCACTTGTTCAGTTGATTGTCTACTATTAATGTGATTCTTTAAAGAAACAAAAAGCTTAAAACACAGTAGACACTGAAAAAAAAAAGTTGAGGGGAAAGGGGGGGCATAAAGACTCCCTACACAAACTCCAGTTCAGCCTCCAAAAACGCCCCAGTCCCTCCTACTTCCCAACATTACTGCCAGACGAGCAAGAAACAACCAAGGAAGAATATATTTATATAAAAGATGTGATTATGTAGATATAAAAAAAACCTCAAGCTCCTCAGAGTAGAGTCAGGAAAGAATCTAGGCTGGTGCAAAAGTGCACTAATTAAGAGTCCCCCCCCCCACCCGTCACTGTTGGGAACAGAAGCCAACCAGCTGCTGAGCAAATGGATAAGCCTGTGTTTTTGGCTGTGATGGGGAACCGAGACGCTTTTGACTGGGTGGGAACGGAGGCTGCAACATCTGCCATATCCGTTAGCGACGGACTGGATCCTGGGATGGTGCTGCACCTCCAAAATCCCCTACAGAAACGGCCATTAGAAACCTCCATCACCAAGTGTTGGGTTACAACTGGAATGTGCTACGTAGAAACAACGAAACACAGTTGAGAGAAAATGAACTAATGTGCCTTGAAATGAAACATCTCAACTCGCGTTTAGAATAGTCAGGAAATTATTGTGACTCGTAGTGCAATAGAAAGTTCAGGACTGTTTAAACACTGTTGTTCACAGAAGTAAAATGGCAAATCCTTCTCAAAAAAAGAAAAAATTTCAATTTCACAAACTATTAAGTGGTATTAAATCTCAGTTTTGGGTGCAAACAGATTAAAAATAATGTCCTTGCATGTCATCCAACAGATCACGTGTGCAATACAACTCAAAAAGTGTGAAGCCCTAAATTCTCCAGCACCCCGCCAAGAATGAGTGAATGGCTCTTTAACAGCTGTGATGCAGTTGAGACGTTGGGGAAAGGGTGCGTGTGGTTGCACACATGGAACCAGTTCGACCACGAACCTTCGGTACGAGCACTCGACCTAACGCTGGACGCCCGAGGTGGCGTCTGTCGGCGGTCTCTGCTAAAGCGCAGCTTTACTTCAGCAGGAAGGAGAGCTTGAATCGCAGCATGGAACATCTTTGTGAACAGGGCTTCCCGCGGGCCCTTCACTGCTTTCTTCACCCGCTGGTAAATCACATCGGTTGGGTTCTTCTGGAGCATCCTCCCCTGGCCGTCCTTCAAGCCCCGGCTCTGCCGAGCACAGAGGACTCGATTGGCTCTCGACGTCTGGGGCGTTTTCTGTTCTGGCGACCTCCTCCGCGGCCGACTGTCCCAGCTCAGCCTCCGGGGTGTCCTGATTGGCTGGCTGCGGGTCGGGGGCGGGGGAGGCGGCAGCGGTGGCTGGCTGTGACTGGCTCTTGAGCTGACCGTGGCAGAGGGGGCAGGTCTCCTGCACGTAGAGCCACTTTTTTAAGCAGCCAGCGTGGAAAAAGTGACCGCAGGGTGTGATGACGGCCGACTTCATGTCCTACACGCGCACGCACACACACACACACACACACACACACACACACACACGGTGATAAACGGAACACACGACTAGTTGCTACCAAAAAATTCCCGGAGCCTCTGGCACATTGAAAACCAATCGGCGTGTTGATTCAAGGAACAACCCAATGGTGACGGTTAACCCCTAAGCACTAGGGCAAAGAAATACGAGTTCTGCAAACCTGTAACGCTTCATCTTCCTATAATCTCACCCACCACCCCCCACCCGCCCCTCCTCCACCCACACAGAGGGCCGTGCCTGGTAGCAGATGGCGCAGATGTCATTGTGCTGCTGCAGCTGCAGGGCGGAGGCCGTGGGCAGGCTCTGGATCTTGTGCACGGCGTCGCGGCGCAACAGGAAGCTCTGCCAGCCCAGCTGCGCCCGCAGCCACACGTTGTAGTAGGCGTGCGCCAGGATGATGGTGGAGCCCATGACCGTCCACTCGCCGAAGAGCGTCTCCGACACTCCGTAGGCCACCACGCACAGCGCCACCAGGAACTCCAGCAGGCGGTACGTGCCGTTGACGTAGTAGATCACCTCGTCCATGTTCTCCACCGGCGCCTTGCGCAGCTCCTCCACCATAAAGAGCACGTAGATGAGCAGCGTGCCAAGGACCTGCGGGAGAGGGCGGAGGTTTTTACGAAAAGGGTGGGGCGCATGACCTGGCACAGGCGCCAAAACACACACAAAAAAATGCTCATTTGCATGAGCATGTGTGTGTGTGTGTGTGTGTGTGTGTACCTGCAGAGAGGTGAGAATGCTGGAGGAGATGATGATGAGCAGCCAGAAATCCATGTGGAAGAACTGGCAGATCATATAGGCCATGTAGGCAGGGAAGACCAGCAGGAACAAACACAGGCTGACTGCTCGGAAGTGCTTCCACAGACTCCTAACACACGTGTACAGACACACACACACACACACACACACACACACACACGTACACACGTACACACAAACACGTACACACGTAAGACATTCCACTTGGCAGAAGACAACTACTACATAAAACTTCTAAATGCGTTACACAAAACTTGAAGCATGGAGGTTTTACACGAAGGTCGCCTCTCGCCCTTCGGACAGTAGAGGGCGACTCCTCACTGTTTTGCTAAATGTTGCCTGGATATTTAAACTGGAAGTGCTGGTCTACACAGACACCAGTGCGCGTGCAGATTTTACCGGCTCTCGATGAGCTTCGGCGCTGGCGTTAAGAGTTCTTTCGTTGTGGTCGAACATGGGACAAAATCCAGTACATTTCGCGAGTATAGATTTGTGGGGTAAAACCACGCTGCCCTGTAACACGTCTGCGTCCAATCGTGGTTTATGTCCCAAAGTGCACTGGCGCGTGAGAGCAGCCTAAGAGTCCCCCACTGTTTCCCCCACTGATTAATGGGTTTTAACCAGACCAGTTTTCAGAGTGAACAGAACATTTATTCACAGCGCCGGGGCAGCGACTAAAATGTATTTATTTTTTTTAAGACAGGAAGCACTTCGCTAGTGAAACTGGAATAAGACAACAATGACAACAGGCTAGCAGTGTAATTTTAACCTGGAACTTCCTTTATTACCGTCTACGTCGCCCAAAGCGGAACCGAACAGAGTTGCAAAATAAAAAAAAAAGTTGTAACCTTTCCCCAAATACGCAAATAGAGACTTTCTTACCAGCAGAGCGGTATAAACCAGACTGGAAGGCTATAAGGTCTTTCTTATAATAGGAATAAGGACGTGTGTGTGTGTAAGTGGCTCGCACTTGTCCCTGGATGCCCCCAGTGCCAGCACTATGGGGTCGGCAATCTCCAGCATGGACTGCAGGATGGAGGCCACTACGATGAAGAGGATGATGCTGAGGAGGAAGGCCCGGTGGATGACCTGCAGCTCAATCAGGCCCGTCTGCACAGACAGGATCAGCAGGGTGATGCCCTCCGTCATTCCCCTGACAGGGGGTAGGAAAGAGAGAAAGAGAGAGAGAGAGAGAGAGAGAGAGAGAGAGTGAGCAAGTGAGTGTTTGCGTGTGAGTAACAGTGTGTGAGTGAATAAGTGAGAGAGACAACTTACAATGCAGAAACATCTCTATATATAAAGAGCTGTCCATCACGCCATCACAAATAGCACTTTTGCAGGTTGCTCTGGGTAAGAGTGTCAACTAAATTCCATAAATGTAACTAAATCACTGAAGTAAAGTGGCTTATACAAGTTGGCCTTTTTGTCCACAGTGAGGGCCCTGCATTGTTCTTTTCAGATGTCCAATGGAGACGTTTATGAGGATGTAGCAGGCTAGTTTGGCCCAGGCGGAGGGCAGGCGAACCTGTGCATGGTGTTGTCATTCATGAAGGCCCGGTAGCCTTGCAGGTAAAACTTGCAGAGAGTGAGGACGCCGAGTGCCACGAACGACACAGTGAAGACCAGCCCCAAAAGAGAATAAGGAGAACAGCAGCACTCAGCAATGCTGCAGAAACACACACACACACACGTTATTTACATAACGATTTTTACAACAACCATTGTCTCAAAGCAGCTTTACAGATGTCAGAGTCCAAGCCCCCAGTAATCAAGCCAAGGGGCGACAGTGGCAAAGAAAAACTCCCTGAGAGCAAGAAGAAGAAACCTTGAGAGGAACCAAGACTTAAAAAGAGGGGCCCATCTTCTCTGGCTGACTATTGGGGCACCGCAATAACAATGGTACAAACAGTAAAGTCATTACTTGTGTGATTATAAATAAGTTCCTGATATCTAGATGTGTAAAACGTGGTCTTATGTTCCCAATGATGACTTCATATATCAGACATGGTCCTTAACAGGTTCTAGCTCGGATCTTTACATCCCAATGCTGCTGGCGCCCTCACCTGGTGAGGAAGAGGAAGAGCAGCCTCTCACGTGAGGGCGGCTGGTCACGCGTGCTGAAGTAGGTGTAGATCTGTAGGGCGAACAGTACCAGCCAGAAGCACATGAAGAGCACAGGCAGAACCAGCTGGTTCCACAGGGACATGGCCAAAGCTAGCAGGCCATACACCTCCACCACCTGGGAGGAGAAGGGGGAGAGAGGAGGAGGGGGGGGAGGTGTTGTTAATCCTTTAACAAGAGCTGTGATTAACATGGTTGCCCAACACACAGGTCCAGAGTCCCTATTTCCTAACCCAGTCCACATAAACCCCTCCAGTCAGTCTCCATTTTCTGCTCCATTTCAGCTACACCTCAACTGGACCGGCCTCCGTTCATGCTGGAAGCAGGGTATATATCTGCCAGGGCATCCCTGAGTTATCCACTGGACTGATGTTTACAAAAAATAATAATTGTGGCTTACATAGTGTAATAAAATTCTTTTCATTATTAAATCCAAAGGAGAGAAAAGGCTAGTAGGGATGATCTAGTTTAAGTTGGATTTGCACAACGCAGCAAGCTGTACCTGTGCGAGCTCTCTGTAGGCCGTCTTGGCCAGGTTGTAGGGCACCAGAAGGTTGGAGGCCAGGAAGTAGAGCACCTCCAGGCCAGTGAAGATCATGGCAAAGCGGTTGATGAACACAATAGTCTCCAGGGGGACCAGGCACAGCCTGGCCACAAGGGGGAGTAGGTGAGCGGAAAACAGCCAAATCTGCTTGGTCTGCATTACGCATGAGCACAGCGTACACACCACCAGCTGACCTGGAGAGTGGACAGGCGCACACACACACACACACACACACACACACACACAGGCGCACACACACACACACACACACACACACACACAGGCGCACACACACAGGCGCACACGCACACACACACACTCACACACACACACAGGCGCACACACACACAGGCGCACACAGGC
>JAOXYF010000003.1:12830184-12856196 GCA_028565775.1 Sternarchorhynchus goeldii | reverse complement strand
CGCGCACACACACACACACGCGCACACACACACACACGCGCACACACAGGCGCACGCGCACACACAGGCGCACACACACACACACACACACACAGGCGCACACACACACACACACAGGCTTATTTGAAATACCCGATATTTTTCCATTTCTTCCTCCTTTTCCAGGCATATTATAATTATTATTATTTTTCTTACTATTTTTACTAACAAAACAAACAAACAAAAAAAAACACTACAGGAAGCCAGCAGGAAACACACAATGGAATTTGCATGTTCCATCCTTGTATTAATGAAGGCCAAGACATTTTCCATTCATTCATTGTGAAAGGCAGACAGAAAGCCTCTGTTAGGTTTGTTGTGTCAGCATGTGCGCTACTTCATGAACAAGTACAATATCACAACAGATGAAATTATTTACCCAGAAGAAAAAGGAGGGAAGGAACAATGACGGAGTTGACGGTGTTACAACAGATTACGTCAAACACCGTCAGCGCAGATCATGTCAGAAATATGAGCTCTGAAAGTGTTTTATGCCAAAAAAAACCAAAAACCCTGCACACACATTACATGTAATACACAGATTGAACCATGTCAAACCAGATTGAACCAAACTATAAAAAGAAAAATATATCATCAAGAATTGTAAGATTAATCTGCCCCAGTGAACAGTTCAACAGTTTCATTTCTTCATTTCCTGGGAAAGTTTACAACCAGAATAGCGTGTAATTTATGGTCATCCTATCGCAATGAAACTGGCGATGAACGTCAGCAGTCTTTGTTCAGCGCGCTGGGAAGACTCCACTTCTGTATTCGGTATCATATTGAATAAGCTGCCATTTGGTTTGGGGAGATTTAGCCCTTCGCTTCCACGAAGCAACGGTGCTTTGCTTCTCTCCAGATCCCACAGAGCCTGACGCGGCGCCGGTGCCTCTGATTACGTTCGCGTGCGCCTGAGCCAACCGGACGTCCTCGTTTCGTTTGACTTTTTTATGGCCCAGGCTCGTTTCGTTAACCTAATAAAACAGCAGGCGTGACTCTGCCCTGCCCAGAGGCCTAACGGAACCACCACCCTTCCTAGCGCACCGCGACGCGCTGATGCACCGGAGAAAACCATACTCTTCCCACAAGGCCTGGCCCATCCACCAGGCTTTCAGTTCAGACAGAAAGGAAGATACTTGGTTCCCTTTCCGCTCAGGACTGTGTGTGTGTGTGTGCGCGCCACTTCAGGGGTCAACTGTCTTTTCAGTCGGCGGAGAGAACCGAGCTGCAGTTATCCGATACCCATCGCTCTACGCCTCCTCCCTGCTGAACACCTGATGCCCCGCCTAGGCTGCTGTGAACGCGGCAATAACAATACAGCCTGTTGTGAATGGGGAAATCGCGTGAAAGGCTTGTGTAAGGCCTGGGATGTAGCATAAGGAGGACCGAGGCGGGGCTTACCGAGGAGGGCTGTGGTGAAGCGGTTCATGGAGAGCGGCTCCAGGTACAGGGGTCCTTCATAGCCAGAGTCCAGCTCGCTACGAACATAATCCCTGCCAACGAAGAGAGGAACAATTAGCAAAGCGCACCTTCCCACCATCACGCTCTACAGGACCAGGAATCCACAGAGAAAATGTTCTGAAGGAGCAATAATGCCAAACCTGGACAGCTGGTGTCCTGCGAAGAGCAGCAGGGCGGTGAGCACATACAGGTAAAGGCGGACCAGGTGTTGCCGTGGCAGCGTCAGCAACACAAGGCTCAGGATGTAGCCTGTGGAAAGAGCAGTAGGACAGGAAGTGACGGGCCAGGCAAAGAAAGGTGGGGGGAGGGGAGGAGGGGTTCTACTCTACGGTTTCTGCATGAACTAAGCCCGGTCTTTAACTTTATAAACATGTCACTGCCAATGGTGATTACTTCTGATTTCACTCTTTTTTGTAAAACGTCCGGCATAAGGTGTGATGTATAACCGACACTGAGGATTCAAATTTAAAAAGACCATTTTGAAAACATCTGAGGAGTTCCGTAATGTTCTAAAGACGACTGGAGTCAATGTAAAGTGCTTTTGGAGAACAAGACAGACCTGTTTGAAACGGTGATGAAAGCAGACCCGGGGAACCGTTATGCCAGGAGATGTTGTTTACTCAAGCAAACCGACTTAGAGTTCAAATCCAGACCGGTGAAATCTCACACGGCGCAAAAGGTATTGATTTCCCCACACGGCCCAAGCCAGCAGCCCACCAACAGTTTTGATGTGACCGGTCAAACAGGTCATCCGAATTCACATCACTGTAGGCTGTGAGGGTCGGTGACCGGAGATAAATGAGGATTTGTTAGCTTTATATGAAGGTTTTGCTACAGACTTTTTATTGCTGTGGAAAGTCCAGTGGCGTGGTGAAGGCTGCGTCAGCAAGAGAAGCCTGCCAGACGAGGGGGGGGGGGGGTATAACGAACTATGCAAATTCATCAAAGGTGTCCACTGTCTAGTCTGAATATACATTTCATAAACCTTGAAGTAGACTGTAGTTCATCATTTATGCTAGGCTTCTCTGAATAAACAGTTGAAACGCAAATACAATGATGGAATTTACAGTTCAGGCAATGGTAAACTATAAAAGCCATTTTAGTTGACGTTGCCAGTCAAACAGTTCCAATTTTATCTATGAAACTACCTTGTCGACACCATGGTCTCATGAAGTTCACTCAGTCAGAACAGCAAATCATTCATTATTCTCAAAGTGCACGGGGCTGCCTGTTTTAAAATGGTTTTTAATCCACAAGACCTGAAACTGGAAAAAAGTAACAGCCCCGGTAAGTGATTAATCCAGTCAAGGTACAAGTGTGCTATTTCTATATATACACACAACAAGTTGAAAAGTATCTGCTTTTAAAAGAGTTTGAGTGTCAATTACTTATTAGGATTTCAGTAGATTTTTCTGATGGACAATTTCTATTAAAATGTTTAGCTTCTGCAAGAACAGATCAAACACAGCTCCAAGAGATGAGGCTGAGGGTGCTTCCAAGGGACGAACTCCACAGGCGATGCGGAGCCGTGTCTTACGGAGACACAAGGTCGTTGAGGTGCGGCGCGCCATCTGGCTTCTGCGCGGCTTACGGCGGAGCAGACGTGGCGGCCGGCGGCGCGCGTCGGATTCAAAAGCCCGTCTCTTTCCTCCTTGCTCAACAAACGTCGGGTCGGCACGCGCAAGAAAGGATGGCGCGCGCTCCGCTGCTGTCCGCCACCGCCGAGCTCTGGGAGATCAGTTACATTAAATTTTAATTAGGGGATCTTGCTGATGAAAACGTGAACCGTGGCAAGACTGGCTTTCCTTGAGCTTATGTAGATGGCAGTCGTTTTTATTTCAGCACTGGACGATCGAGTCTGTCTACTGCAAAGGGTGCACGATATATCGGTTCTTCGCTACCACGGTAATGGCTTTTGCGACACCGATACTGCAGAAGTTTGCAACATGCAAATGACCGGGGGGGTGGAGATCATGGGGGCCATTCCAGAGAAGGATTCTGCAGCCGTTTAGCTGAATCACGGCATTCATGCGATCCTGCAAACGTATGCAAAGTAATGCACGCTGATCTTTAACCATGTCTCATCAAAGCTTCAGTTGTGTTTTAACGTCTTGCAATATACCTCACATTAAATTCACAATACATCCACTTATATAAGCAACCTCTTCCCTTTATTGAAAGGTAAACATTTGGGATGTTTATGTGGGTGAAAGAATTTTTTTTCCTCAGTATGGACATCAAGAAACTGGTATATCCGACTACTGAAAGTGACAATATTTTGTCCTGCACCACTGATAAAGACAGAGACTGATGGACAAATATCCAAAAATTGTAGTGAGATGCTCAACAGTTCTAGAGAAACAAGACATTTTAGACAGAGGTCCTTTGTCAGCTGTGCAAGGAAAATGGTTTGTTCCCACAATCTGGTATGGATGTGAACCCTGACATGTATATACAGAGTTATGTACATGCTACAACTGGAACATGAATATAATAACAGTAAAGAGCCAAGGAGTGAACCCTGGGGAACATCGTGAAAGAGGAGAGAGGGACAGGACCTAAACATAAACAAACAAACTACTGTCTATGTAAAATTTGACCCGAGTCATGTAACTACCACATTGGAGATGCCATCAAGTCAAGTTGGCACAGCGTAGCGTGCAGACAGGCCACGTCAAACGAAGCCGAGCGATCCAAGATAAGTATATTTAGTGACCCAGAATCGGCTGCAACCGGCGAGTCATGAGTAACCCGAACCAAATCGGTTTCGATGCCGCGTTTAGCTCTGAGCTCAAAGTCTGAAACTGATCAAAAAGGCTGCTCGAAGTTAAGATGATCTTTCTACTGGATAGAGCTCACATGCTCCCCAAAAAATAAAGAAAAAACCAAAAATGTAAGTTAGAACAAAGTGCTTTTGCCTAAAAATGGCATCAACACTCCCTCAGGCCTGGCTAGGTAAACAAAACTCTAACATTCTAAAAAGGCAAGACACTGACAGCACCAACGGTATGCCTGAAACGGCAGTACTTATGCAACAAGATACTGCTACATTAAAGTTACCGCATTAAGATTCTGGTGCTTCAAATGAGCATGTGAAGTTAAACAAACAAACAAAAATAAAACGCCCAGTGGTGTGCTGATAACGGCCCCAAATTAACTGAAAGAAGGGGGGGTTTCCACAAAGGCAGTAGGCAACCATAGCCGAGCAATCATCCCCAAGAGGACCATTGACCAGATATGTGCTTACAAACATCCCCAACACAACCATTGATAATGAATTCTGATAGAAAATCAATGATGAAAGACTGTGTTGCAGATTTCAGAAAAGGCTTGATGTTAGCTTTTTTTTTTTTTTTAAGTAGGTATAAAGTGAGAAACTTGCGTATCTATTCAGGCAGGTTAAAAAAAAATGTAATCCTTTGTGCCTGCTACAATAATGATTTTAAAGAGCAAGAGCTGGAAGTTCTCTTAGACTATAATTATACTGAGATGCGTAGCAATGAGGCTGTACAATTATTTCAGGATTTTAAGTATTTATTTTTAACTATCATGTGCTAGTAACAATTAAAGAACTGAGCAATAGTTGCAGTAAACGGCTGTTATGAAATCCACACCCTGCTCCACCATGTCAGTTGACGCTCCAGATTGGTGGGCCAGCCCCGGTCAGAGTTTATATTGAGCCCGCCAGACATGCTTTGCATCCTAACGTGGGCGGTGCCTGTGATAATGGCCGCTGGGTGGGTGGGTGGGTGAGCTTCGAGGGCACTAGAACCCTGTCTGCTGAGCTCCGCTGCCTTCACGGGGACTGGGGTTTCTCTTGCCCCCGAAGGGTTTCAAAAGGACAGGGTAAAAATGCAAGTGTATGGTATGAACGTCATCACCGGGGATGAACATCACGTCATCATGTGATTTTCTTAGGACACACTGACTGAAAACTGAAGACAGGATGGTGAACGGGAAGGTGAGAAGCATGGTGAGGAGTGCTCATTTACATTTAACCTGACAGAAATGTTTTATCAGGGAACATCTGAACTGTGCTGCACTACAACTTTGGTGGAGACTGCTTGAAATACATGTTCTCTAGGTCACACAGAGGAAATGGGGAGAGAAGAGACCAGTCTTTCAACCTCACAACCACAGATGAACACCCTGCTAGCAAGTTTTATTTATTCATTCATTCATTCTCTTAGTAAACATAAATGATGTCAGGCTTAACCGCTGCACATCGCAGAGGAATTGCCTTTCAATATATACAACGTGACAACGTGCAGGCCTTCCTGTGCAGTTTCCGTTTCAGGTAAATTCACACTGGTTTGCTTGAGTGCTGACAGCGTCAACACAAACACACTACCCACGTACAAGAGAAGAGTGCTGTAAACGTAAACACACACACACACACACACACACGTTAGCGCATGGCGCACCCTGAACCATGCGCTACCTAGGGTCTGTGTTAGAGACGGCTATATCTGAGGCTTTTTTTTTGGATCGACACACCTCAGCTGTTTAACTCCAGTTAGAAGCCATCTCACAACTCTGGGAAGTTACTTTCAATGTTCTTCCAACCTAGACAGGTCAACACTTTCAGTCCTTGAGGAGCAAAGACAAACAGCAATATCTTCTGACGAAACCGCTCAACCTTGGGCAGGTGCTACGTACTTGGGAGAGGAAACTAAATCAGAGTCTGCCTCTGAAACACAGCAGCTGCCTCAGCTCAGACTGCAGCTTAATTGCAGTTTGTAGCATAAATGTTTAATTATCATTTTTAATGGCCAGCAGCTCTGACTGTTCTTGTTAAGAAGAAGAAGAAGAAGAAGAAGAAGAAAAAAAAAAAAAAGACAAACCCACATACCCAACACTGCATTTCCATCCGGCCATTATGACAGGCCTCGAGCCAGCAAACAAACGCATGCTAACAATCTGCACATACATCCAAAGAACCTACCAAAAATGATCAAATCCAAAACAATCTATTTTTAATATATCAAAACTGTCCTAGTTTTTCACTTTTTTCAACCTTTTTCACCAAAAGTACCACATATTTTCATCCAGCAAATAGTTTTATTAAATCTAGTAGTAGCCAAGTGACATTTGGAGACTAGGCAGTGTTTTGGCCATTAGAAGGCAACACACACGGGTCTTTATCAAACGTCTTTATGAAAACACCACCACAGCCTGGTAAACTTTTTGTTTTTATAAAACACCTCTGAGCTCCGTTAGCTCATTTCTCATTTCCTTTAATCTCGTTTAGGCATGTTTAATCTCCAGTACTCCTGGATCGCTTTAAAGTATAAAGCTCCCACATAAACCAGTCATACCAAGCGTAGTCTTTAAAAGCAACCTGGCCAGCGATTCAGCCTGGACGAACACGTACCCACATAGTGCAGGTAGAGGGCCAGGTACTTGTACTGGAAGAGGGGGTTATTGTTGAGGCTGCTCCTCTGGATCTTCTGGAAGAAGGAGCTGACATCCCAGCGGTAGAGCACCTCCAGGAGCATGATGCTGGGCACACGAAGGCCCACGTTCAGCACGGCCTCCACCCGTTCCCTCACAGCCATGGCCACAGGGAACTGAGCTCAAAGCCGATTTAAAGAAGGGAGAAAGAGACGGAGATTAAATCAATTATTTGAAATGCTGAAACACAACTCTAAATAGGAAGAGGTGATTACATAATTTTAGTACCAGAAAAAAATACTTTAGAGAAGTTTGTTTGAGAGAGATGAGCTGTTTTGAACTTGAACGCCGCTGACGAAACTACTGCGTTGTGTCAACTGTGTGGAGGGCTGTGTCAAAGTGTTCGTGGACAATTTTGCGAGCAAGAGGAATGTGGTCATGAACTATGCACACCACTGGAATGTTATGCGAGATGGGTCACTGACATAAGGGGGGCAAGTCTATGCACGAGCCGAATGATATTGAAATATAAATTAAAAAAATAAAAGGTTACAACGTGGCCCTCCAAACCCATAATTTAGCCACATCCAGGCCCATATTATGTAGTTACACGACAGTCTTTCGATTCAACAATTCACTTGCATACAAACGTTCGTACATATTACACCATATAGCCATGCTACAACTCAACGGAGAAAACTTCTTTTTTTCCCCATTACACTCTACAACACGCCAGTGTTCATACATACCATAATCACAAACGTTCAAAAGCGTGACCCTTACAGTTCGGCACTTCTTGCAGCGGTGGTATTTGCAGCTTCACAATCACACACTGCCAGCTAGCTAAGCTATTACAGCCCAGCAGAAAAGTCATCACGTAGCTGCCTCGTTGGCTTACAGACAATGAAACCGCCCTTTCCAAGTGTCGAAGCTAAGGAACGTTTCACAAAATTAGGTTAGCTAGCTAATCTGCTAGCCTCAATCACAAACACGAAATTCGGTTCTCTTGACTTCTTAGGAGAGGAACAGGATCTAACAGGTGTTTATCCAAGCGTCATTTATTTGTTTACAACTACCGGGTGTAAATTAGCCAACTAGCTACCCAACATTTATTAACTGATTTTAATCCAGTTAAATGTTTAAAGTAAACGACAATTCAGAGCTATAATAACCCTGACTGTTCCCAACTCCGCGGTTCCCAACCGAATAAAACGGAAACAAATGTGTCCACCGCAAGAGACCGATTTTCGTCACGCGCCGCAGTTAAGCAAAAGGCTTCGCGAGCTCAAGGATGGTTCGAGAGGCAGTTTAATAATAAGATGCATTCAATCGGTTAGCTAGCGCGCTAGCCATCAGAGAACCTCGCCGCGGTCTACAACGGTTATCTTCTAATCAATGTTAAAACATAGATCGTCATGTTATATATGAAATACAGTGAGCCATTCTATAGTTCTTTTCCGCCGTCGCTCCAACCAAAGCTGTTCTTTTCCAGCTAGTTAGGTTAACGTTACCTACTTAAAATTCCTACCACCGCTGTCGTTATATAGCGCTAGCCAGCTAGCATTATTTGTTATAAGCTCATCATAAAAACGCCCCCTCTACTGACAATTTAAATACTCACATGATATCGGTTTACTTAACAATGTTCAGTCCAATCTTGCCACACTCTTCTGTTCGGATATATACCATTTTAACCCTGTTTTCAGGCCATCAGTCTATTGTGACCAAAGTTTTACCAGGAGACGACGAGATACAAGGTTCTCACTCACCATCTGGCAGCCATTACAAGATTTTTTTTTTTTTTTGCACGGCGCATGCGCTTTTCGAGGAACGCTAAACGGTACTACATTAACGAAAGTCACTAGAGGGCCATAGGCCATAGAAATATAACGTTACATAATACGACCTAGAATCAGCCCCTGAGCTGGACAAATCACAAGAGAGGCATTGGCTTAACGCAAAAGTCTGGATCCCCACCGGAAGAGTCAGAATGGAAGCCTTTTTATTATTATTATTAGGTTATGTATGTTTTTTCTATTTACTATCCCTCGGAGCTCGAGGCCCACCCTGTAGTGCGTGCCTTGAGCGTCCCTCCGCCAGGAGAGGTAAGTATTTTATTCAAACTACACTGAAGATCAAAATTAGAGAACAACACACAATTTCCTAAATGTAAAGGTCCTTGTGTAGTCCTATGTGAAATTATCCTAGCAGGAGTGAAATAGAAGTATTTTAAGCTTATTTCAGAAATGTTATATATTCTGAAGCACAGCATAAAAAACGTAAACGATATAAATGGAAAAAGAACACTGATCAAAATTAGAGAACACTTTCAGATGTTATGTTTCCCTGCAAGTTATTGGTATTAATCTGGCAGGTTGTGCTAATTTCCTTAATTATCTGACAAACCCTATTTAACTGGCAGCCTAACTTTCCAGGTTTCACTGACTTTGCAAAAAATGGTGAGCCGTTCCAAAGTGACTGAAACCCTCCAGCAGCAGGTTGTCCAGATGAACTCCAAAGGGGTGACCCTATCAGCCATAGCAAGAGAACTTGGTCGTTCCAAGTCTGTGATTTCTAGAATATTGCATCTTTACAACACTACAAACTTATTTAAGTCCCCCAAGAAGGCTGGTCACCCATGAAAGACAAATGCAAGAGAGGACAGAATAATGCGGTGAATCTCCATGGTTAATCGGTTCAACACTAGCTGAATTGCTTTCCAGTTCAGCACTGAACAGGGTAAGGATCTGTCTTGTCATACAGTGTCTCGATGTTTAAGAGCATTTGGACTGAAAGCCCACACTGCAGTGACCAATCCTCTCATTAGCAGAAAGAATTTAAGTTAGACTCCTCTTTGCTGAGGAGCAAGTTGTGTGGACAGAGGAGAAGTGATCCAGAGTTCATTTTAGTGACGAAAGCACATTTAATTTATTTGGGTCTGATGGGAAACGTTATGTTTGTTGACAAACTGGGGAAAGACTGAACCCAGAATGTGTAAAGAAGTCAGTGAAAGGTGGAGGAGGAAGTGTCATGGTACAGGGAATGTTTTCAGCAGCAGGAGTTGGACCTACAGCTACATGGAAGAGTGAATGCAAGTGTGTATCAGAACCTTCAACAACACGTGGTTCCTTCCTTAAGTTCATCATTCAATCAGCCAGCAATTTTCATGCAGGACAATGCCCCCTGTCACACAGCAAAACTGGTAAAGCAGTTTCTTGAAACTGAAAACATTGAAACAATGAAATGGCGAGCCCAGAGTCCTGCTCTAAACCCAATAGAAAACCTCTGGAAAATCCTTGGTGACAAAGTTATGGCCAAGAAATCCACAACAGCTACAGAACTGTGGAAGAGACTGGAAGACGAGTAGACCAAAATCACACCAAAGTGGTGTGGGAGACTAGTGATGTCCTGTGCCACTGATGTGCTGAAGCAAAGGCCCTACACTTCCTACTGATTAATGTTGTAACCTTCAGAAAATTGTATTGTAATTTTTCTGTGCTACAGTCATTGCTGTTCTCTAATTATGATCATGTTTTATGTTGATATACTTTATTTTGTAAAACACTGTTCTAGTGGCATGGTGTACCCTTTACAAAAATCCTTAAAATCAATCAATGTAGATTACATTATTTCTTTAAATCAAGCGTTCATACATTGTTCTCTAATTTTGATCTCCAGTGTGTTACAGTGAAGCCTCTCTCTCTAGATTTTCATTCACTATGTCCTGTCTTAATCTATAGTGACGTATACAGAGGTTACGTACGAATTTCGCCTTTTTAAAGTGAATTTTTAGTCCCAATATTCTTTTAACTTCTGCAATAAAACATTGCATTTACAATGACAACCCCGTTGGATGGCGCTGGTAGCCAGCAAATCATCTCAAGGGTGACGTCCAATGTCACGGAAAGTTACACGAACGGTGATGCTAGGTGAAGACGTACAAAACTAGGGGTCGTTTTGACAGAAAATATATACACTCCAGATCATGAAACAATAGTTCACATACCAACAGAGACAGATTCATTCCTGTATCATATTCTGTTAATGGTGTTTCACCTACATTATTTAGATTCGTCAAGAGTATTAGGGAATGTGAGCTTTGTCGTAGCTTTGTCCTGAGTAAGCACTTCAGTGAGATACTGTATTAGGATCAAAATATTCACATCACAGCGCTACTTGCGCGTCTTTCGTCTTCATTCAGAATCGGTTATGGTTAAATGGTTAGCTTACATTTAGGTTTAAGGTTATGCCACTTTTAACCAATAACCAAGATCCACGAGAGAGTGAAAATAATATTTTCCTCGCGCGCATTAGAACATCGCAGAGCTCTCGTCGCCGCAGTTTTTTCATTGCTGCAGTTGTTACGTTGATGCTTTTGAGGAAGTAGTGAACAGTTACTAGCCGCAAGCCGACAACAGCTTCAAGACCTGAAATCCAAGGTCCACGAGTCGGGTACTATGGATGCCATCGGTGTCTTGCACACGAATCCGCTGGACGATTACGAACTGATACATCGTATTGGGAGTGGTACCTACGGGGATGTTTTCAAGGTACCGTTCGTGTCTTCTGTTGATGTGCGCGCGCGGTTGCATCTGAGCGTATTTCCTAGCGAGAAACTTTAAAATTACAAACCGCTTAGTGCTCGAATGTGCTGGTAATTTGATGACTAGCTACTCTGAAATGGCGTGGTGTTTAGGGTGCAGACTGCCTTGTGGTGATATACTGCCTAGATTCACTTCAGTTAGTTTGGTAAAGTGGATAAAAGCAATTTCATGATTGGTTGCTCTGTAAAACCATGTGCTCTAAAACACAGCAGCAAGAAATATCGGTTCGCGTCAATGTGTCAGTTCTACGTTTCTTTGATGTGGCATTGTCTGACAACGAATATTGTACGTGTTAGCATACACATACATGGCTGTTAAATCAATTTTGAGCCAATAACCTGCGGAATTCACCTGTTTGATATTATTCTGTCTGGCAGGAGTGTAAACAACATTGCATTTTTTTTTTACAGATTTTGCTAGCTTACAAAGTTTGCTTATGAACAACATGAATTTTGCATAAATGTGTTTGTGTGTGCGTGTGTGTTTGTGAGGAAGCACATTTAAACATGTGACATGCTCTGAGTAAAATGTGTGACATATTTACTTTGAGATATGCACAACAGGAAGCCTCAAATTGTGTTGGGCAGAGTCAATGTTATGGGAAATGCAAGACCCATCAGCCTCTGCACACAGAAATAAAGCAGCACGCTGGCTAACTCTCTTTCACTGCCGTTGTAAATCTCAGTACTCATCATCGTTTTATTGCACAAAACGGTTTATTGTATTGTCTTTCCAAATATTCAGTACCTCCTGGGCCAGTTTGCTGTGTCTTACAACTGACTAACCTCCACCTGACCAGTAACAGGCCATCATTACTAATGCCCCCAAGGCAGGACCTACACTTGCGTTTTCATTTTTACCTAAAATGATGTTACAGGATGCGAGCAGGCAGAACAGGAAAGAAAACAGGAAATGAGTAGAGCAGCGATTTTTTTTTTTTTTTTTTTTTTTTTCCTCTCTAAATTTCACCTTTCCAGTGTCAGCTGATCCCTCATTGGCTGGTAGTATCACCATGGTTACAAGCAGACAGCTTCAACCTCTTGGTGACTAGACTATATTTATTTTTCTCCAGGAACCGAATGTGCAGGAACTGAACTGTACTGTCTTGCACTGATTTACGCTTGTATTCCATCAGCCATCATATCAACAATGTCAAAATGTTCCGTGCCTTTGTGTTCAAATTCAATCAAAAAAATCTAATTTTGCTTCAGTTTTGCACCTGCTGCTCTTTTATTATTATTGTTATTCTCCTCATTTTGACCTCTCCTTATCATTTGTAACCTCTCAAGGAGCTTCCAAAAACACATTCAAGATTCAGAATACGTGCAAACACCTTGCTTGTCTGGTGTGGTCACGCAAATGGCCGTGTTCAAGTGGTAGCCAGCGTGTCCTGGGTCCTTCTTCACACTCTCTATACAGTCTGCAGACTTGCTGTGCGACAGTAGAGGGACAGAGTAACAGGAAGCTGCTCATCTCTTTACTAATACTGTAAGATGGCATTGGATTGACAACATGGAACTTCCCCTTTCTGGAGAGCTTCTCCTTTATATGGCAACCTCAACCTCTGTGTATTGAAATTGGCACTCTTGCCTCTGTAGGCACCTGGGCTCCCAGGTGTCGAGGCAAAGGGCTCCCAGTCGTTTTCTGTATTTGCTCTTGTGGCGAACTACCCAGTGGCTATGTCATGACTCAGCAGGTTCTTGTTCGAGCAGTGCTAAAACGTGAAGGTCTCATGCCACATTCAGAGATGGGTAGAGCAGAGAAGCTGTTTCAGCCTTGATGACATACAGACTCCTAGAACCTGAAGAAGCAGTCTGTGAGAAAACAGCTCGAGGAATAAAAAATAATCTACTAACAAACCAAAAAACGACATTTGTCAAGTGCCTGTTTGTGACACTTTTAGCCTAAAATAATAATTTAATAGTTTAACATTTAAGGGGAGGATAACGTATAAGCAATGAAAATGTTCTGTGACTAAGAGAACTCAAATGAAATTAAAAAGAAATTTATAACTAAATGTGAATGACTAAAATGTAATCAAATAGAAATGACACATTTTCTCAAAAAAAGAGAAATACCTGAATATAATGAAATTAAGTTATTAAGTACTATCACAATTATGGTTTTACAATACTCTGAAAAGTAGACTTAAATCAGTATTTTACTTATGTTCACGTAAATCCACCTCAGCGTCGTCTTTTTGTTTGTTTGTTTGTTTGTTTGTCAATCTCTCCGCAGGCACGTGACATCAAGACGTCGGTCATCACTGCCATCAAAGTGGTCAAGCTGGATCCTGGTAGGAAATAAACATACCTGGTTTAGAATAAGCACGTTTTGTTTGGTGAGAGTTTCTACACCTATGATTATATGACCTAGAAAAACAATGCAGGAGTTTTTTAAATGTAATCAGGCATTATTGGTTTGTATAGTATTGCGTTCTGTCCCCATGAACATGCCTGACTGAAGGATGTTCGAGTCCTTCTGCCTTCCAGTAATGCTCAACATCCTCAACCGAAGCTTCTTGCTGCTATGTTCTGTGCTGCAGAGCCAGCAGGTCTGCGTGATGCATTCGTTGTTTTTAGCTACAGCATTCATAATTATAGATTACGCGTCATTAACGATATATTGGCCTGTGCGATACTGATATTTCCCAAATATGTAAATCACTCTTCAATCAAATCATTGCATTTCTCAGTAAAGTCCTGTGAGTGTCTGAATTGCTTTGTGCATCACTGTCTAAGTTGCAGAGGGTTCTCTGGGCGGTTCTGACCAATCATAGTATTCATGAGAAGTATAATTAACTTGTTCCGAATAACACAAGCTGGCCTTTAACCGTGACACCTTAAGAGTTGACAAGTGTGTTTTAATATAGGCCAGTGCAAAAAAAAAAAATGTCACAGTCTCTAATACCTAGGAGTGTAACTGTGATGTACTATTTTGTGTTTGTCAGGAAGCCCCCGCTGGTTAGTGGTTCTGTGCAGGGTTTCAGCTGAACATTTCTCCAGCATTTCAGTTTATTCCCAAGTTTTTCATATTTTATGATGAGAACCTCGAAGCTCGTGCACCAGCATGTGAAACTCGGCTCACATTGTTCACTTGGTCTACCTACATCAGTGTTTGCCAGCCTATGTGTTACGCCGGTGCGTTACGCCAGTGTATTACTCTGGTGCGTTACGTCAGTGTATTACTCCGGTGTGTTACGTCTACGTATTACTCCAGTGTGTTACGTCAGTGTATTACTCCGGTGTGTTACGTCTACGTATTACTCCAGTGTGTTACGTCAGTGCGTTATGCTGGTGCTGGACACGGCGTTCCACCACAGGTGCAGCAGGCCTCCCGAAGACAGGTCACAACGAAAGCTGAGGCTGTGCTCCCATCTCCATTTCAGGGGACGACATCTCGAGCATTCAGCAGGAGATCACCATGATGAAGGAGTGTTCTCACAAAAATATCGTGGCCTATTTTGGCAGCTACCTCAGGTGTGTCCCTGCCATCCATGACCCTTGAAGACCATATCCATCGAATTAGACCAAAGATTATGACAATTAACCAATCTCCCATTCTCTCTCTCTCCCCCCCCCCCCCCACACACACACCCCAAACCCAACAGAAACAACAAACTGTGGATCTGCATGGAGTTCTGTGGAGGAGGGTCACTGCAGGACATCTACCATGGTAATGAGGAGCTCTGGTCGGCCCTTGCTCTTCACATGCCACACTTTCTCTGCGGCGATGCTGCTGTTTCTACAGCTGTCAGGTGACTCAGACACTGGTGATGAGCTCACGGGGACAGGATGGGAGCGTTCATTGCACCCAGCTACACCCATCCTGCTGTGGTGACCTCGCAGAGTGCGATGATCTATTCTGGTCTGGTACTGTACAGAACAACTGCCAGGGAGCCTGCCCTGGGCTATGGGCCAACTGTAGGTTTGCTCTGTTTTAGTTGCCATGGTAACCAGTATCCTTGTCTAGGAGCGACTGACTAGAATTAAGTTTTCCTCTGTGTTGCTCAGCTATGGTTAAGAATTAATTAGGCACGGGAACATATATTTCCCTGTTATGATATTAGTGACCAGTGTGGCAGTACAGTGGCAGCACAGTGACAGTACAGTGGCAGCACTGCAAAAGCTTGCTGTCTTATATATAAGTATACAGCCATGACGTGGTTATTGGAAAGACTCTTATTAAAACGATTTGATTATCATTGCGTTTTTTAACTATATCACTAATAATATTATGTTATGTTATTATACTCCTTATGTATCCCTTTCCTGGAATGAATACATGTACATAAAGAGTTTCTACCTGGAATATTTGACTGGGGCTCCTTGTAAAACACTAATCTCAGTCCAAAGAGGATTACAGCTGTAACCTGATTTCTCTCTCTCTCTAAATGAGGACATTATTGTTTTGTCACAGTCACTGGGCCGTTGAAAGAGAGACAGATAGCCTACGTAAGCAGGGAGACACTTCAGGTAAGGACAGACGTATACGGGATAGAATTTCTTAGTACACAAGGCAACGTTTTAAGACCTTATAAATGACCGTGATACACATGTCAAAAGGCCCACATCAGGAAACCGTCGAGCATCTAATTTAAAAACCGTGTGAGTGATTAATGAAGAGCTTCTCCTATAGTGGTCTAAAATCCATATTAAACTGGGAATTCATTATGTGTATAATATTTTAAGATTAACTGTATGGAGTTGAGGCTTGGGTTGGAATTAGTGTCAGTGGTGATATGTACTAGCTGTAAATTTGACTACAGCTACAGGTTTAAGATTAGGGTGATGATTTAGCTTAGCATATGCTATAATGCACTGCAGTATGGCACACATTGTAAGTGAAAGTGTTTTTCTTTTTACAGGGACTGCTTCATCTCCATGAGACGGGCAAAATGCACAGAGACATAAAAGTAAGACTAGGTTGAAAGATTGTTGGTTCTTCCCATAGCATGTCAGCTGGTGTTTTTATTATCTTTAGTCTAGCATCGTAAACACAAGTTAATGTTTGTTATGGAGTGGCAAGAAGCATGGGTAATTTCACACATGAGTGTGTGTGTGTGTGTGTGTGTGTGTGTGTGTGTGTGTGTGTGTGAGAGAGAGAGAGAGAGAGAGAGAGAGAGAGAGAGAGTATGAATGAGTAAGGGTCGTCTGGGTCCAACAGCGTTGTCTGCGCTCATTGAGTCTCTGTCCCGTTTCGTAGGGGGCGAACATTCTTCTGACAGAGCGAGGAGACGTCAAACTAGGTCAGCTGGGGCTCCTTGTGGTCTCAGATGGCATTTGTCCTACAGCCCAGAGTATTTGCCCTCGGCCCAGATGCTCCTTAACCGTCTGCTCTCTGAATTCTGCCCCCACAGCTGACTTCGGTGTGGCGGCAGAGATAAACGCGTCGGTCGCCAAGAGGAAGTCCTTCATCGGCACTCCGTACTGGTGAGCGCCCGTAGAGATGCAGGCACCTCTCGGAGGCGAGGAACACTTGGCTCTGAGATGGTGCTGTCAGCTCTGTTACATAAGCATAAACCTCTTCTGCCGTTAACAGACATTAAAGATAGACAAGCTTTATGAGAAACATTTTAGAAAATGTTTTCTAGGGCTCCTGTGTGGTAGGGAGAGAGAGAGATGGAAGCCCCCCCCATCGAGAGTTTGAACCCAAAGGTTCCACATCCACCTTTGGCCAGGAGTCCAAGAGAAAATGATTGGCTCTGGGTAGGAGGGATGGCTTTACTTTGTCCCTTGTCAATTACAGCAATGTTAGCCAATCACAGATGTCTGTGCTCCTGTGCTTGCCGGCCAGGACAGTTAGTTCTGTCCTCAATGTACATTCAGCTGGGTGTTTCACATGGTACTTGGCTTCCCATCTCTCAGAGGAGGCTTACCACACCCTCCAGTAACTACACCGTAACTACAACCAGGGTCCTTTTTCCCGTGGTGCTTATAGAGTGTGCTGCCTCTGACCTCTCCCTGACCTCTCTCTGCCTCAGGATGGCTCCGGAGGTGGCAGCGGTGGAGAGGAAGGGTGGTTATAACCAGCTGTGTGACATCTGGGCTGTGGGCATCACAGCCATAGAGCTTGCAGAGCTGCAACCACCAATGTTTGACCTCCACCCTATGAGGTGAGGCTGCTCAGACGTGTGTGTGCTCTCTCACACACACATACACACAAATGTACACACATGCAGAAAAACACACACTCGTGAAATAATATTTTTGATTATTATCCTAGAAGAAGATAATGAAATCTTTTAGAACTTGGAGCACACATAAAACAACACAGGAGAACACTTAAACATAGTCAACAGATTTTACCAAAATTAAGTGACATCTGACCAATCCCCACAGTTCACAGATAGCCACATGAAGAAGGTTTAGCATCAGACAGTAAATCTGGAAAACAGGCCACAGAGTAGATGCTGTTTGAAAGAAGAAGAACCAGAAGTAAACATCTAGACAGACGCAACATACAATAAAAGTCCTGTGGGTGGGGCCAAGCCAAGTTAATTATAACGTGAGCATGCCGGGTGCTGCTGAATTTTCTTCCTCAGAGCCCTGATGCTAATGTCCAAAAGCAGCTTCCAGCCACCCAAGCTGAAGGAGAAGACCAAATGGTAACTATGGAAACCAGTGCTGGAGATTATGCTCAGACATTTTTTTGCTTGGGTGCTCGGTAAGAACAGGCTTGTGTCATGCAGGTCCGCAGAATTCCACAATTTCATCAAGATGGCGCTCACCAAGAGTCCACGGAAGAGGCCGACAGCCGAGAAACTGCTCCAGGTGGGATGTTCGCTTCACAGCACGCCCGTTGCCGTGGCGACAGGCATGGAAGTGGCCAACACTTCGAGGTCATTTGGTCTCATGTGCCAAACCGCTTACAACCAGAGACTCAAACATGCTTCCTTTATCCTTAATAACACAAGCCTAAAATGATCTGTATCTATTGTTGAATGTGTTTAGTATTATTAGAGAATTAAATTAAGTTGGGTTTTTCTGTGTGTATGAGAGGTGTGGTGGTGCACCTCACATCCTCCATTAGTACTGTTTGATTACATCTCTTTCCCTCTCTGTCCCCCTCTCTCTCTTTCTCTCTCTTGCTCTCTCTTTCTCCCTCACTCTCTCCGTCACTCTCTCCCTCACTCTCTCTCTCCCAGCATGCTTTCGTTACCCAGCTGTTGACTCGCAACCTGGTCGTCGAGTTGCTGGATGCTGCCAGCAACCCAGACCTGCAGCCCTCACAGACTATGGACGACTGTGATCTCGAGGTTGGAGCTTCTGACACAACCTGCTCCCCGTTTATTTACTTAATCCAAGTCAACTGACATCTTGCACCATTAATCTTATTGCAAAACACTTTTTGTTATGGAACCCAAATACTCAAACAGCATGACTTAAACACAACCGCCTGCCCCACACCTCTGGATGTACTGCATTAGCTGAGTGACTTCCATGCCTGCTGCTCGGTCTTTTCGATATTTAAAGCTGTGCCTTGTGTTTGTGTTCACAGACGTGCAGTGCTTTTCCTGATAAGATTCCGTCTTTAGGGAAACACCTGCCTGTCCAAAGAACCCTTTCTGAAGAGCAATGTAAGCATATTATTACTTTCATTATGTTTACGGGCCTGTGATTAATTCACAATGCAAAGCCGCCTTTTCTCGATATGTAAAACACTCACCTGCAAAGGACATGCTGCCTCAAAACATCGAGACAGTATTGCTCTTGAAGCTTCAGTTTGATGATCTGGAGGTTTTACAAATGTTTATAAGGTATCTCTCTCCTTTATGTCACGACTACATTCTCCTGTTCCCAGTGCCTCACCTCTGCTTACCAGTCATAATCAAGATAAATGACATTTCAAGTACGTCACAATTATCAACCTCCATTGAAAGATCTAGGCCCCATCTGTTGTCAATGGAAACCAAAAGGCATCGAGCTATATGGCATGAACAGGATGGCTGAGTGGTAGCTGATTGAAGATACTAGCGCGGGTACCCGCCTCAGGACACGCGGCGTTCCCAGCCGAGGGGGTTACCACGGCTGTGCTCCGAGGAACAACGGCACGAGGTGGTTCCGTGCCAAGGCTGGCGGAACACTCAGTGCCATTGTGCCCGAGTGCCCACTCCAACCACATGAATGAATGTAGTGTTCATGCTGTGATGTGTGTATGTGTGTGTTTGTGTGTGTGTGTGTGTGTGTGTGTGGGTGGGGTTAGAGTATTTCGAGCATGCATTTATGTGAGAATGTGTTATAAACAAAACATACACACACAGAAAGGATCTTTACAAAGTGAGGTGCTACGTTGTAGTGTTTTTTTCCCCCTGATACACTGAATTACAGAAAATGAGAGGCGGGGTGGAGCATTGTCTGTATGAGTAGAAGGGTTGGGCAGATGCTCTATTCTCTGTGGTTATGTTGATTTCCCTTCCACCCTCCTCTCCCCAGTTGATCATGTGAAGTTTGGACCACCCATGCGGAAGGAGATGGACCCGTGTCCTGATTCGCTGGTGAGAGTTTCAGCTCTAATGCGAACAAACTTTCTTTGGAGGTCATCTAAACCTCCACACAATCCATTTACACTGCAGCTTAAGTTATTTTCCATTCCTGACAGGTTTACTGATGAAAATTACGATGTTCAGGCTGCATATAATAAAGAGATTTGGTGAAATATCATATTTCTGTTCTTTGTAAGGGATCGTATGATGACTGGAGCTCCATTGGAGATGAAAAGAGCTCTCCGTAAGTCAAGGTTTCCCTCAAACCTTTCAGTAGTGGCTTAATTAAAGCTGTTATCTACTTTGACACGTGCGGTTTGAGATGTGGTGTGTTCGTGGTTTGTTGCAGGAGTCTGCTGGAGTGTGTTGAGGAAGCTTTACAACAGAGGTGAGAGAATCATTCCGTCCGCATAATGTCCATAATGTGTCAAACGACAACATAAACCGCGTGTGATTTGTGACCCACCAAAGCTGCTCTACAACGTTTCTTAAGGAATATGAGTTTTGGTTCAGGTGACCAATTTCGATAACTAGAAGCCCCTTTGAATTTATTTGAAATTTGAATTTATATAGTGTCTTATTTGAATCTTTCTCTTTTCAGGAGCTTAACAATAAAAAGAGTACCCTCAGCTGAGGTAGGAGATTGGACCCAGTATTTTTCTCTTCATTTGCAGTCATGTTTCCAAAGGACAATGGCCTGTACATGGTATGTTTTTATGTCCAGCATTCATCAAATGAAGAAGACAAATATGGCACAGTAAAGAGGGTGGCAACACCATCGCAGCCAACCAATCAAGATAAGAAAGCTTCCACCCCAGCTCCAGATTCCTCCCCTCTTATTGGCTCTGCACCCCACACAGACACTAACCCCGCCCTCCTTAATGAATCGGCTTTGCTAGTTGGCTCAACACTCCATGACTTCCCCATCCTCACAAACTCCACCCTCTTCACTGACTCTTCCTTCTTCAATGATTCCACCAGCCTGGATTCCCTCTGCACAACTCCAACTGATGGTAAGACATAAGACTTGTAGTGGAACTACCCCAGTCATCAGAACCCCAAAATGTCCTCCAAAAGACTACTACTATCTTCGAGAATCTTCTAGATGACAAAGTCTATTGAAATGTAAACACTAATGTAGTTGACATGGTGACTAGGTTTGATACCTCGAGGCTCTGTTGCTGTTGAGCCAGGAGGAAGCAGGGAGCGCTCTCCTCCCCGACAGCCACTCTCACCGGAATGGAGCACACTCAGAAGAAAAACAGAAGACTCTGTGAGCAAACATTTCCCTAGTTCTTTTTTAAATCATAGAAACAATCGTTATACACACTGACCTTATTTGGACTTCCCATTGATGGTGTCTCCCATGTACACTGCTATAATTAAGAAAAGTATTCTCTAGTGATGGGGAAAGGAGAAAAAGCATAATACTTGAGCTTAGTAATTACATTAACATCACAACGGACCCAGCAGAGAACCCAGAGGATCCTCTAAAATAAGATGTTCAAATGTAAAGTACTTCGTTGTTATCCTTCAGTGTTAAAGTACTTCCTTGCTTTTGTTTTTATTGTAGAAAGGTGTTCATGGACTACCACCTACACCTCAAGTACATGTAAGACAAATCTGCTACTTAATCCTGTTCACCATTACTTGGTTTTGGATGTCATATAATATTCCATACATTATAGTGCGCTGTTGTGAATATCTTGGACTACATCTTGTATTCTAGATGGGGGCTTGTTTCTCCAAAGTATTTAATGGATGTCCCTTGAAGATTCACTGTGCTGTTACATGGGTTCTGCCCAAGACCAAAGGTATATTTCATTTCCTGTATAACTCCTAAAACAAAACTTTTCTGCTTAAGAGTTTATATCCAATGTTCCAGAGAACATGTTTGAATCTCTACCCCTCAGACCAGCACCTGATCCTGGGTGCAGAGGAGGGCATTTACACACTCAACCTCAACGAGCTCCACGAAGACACTATAGAGAAGGTCCTGTCATTCTCACTGATTATTTACTTTGATTCCACGTTACTGTGCATGACATTATTACAGATATGATTTGGCTGGGTAACGCTCGTTTCTCTGTCTCTGTTTGCACAGTTGCTGCCGCAAAAGTGCAGCTGGCTGTATGTCATGAACAACGTGCTGATGTCGGTCTCTGGTACGCCCCGCCATCCCATAATGCTTCTCCTGTGGTCCCCGGCGACCTTCTGACCCTCCTTTTCTCCGCCCCCTGCAGGGAAGTCTTCCCAGCTGACCTCGCACAGCTTGCCCGCTCTGTTTGATCACCGTACCAATATGAATCGTCGTCAAGGTCACCTGTCAATCAATGCTCACCGCCTCAGCACCAGAATCAACGCCAGGTCTGCGCATTTTACACACAGACAACTTGCCCAACCAGGGCTTTTTAGTCATTCCAACTACATAAACAGACTTAGCTAAATACTAACTAACAACCCCTTTATCAGGTTAAACTAGCAACAGCCAATATTGTAAGATCAACTAGGGTTGTTGGAAAATGGATTAATTATGATTAATTTTGCTTAAAAGTACATCACGTCAGGAGAAAGACGTCAACCTTTTGCCCACAGGAAGTATGCCATGTCTGTGAAGATCCCGGACACCAAGAGCTGCAGACGGTGTAGCGTAGGTGAGGACACGGCGGGCCCGTTCCGCGGGAGCAATGGCTTTTGGTTGCAAAACCACTTCCTGGCCTGTTGCGTGTCACGCTGATATCCTTCCCTGTCCCAGTAAGGAACCCGTACACGGACAGCGTGTTCCTGTGCGCAGCCGTGCCGAGCGGCCTGGTGCTGTTAATGTGGTACGATCCGCTGCAGAAGTTCATGCAGCTCAAGGTAAGGAGGAACTGCGCCAAGGCGACAGGGACGGGGTGCTGTTTGTGGGAAGAATTGTGTTTTTGGAAGTGGCAAAGGTTCTTTGGTGTGTTCCATGATTGAAGCGAAGCTACGGATATTGTCATTTTATTATCTCATCATTTTATTATCTCGTCTTCTCTACAATATTCCCATCGGCCTTCATTAAATTCCTTCACATCATCTCTCACTCTCTCTCTCTCTCTCTCTCTCTCTCTCTCTCTCTCCCCCAGCATGTAGCTCTAAGCCTGCCTGAGTCTCTGCCCATCTTTGAACTGCTGGTGCAGGACTGTGAGGAGCTTCCACAGGTGTGTGTGGGAGTGCATCGTAGCCACTGCAGAACAGATGAGGCCACAGATCAGCTGCACTTCAACATCATCCATCTTGATGATACCCCCCATGCACAGCCTGGTACACACACACGCACACACATACACATGGACGCACACATGCACAAACACACACACAAAACAACACAGAACTCCACACCGTAACACAGTCGTGTTGTACAGAAAAGCTGTCGTCTTGACTCTAATACTCAACAAGCAGGTTTAAAACTACACATGGACGTTCCTTTAGATGACTCGATTCATTTGCCTTCACAGATGGTGAATCCCTGGAAGTGAAACAAGTAACTCAGCTCGACAGAGACACGGTCCTCATAGTTCTCGAAAGTATGCTGTCTATTCTGAAATCTTAGAAACATCTGAGTATAATGCAGTTATAATGCATTGAGGGCCCTTGGCTTTGCTCACTGGGGGCGTGGTCCTTGACATCTGTAAAGCTGACTGCGCCTGCTATAAAAAAAACGTTACGTAAACAACCCGACCTTGACTTCCCCCGCAGACACGGTGAAAGCAGTGAACCTGCAGGGCCTCCCCAGCAAGACCATGGTGCCGGGCCTGACCTTTGACTTCTCCATCGAGACCATGGGTGAGTGCGGTGCAGAAGGTCTCGCCGGTTCCTCCTTCATAAAAATAAACAACGTGTTCAGTGGAGAATTGTTTGGTTCAACGGTTCAACAGCAGTGAATGCTAACAGTGACCCCGTAGGCATCAGTTAGCATGGAATTAGCTATATGTTGCTGGCAACTGTAGCGTTTTGCTCACAAATACCTTTTATGTAAATTAGGTGGAGCTAATGTGCTTTCATAGGCAGTCATATCAGATTGTTCCACTTACCGTTGCTCTCTCCCTGCAGTGTGTTTGCAGGATAGTGTTCTCGCTTTTTGGAAACATGGACTCAGGGGGCGGAGCATACAGAGCAACGAGGTATGTCAACGTGTCAGTCAAAATGGTTTCCTAGGCACCGAGTGTGGGCGGGACAACTCTGTGAATGCTTTATTGCTTCCCACAGGTCACCCAGGAGATCACGGACGAGAGTCGCATCTTTTGTGTCTTGGGAACGAACAGGTATGCACTAAAAAGCAGGAATAGAAGCAATAACAGTAATTAACAGCGATGGACGGGCTGTGAAGGGGTGTTTTTCAGCTCCGGTCCTTATGGTCCTCCAGCTGGTCCATGTTTTTGGTCTGTCCCAGCTTCCAACTTGCCTGATCCAAGCAAGGCTGGGTTACAGCAAAAACGTGGACCATCTGGAGTTCTTTGGGAGCCGGGTTGAAAAAGACCATGCAAGATGCTCTGAATCCAACCCGACATGGCTGTAGTGTTGTCCTGCTCCGTCCTGCAGGGATATAATCCTGCAGAGCACGCCCACCGATGACCCTTCGGCCATGAGTAACCTGTATATCCTCACGGGCCACGAGAGCAGCTACTGACGGAGGCTGGTAAGGCTAGGAGATGCCCACAGGTGGAGGAGCTGGGAGTTTCGGCGAGAGGGGGGGTTACCTCTCTCCTCTGCTACGGCCGAGGGGCCAACCTCCACCCCATGGGAAGGAGAAGGAGGAGGCGCCAGCATCCCCATGGAGGGTGGTGGCAGAGAAAAGCCCCGGATGGCGCTCCTGGAGCCTCCAACCGAGCTCTACGTCGTACGACAGCAGGGAGCCGAGTAGACGCTACACCAGCTAAAGAAGACAAACAGACGTTTAACACAGACACAGGGTTGGTTGTTAGGGAGCCATTGCAAGGAGGTGAGAGACTTCAGACGTCGACTGACAGCTGTTTACTGGAATGATGGACAGTTCCACGTAGCCAGTAGCAGTTTGGTTTGATGCTGTTATGCTACTGGTGACTGTTGTCAGATGTTTTGTCTGAGACTGAGATGGAGCTGATTCTCTGGTAAGAGAAGCCACACCGTTCATTACTCAGTGAGACTAACAAAGTAACTGGCCATTGCACTGTGAAACCCAAAATGTGATCATGTAAATAGTCTGAATTATTAGATTAAAACACATATATAACCCTGTAATAGACCCGTAATAAGTATAATGGCAGTGGCCTCCACTTAAAATAATTTTGTTTTATTATTCTATAGACTACTGTAAATAAACTGAAATAAGATGAGTCTTATAAAAATTTTAATAAACTAATAAAACCAAGTACTATACTAATTCAAAATCAGTTGTTAAAATGCTAGTGGGGCTACATAATGGGTTACAGAATAAAACTATTGGGGTACATAATAAAAACAAAAGTAAAAATAGAAGAAAACTTTTCACGCATTTCCAGATCCTTATTGCACGATATATACAGCCCAAATGATACGCCGGCAGTAGATGGCGCTATTTTATATTTACTCAGTGTTTGTGATTACAGCGCCGTCTTTTTTGAGAGAGGGAATTCAGAAGCAGGAAGTTCAGCGTTCGTACGAACGACACAATAGTCCACTCTTTTAAGGATCCCGTTTACATACAGAGCGATACTGGATTTCCTCCCCAGATATAGCATACAAGGTCTAAATTGTAAATGCTATTTGCACTAATTAGTCATTGAAAATCTGGTAATCTACGAACAAATACGAGGGGGTCTTTTTTCTAAAACAAGGTTTAAACTGCGTGCGATAACCAGTCTGGCTAAGTCTTTTTGATGATGAATACTCTCATTTTAAAATGTCTTTAGAAGTCGGTTGCTTATCGTTCAGGCAGCCGTACGCTGGCCTTGTTCTGAATGGAGTGAAATCTATAGAAACGCGTTGGCGACCTCTGCTGGCAGAAATGAAAAACTGCACCCTAGCGATACATATAGCGCAGAGCG
>JAOXYF010000003.1:12809933-12821928 GCA_028565775.1 Sternarchorhynchus goeldii | reverse complement strand
CGAACACAACAAGCTCATTCACGCGCCACGCCCACCACCCTCAAACATACACATACGCTCATTCATACAACACAACAGAACACACCTCCACACAGACACACCCACACAGACACGGGACGGGGAGGCGGCCAGGGCGGACACCGTGACAGAATCGTAACAAAATGGTTTGCCATTGCCTGATGAGATTAGTATGGATTAGCACAGTATGGATTTCTGTTCATGTACATTTACAACTATATAAGCAGTAATAGGAATATGGGTCTTTGCAGGCTATAAGAAATTTTTATAACATAAGAAAAAGATTTTATGGATATTTTGTTAACTTTTACAGCTTTGACTGGTGAGTAAGATGAATTAACCTACTTTTTGAAGCCCTGTTTGCTGACCTGTGACCCCTGAGGTTGGCCCATAGCAGCTTTATAACTCACAACAGAACAGGAGCCAGGGTAGAGATGACCGTTGGGGTGGTCACAGCCCGGTCCCAGTGTCTTCATGGGATTACCCCTTAAAGAAAGGAGAAGAACAGTGTACTACTCAACCCGTGAACGATCCTGTTAACCAACATCCTGACCACCACTGATTCAGGAGATGGATGAGCTGTCAGACACAATAAGATGCACAATAAGCTGTCTGAGACACAATAAGGAAAGTGCCCCATCTAAATTAAATTTTGTTTTCCTAACAGTGCACAGGCCCACATCACATATTTTTTCAAATATCCAATGCTGAGTCACCTTACATTAGATTATGATGTCTGAAGAACAAGAGAATCTGAGAAAGTAACAGCTGTCAGTTATAAAGAATTATAACACTACAAGAAAAACTGTGTTATCTCTGAGATGGGTGGTTTGGTATCACTGAGCGTAATTACACTGGCAAAAGGGTGAATGTACATTAATTAATTTAAAGGTCCTTATGTATGTCCTTGTGTGCTGGGGGCTGGTTGGGACATGCTCTAACAGCGCCACTGGGACTTGTCCTGGCCTTAATCACCATGGAGACCAGTTTGGGATCAGGTTTAAAGAGGTGTGGCTTGGTTTAAAAGTGAGCTTGGAGGGTGATCAGGCTGGGATGCCAGACTCCACTGCTGAGCATCCTGGAGGTGTTGTGGGTTCAATTCAGGTGAACACTGATGAAGGGAGATGCCTACCTGATGACCCTTGAGAAGAGATCACGTGGTGGTTTGCATTTAAATATAGAGTAGGTGGGGCCTCTTTTGTGAAGCGGTAGGGAATTGGGATTGGATATTTTACATCTTGTCATGTGTATAAACACAATTATAAATGCATTTAGGTATAGCTATAAAATAGTCATAAATACTGTTATTCTTGGGATGGCTTCACCATTTCAGTATATCATATTGAATAGTCACTGAATGCTGTGTAATTGAGTATGGCAGGCTAAAACAACAACACAGTAGCTTATAATGAAATTATACATTGCCTGTATAAATGTTATCTGTATAAATGAACTGCAAAGTACGTTTGGTGCCTATTGTGTTGCACCTGTGAGTGCACATACACACACCAACACACACACACACACGCCAACACACATACACCTGGCGTATACATTATGTCTACATAACAAGGGCTAACTGGGGTCAGTAATTCGTGGCACATATTTTTATCTTCATTAGCTAAATTTAGGGGTGATGAAGCGCCTCGTGAGCTCACGGAGCAGATAGCTTTGGGTGTGAGTATGTACACCCCTCCCCCTCAGCGGGGTTTAGCTCACGTTCGTTTGCTACCACGACTGGTGCTGTTTATCTTAAATATATCCTCACATTCATATTCTGCATAAGCAGTCATTAGTGTTTCTAACTCTGCTGGGGCAAAATAGGGCGACTGAGCCTTTTTCTCTCCCATTGCCACGATGAATCATGTTATCTGTGTTCCATTGATGAGGGCTTTTTATATCCTCCTTCATGCGCTTTACTCAAGAGTTGATCGAAGTGATGTCACCTGCTCTGAAGTCCAACAGCTCAGTTACTCCACTCAGATTTCAGGTTTAGACTGTTTGTTACACCTGCTTTCTGAAACAGGACCCAGTTTTTCCCACAGTATTTTTGTCAAAGTACAAAATAATAATATACAAATGACATTCAAGGCAGGTCAGAAAGCAACTGAATGAAATCGTGACCAAATCATGTCCTGCCTCTTAACAATGAGGAACAATTCCATCTATGCGTGTGGTGTTTTCTTTTCTTCTCCTCCAGGCTAAAGACGGTGGCTACGAGAACGAGAGCTTCTACCCCAATGTTGAGCTGAACTTTCTGGAGATTCCCAACATCCATGTCATGAGGGAGTCCCTGCGTAAGCTGAAGGAGGTGGTGTACCCGACCATCGACGAGCAGCACTGGCTGCCTTCTGTGGACGCCACACACTGGCTCGAATACATCAGGGTAAGGAATGAGCCCCGTTAACCAGCCCTGCCTCTCCCGTCTCTTTGCCACATACTCGGCGCCGCTCACACGCCCAAACTTGACGAGCCGAACGTCCTCCGTCCCCCCGCAGCTCCTGCTGGCCGGCGCGGTACGAATCGCCGACCGCGTGGAGGCCGGGAAGAGCTCGGTGGTGGTGCACTGCAGCGACGGCTGGGACCGCACGGCACAGCTCACCTCGCTGGCAATGCTGTTCCTGGACGCACACTACCGCTCGCTCAGGGGCTTCCAGACGCTGCTGGAGAAGGAGTGGCTCAGTTTTGGCCACCGTTTCGCCTCGGTGAGCACCTGCCAGATAACCGCCGCCGACACTCCGCTCCTGCTGGCAGGGAAGAGCCTCCCACGGGAGTATGATTGAGTTTCACACCTAAAATTTGATGACAGGAATTAAAATGGGGGTTTGGGGGTGCAGTTAGTGGGGAAATTTCTGCTTTGTGTCATAGATGGATGGTTGACTACATTAGGGACTTTTCCTAGAACGTTTCCTAAATATAAACAAGTCAGTGGCTGGAGTGTGTGAATTATGAAGTATTTCCTGATGCAAGGTGTACAAGAGCTTTATTACTTACTTATCTAGAATGGTTGTAGCTCTGTTGTGTGTGTTCCCTCTGTCTTTCTGCATTCATAACACATGTCGCCTGTTATTGCTCTGAACTGTGTGTGGATCTTCCTCCCTCAGCGTGTAGGACACGGCGATGAGAACCACGCCAGCTCAGAGCGCTCTCCGCTCTTTGTGCAGTTCATAGACTGCGTTTGGCAAATGACACGACAGGTGAGTCCCATCGTCTGCCGTAGAGCGCCTGCAGGCCTCTGGTAGCATCAGCTAATCATTAGCGTTTAGCGTCTCCTACCCTTCTCACTACGGCGTGTCGGAATGGTACGCTAACCTCTGCGGGCGAGGTGGGCTCACCCTCGATGCATAACAGCCAGTACGTTTTCTCATTCCTCAGTTTCCTTCTGCGTTCGAGTTCAACGAGCTGTTTCTCATCACGGTGCTGGACCATCTCTACAGCTGCCTGTTTGGGACATTCCTCTACAACAGCGAGCAGGAACGTGTCTCAAAGGCAAGGCAACACTCGTGGAAACGCGTAGAAAAAAAATACCCAAAAATAGGTTGTACAGTCTGACCAGGAATCTCCCAGCAGGACGGGGCACTTGTGCGTGCGTTGAACTTGAAACCCCTGTGACCGATTTCAGAACCCATCCAGCTATGGCGGTCTTCACGACCTCTCCGATTTCAGACCACGACCTCGCTGGGGCCGCTAGATTCATTCAGGCCATCCACTGAACCACGTAGAGACAGCTCAGCCGTCCATGCCCACGCCAGGCATTCTCACTCAGCGACATCGGTTTGGAAAGATTTGTGGATTAGATATAGGTGCTGTGGTAGGTTCTATTGGATGACTTCCTTGGACTGGGATTTAGATTAGTATTGTACTTAATCTCACAGTCTGTATGGGAGATTTCACAGAAAATCCCTTTTGGCCAAAGGCTAAGTGTTGATTAGGGCCTGGGTTTGCTTTCACTGCTTGTATACTGTTTCGAGAGAAGCAGGGTTTTGAAATCAAGAGGCACATAGCTGAGGTGCACGTATACAAAAGCTCCTGTTATATCTCGAACTTAATACCTCCCAACACCCCGCCCCCCCCAGGGCGTGTCGGTGTTCATTTGCACACCCTACACTTCCAAAGCGTTGCAGTCCAAAGAATCCTATCCTGTGCATCTTTTCAGGAGGCATTCAGCAAGACGGCATCGCTGTGGTCGTACATAAACAGCCAGGCGGAGGACTTCATCAACCCGTTCTACGTGAACTACGAGCACCACGTCCTGTACCCAGTGGCCAGTGTGAGGTGTCTGGAGCTCTGGGTCAGCTACTACGTGCGCTGGAACCCTCGCATGAGACCCCAGGTACGTTACGCAAGGCCGCCTCGGCAGAGGACGGGTCCCTCCAAAACCGTTCAGCTCTCAAACGTATACATGGCAAAAAACATTTTTGAGTGAAAGTTAAAAAAAATTTAAAAAATTTAAAAAGTAGACTTTTTTTTCTCATTTCTTCACTCAGTGCTTCCCAGATTTAACTGTTTAAGACCTGCCTTGTGGGGTGGGGGGGGACTAAAAAATGGTCCTATAATAAGAGTATGAAATGTGTTTCTCAGTTTGAGGTTAAGGTGAATCTGCACTGAGTCCTCTCTCTCAGAAGGAATGTTATGATTTAAAACATCTGCTATTCTTTTGATATAAACGGATTTCACCTCCTAGACCTCAACAAGCAATTTGCTTGCACAACTGATGAAGACCGCTATCCAGAACATATTTTAAGAGTGACAGAAAGTTAGCAAAAATTGCACTGTAGTAAACAAGATTTCCATAGAAACAGACCATTTTGGACAGGTCTTTCTTCAGCTTTCTAGTATCTATGATGGTAAGTTTGCAATGTAAAATGTATTAACATCTGTGTTAATTGCACGCATACATTATTTAATATATGCATACAAATCAATCAGCCATAACATCACTTGCCTAATATTGTGTCGATTCCCTCGTGCCACGAGAATAGCTCTGATCCGTAGCATGATAGGGCCTATAGCAGCCTGGCCTTTCTTGGCATTATTCGTAAAATGTCTCTATGTATATCCTACCTCAGCCAGCTGCCTTCAAATGGTGACTACAAGACAGATACTGGTGTGCTGGCGTGAAAAGCCTTCCTCAAGGCTATGCTTTAGCTACTATCTCACAACAATTCTGCAAGGTTGGCCAACGCCATCTATAAATCTGAGCCAGGACATAACCGTTTTGTTTTTGTTGTTGTTGTTTATGTCCACATTTTCTGTCAGATAACTGGGTGACGTGTGCCTGGCTAGCAGCTAGCCTGCAGCATACATTCCATTTTTGATTGTTCAGTTAGAGGTACGGTTATATTGTGAGGAATCCAAACAATAATTTAATAAGAAATAAGCAAGTGCGTGGGTGTGTGTCTGTGAGAGGGCGTGTGTGTGTCTGTGAGAGGGCGGGCGCGCGTCTGTGAGAGGGCGTGTGTGCGTGGGCATCTATGCATGTTTCTGTCTTGTCTTTAAATGTGTTTGCCTCTCTTCCCACAGGTGCCTGTTCACCAGCATCTGAAGGACCTGTTGGTCGTGAGGGCGGAGCTGCAGCGAAGAGTAGAGGAGCTACAGAGAGAAGCCTCTTCATCTCGTTCCCTCTCCTCATCCTCAGAGATCGCGGGAACTGCTCTGCATACCACTGTATGATAACCCTCTGCAGAGAGTGTTAGTGAAACACGCCAGTAAAGCTGTTTAATGGATTACACACTTGCACACATGTACACTAAACACTTTTGCAGCAGTTACACCTGCTTTACGTCACTGCAATGTGGTTAAAAGTGCAGCAGTGGTGGAATGGTGGCTAGATTGAAAGTACTCCACATCGGAGGTGCACTAGTTTTGAACTGTAGTTTTAAAATGCACAGCATTTGAGAGCTAGAAGTGACACTGAAGGTACCTCAACCATTACTGAATCTAACAGTGTGTTCAGACACTAAGAAGTCCGTATGCACCAAAAACATTCCATATTTATTACTATTTTAAAGGAAAATTCCACTTGGTGCATCTGAGAAATACATACATGCTGTCTGTCTACATACACTTTCAAATTTGAGTTTTTATTCATTGGAGGGTTGTTTTTGTTTCTTTTAGACTTGAAGATAAAAACGGACTTATTTACCTCAAAGGTTGTCGCAGCAAAAAGGAGGCCAGCGATTGGCTAGAAGAAAAGTAGGACCTTCGACAAACACGTCCGGGGAGTGAAGGACTGTGCTTCGTTTGAAATAGGAGTAAAACCACTGGGGCTTTCCAACTGGACACAGAACTGCACGATAAAGTGGTGGATTATCAATAACGTCGCTGATTATCAATAACGTGGTGGATGATCAATAACGTGATCTCAAGTGTAAAGGCCCCACCCCTGCTTTGCACTGATACTGTTGCTTTGTTTAAAGGATTCTGAGGACTATAGACAAGAAGCTACTTATAAATATTACTTTCAAGTTTATGTGTAAGATTTATGAATATTGGGACCTTTGTATTACACTTTATATGTCAAAATGATATAAAGTCATTTTAAAATTTCTGTGCATTTAAAAATGAAATATGACACGATAAAATTATTTGCATTTCTGACTTTTTGAAAACCTGTAATGTGCATCTTCCATTAAGTCTAGACTATTAGACTTAAAGATTATATTAAAACTTGATATAGTTTAAAGGTTTGCTTACAGTTAGCAGTGTTTTTCAGTGCACTGTTGGATGCAAAACAAATCTTTTCCTTTCTCTGTTGTCTGTAATTGTCTGTTTCATGCTTACCACAAATGTTTTGAATTGGGTTTTGGCCATTTCTATCAACATATTCATTCTTTGGTAAAACCAAATAATAATAATCAACTGTATCACTTGATTATGCCCATTATTGATATGCTTTCAACGTATTTACTAGATGTGTGGCTCAGTGTCCTGAAACTTGAGGAAAACGTTATTTACATAAAAGTTTCTTTCCCAGGGAATTAAAATTGTTTCCTTGCGCTTACATCCAGTTACAAGAGATCATTGCCAAGCTATACTAAAAAAAAGGAAACCTTCAATTCCTTGGCTTTTAGCGTCATTATGTAGGCTCTTAAGAAATAATTCTGAGGGTTGCAGCACTACAACCAGTACAATGCCATACGTTTCCATTCGTAGCGAAGTCACCGCCCATGTTCCTTTGTACGCAAAGACTCTCACAGACCTTTAAACTTATGTTTACAACGTTCTGACAGACATTCCCGCGTCGTTTTTGAATGATGGGCTGTGGCTTTCTAGTTTTTAACCAATAGTGTCGGGATGCTCATGAACATGTATAATCTTTTATCCAATCCTTAGTTGTGGAGGTTGTTTTAAACGTGTGCTGGCGCTGACCAATCAGGCCGGTCTCGTAGTGAGCTAGCGCGAGGCTGTGTAGTCTTCTATTGAGAGGAAGCGTGAAGCCATAGTGCGACTACAGAGAAGATACGCTTGGGCAAACAATATCGGTGGGTAGCTACACAAAACACTACTTAAAGCTACTTATTTGTACCTCAGTATAGAATTTTTACATTATATTCGGTGTTTAATAGTTTATTTTGTCTTTAAATGTATGTTTACGAATATATGCTTTATATTGATATATTTACACTGTTAAATCTAAAATTACTTGAATGCACCACCTTTCTAGTTCTATACTTTATGCTGTCTTATTTAGTGGAATGTGTCTTTTTCGATTAAACTAATAAGATATGTCGTGTGGTGACCGTGTTTTTAAAATGGCTGGCGCTGTAAAATCTGCCCTACGCAAAGTATGGGCCACACACATTTTTCAGAAAATATTTTTAAAAGTTCTTTGTATAGCCATGCCGTGTACGCAACAGAACGGGTTCGTCGTATTGCGTATTTTACTCAATATTCTCTTAAAGATCAGCGATCTGCTAAAACGCGATTGACAGTCGATGCCAGTCATGGCTGGTTTACTCTGCCTTTGTTATAAATGGGCTTGCACGGGGCTGTACTGGTGAAACTTTGGGAAAACTGACTCTACGTAGTTTTTACAGTGCGCTTAATGTAACGAATCCTGAAATCGTCAACATTTAATAAATCACCAGGGCATGCAGAAAACCCGATGACCTTCATATACAATGCCAGGGTATGTGAAAGGGTGTGAAAGGCTTTGTTAGCCATTCCCTAAGCCTTCTTCCGAGCGCGCTGGAGAGGCCATTTTAATGAATGGAGTCCTATTCAAAAGAACGGTAAGGCAGGCTGTTGTAAGCTCATGTCGGTGCTAGTATAGAAGACCTGGGTTGCGTTAAAAGTATTTATACGTTGTTTTGACGGTCTGCTTATTGTGAAAATAAGAAAAAGATACAGCTGTACATTAAATTTAAATGTCGGTTTCTGTCATGACATTGCATTTCACAAAATGGAAGATGAATAATTCCCGTAGTGTCTCCCTGTCATTCTTTATCAGGCGCACGATATTTAATTTGTTAAATCGCTCACACTTTTTTGCCCCAAGACAACTTGCCTTATTTGGAAGGGTCTACGTTGTGCAAATTAATTTTGTGTAAATGCATGAAATTTATAATTACCATTTCCAGCCACCAAGGGGTGTGACTTCTGCCTTGAGTACTACTGATATTTAAGGATGCGCTAAGTTAACACTTCTTTTCAGGAGTGGGGATTTTTCAGAGCTGCAAGTGGAAGTCCTCCAGCCATCAAGATGGCAAAAGGTGACCCATCAAAGCCGAAGGGCAAAATGTCTGCTTATGCCTACTTTGTGAAGACCTGTCGTGAGGAGCACAACAAGAAGAACCCTGGTATCCCTGTGAATTTTTCCGAGTTCTCCAAGAAGTGTTCAGAGAGATGGAAAGTGAGTGTGCTGTTTCTGTAGTGTATTCTAGATGCAGAGCTGAAAAAGTACAATTAGTTTTCAGGTGTGTAAACATTTACATCCATGTCCCTGTCATTTTCTTACAGGTTATGTCTCCAAAAGAGAAAACTAAATTTGAAGAAATGGCTAAGCAGGATAAGGCTCGCTATGATCAAGAAATGATGAACTACAACCCAGGAAAAAGGGGCCGTAAGAAGAAGGACCCCAATGCCCCTCGGAGGCCACCGTACGTTTCTTCTTGCTAGTATTTTGGATGCAGGACTTGTAACAATTTAAATTAAATATGCACATTAAAATTTTTAGAATTTGAATATTTAAATGAGCCCTTTGCCCTCGTAGGTCGGGCTTTTTCCTCTTTTGCGCTGAGCACAGGCCAAGCATCAAGGCCCAGAGCCCCAGCATGAGCATTGGTGACGTGGCCAAGAAGCTCGGCGAGATGTGGAACAACCTCTCTGATTCGGAGAAGCAGCCCTTCCTTTCGAAGGCCACCAAACTTAAGGACAAGTACCAGAAGGTGAGGTTACCCAACAGTCTCTGACTTCTCTCTGTAACAGGCCGGGACCCGCTTTCGAATTCGGTTATTCTTGCTTTCAGGTGATCGGATGGATCATGATGTAACGTAGGCAGAACACTTCGAGCATCGTTGCCTGCCACTGGCTGGCCGAATGTCGTATTTCTGGAGCCCAACTAAATTTTGTTCGTTGTTTTCAGGACATGGCGGACTACAGGCGCAAGGGCAAACAGGGCGGCGGGGCGTCTGCAGCCAAATCAAAACCCAAGGACGACGACGACGATGATGATGATGACGAAGACGAGGAGGAAGAGGATGATGATGACGATGAGGAAGATGACTAAAGGTCTTTGTATCCCTAATCTGATAACAGGAGCTGCAGTCATCACTGCCAGTGTGAATTCGTATTAGGTCTGAAACGTGCTAATAACAACGCCGTACTCTTGGCGCCTATGGAGAGGCCCAACCTTAAGACTATTCTCTCCAAATGCTGGTTTTGCTTGTGCTCCCCCAAACCTCTGTTAAGTGTTTCGCAAAAAAAGGGGGGTGCAAAATGTTTCCGCTGTACAGCAATAAGCATCTGGTAGCATAAGAATACATGTTTTAAAGCTGTAAGGTTGTGTTTTCCGTATGGCTCTTAACTTAGAAACTACATTTTATTTTTCTATTCTCCCAGCTTCAGATTGCACAATACAAGATTGGGGGGATGAGATGGTAATATTTTGTTTTCAGGTCTTGGTTAGGAATCACTGGAGGTTTCCAATGTAAAATGCATTGAAGGATATTTGTCCCAACTTAACATTTTGTATAATCTTTGGTAAATACATTCAACTTTTGTGTGCAGAACATTCTTGGCTTTAACCAGAACATAACTTCTGGATAAAGCCTTTATCTGTGCTTTATCTTTAAAATTTTTTTCCCCCTTTTTTTTTTTTCTTTTTTTTTTTTTAATGCATAGATAACACTGTGATTTAAAATGACATTTTTAGATCTAGTGTGATGTGACCTTTTTATGTAAAAATGTCAAATGTGTGTGATTGGTGTGTTTGGACTATAATGGCATATGCTTATTGATCATTTGATGCTGGTGTATGAATATTTATGGGAATAAACTGTCAACAATGGTGGAAGACTTGGTCTGGGTTGTTCACTTGGCAGAAGCTGCGGTGCTGGAATGTACAGAAGTTGGTTCTCCGATGGTAGTGCTCTAACGGCCCTTATTGCTGCGTCTTGTGTGATAACAGCAATGAACCACAAGATGACAGAAGATCCTTCAGCACTGGAGCTGGAACATAAGCAGAACAGAAATGCACGTGGTGATGCACTGCAACATAAATTGCTAACATTTCCTTAGATGTATTAACTTCCCCTCCAGTATAGAAACGGTTCCCTAGATGCATTAATTAAACTTCTCATTAAACCAAGAGCATTTATTGGTGCGTTTGTCGTTTTGTTCAACAGCAAACTTGCTAATTTGTTCACTTGCTAATGAATTCAAGTGACTTGCTGGTACAAAAACGTTCCTAATAATCTGTGAACAAACAGCAATGAAACCACCGTGGCCTTGTGGTTCACTCCATTCTCCTCAAACGCTGGTTTTGATCAGACAGGCCAGTCAATCACCTTTTGCTTCCCATACGTGAAAGAAACTGCATCATTTTTACTTCTGAACTCTGGTTGTCGGGTGCCACACCTGAGCAATGGGAACGCATCCTTTTAATGGGTGTTTTTAGATTTAAATATTGTCGTCTTGGGAACTTCACATCTTTGTCCAAAACCCTGCTATTGGGTAGGTGTCTTTTGGCTAATGAGCTACCTTATCTTCACACACAAAATTGCTTTTATTTAAAAAAGAAAAGCAACAACATCCTGAGGTTTTGAATCTTTCTGTAAGACATTCTAATAGAGCAGAATATGTTTTCCTAACTCTACATACTACAAGGGTTCTTGCACTTTTTGAGAGTACAGTCCATCATTCTATATTCCTGTTTGACAGTCGTGATAAAGTAGCAAACTATGGATTTATAAATTAAAATGTACTAGTTAATAGCTCCTCTTACAAGGCAGAAAGCAGATCTATCATAAAGAATATAGTGGGTAATCTTACAATTAGTAGTAAATTTAAGAGCACCACCATAAAGTACGGATGCATCCATGTAGTCTAAGTGGAAAAGTATTGTATATTACATTTTTTTTAGTTTGAAATGATACAAAGATTTGCTCCTATAATAAAATCTTAATGTCACTCAGTTTTCTTACAGTTTGCAAACTATGACACTTTCTCTCTACAGCAGTGATAGACGGAAGCTTCAAATTAGTTGTTCTTGAATTCAACAGCATTACTTTATAGTATTGCCAATATGGCTTTTAGCCTATAAATATCTAGAAAATGACAAAAAGCATGATTGTGAATGGGTGCTGACTAGTACAAAATAGTAATAAAAATGTGAAGTTGCACTTGGGACATTTATGTGTGTTTGTTGGTTGGTTGGTTTCACTTTTTCAGCTCCTTTAATCTAATTCAGGGTCTGGGGGACCAGAACCAAGCTTGACAGTACAAGGCACACTTGGGACATTATTAAACATATATT
>JAOXYF010000003.1:12761542-12800810 GCA_028565775.1 Sternarchorhynchus goeldii | reverse complement strand
TCCATTGCTTTTCAGCTGATCAGACTGTAGCTGGCATTCAAGGAGCAGGGTGAAGACATTTTACTTTATATATAAATGTAAAATTCATATTCTAATGCTGCAGTCTTAACATGGGGAAAAAGAACATCTAAATGTTTGTACAGCCCCACACAACAAACCTCTAGACGAAGAAGACAAGTGTTTGATGTTATTCCATGTTGGACACGACGCCCTCAAATCCAAGCTCACACCACACTGTTCTGACGAGTCCCTGGTCGCCGCCGGCTCCCCCATGCACTGCCACTGATTCGTGGGCGCCTCTCCTGAGGGCTCAAACGCGTTTAAGCGCCGCGGTCATCAGCGGGTGTCGCTGGTCCTCTGTGCCGCAGCAGTGCTTTGTTAAAAGACCAGAAAGGCTGGAGCCCGAATTCATGGAGAAGGCCATGAATCTGATCAATTAGGCCTGGAGAAGACTGTGTCAGTGCTGTCGCTATTAACAACTGTTCGATCGCAGAGGAGGAAAAAAAAAACAGTTTGGAAGTTGCTTAGCGAGAGACCCTCATACTCGATGATCAGGTAGAGCTTGAATGAATCTTTTGTGTTGGGGTGTCCCTGTTCATTTTGCAGGATACCGTCCTGTACATCATGCCTGTGTGAAACTAAAAACAACAGTTTAGTCAAAATTCATCACGCTGTGCGATGAGGTTTTGGAACCGTAGGTCTAAGGCTTGCTGTCCTCCCAGAGCTGAAATGAACACCATTCAGCAGCACTGCCCGTGCTTCATGAGAGGAGAGAGGCAGAATTGACAGTGTGCGGCCCTTAAGCGCCAGTTCGCGATGGAAGCGGTCGGCATGTGAACGGTGGCCCGTCCTGATTGGCTGCGACCTGTGCACCATGCTAATCCTAGGTTGCCTTTGTTTGATATTCTTATTATCGGTGTCTGTAGATTCCTGAAGCATCTCAGAAATTACAACATAACCAAGAGAAACCGAAACACTCAATTATCACTCCGAGTGATTCTGATAATTACATCATTACCATTAACAATGTATGCGTTCTTGGCTGATGGCGTACATTATAGCGGTCTTTTCACGCCAATATCTGACACTCCCGCTCCGTGTGCTCTCCGTCGAGAGCAGAAGCATCTACCACGTGTCCAGTGGTGCAGGCTGACTGGTGAGGTGGACATAGACTGTATATACACGCAAGACCCAGTACAGGCACAGAGTTGACCGGCTGTTACAGGACGGTGTGTCTGTGAACCAAGGGTCACCGGCCTTGATTAAGAAAACTGCGGACCTGCGGATCTTCGGGGGGTTATATAGTTGAGGGCTACTAGCTAAAAAACAACAAAGAGGAATTTAAGTATGCACACAACATAGTCTGCCTCATGAGGAATGACTAGTGCTGAAGCTTTGGGTAAATTCCTTGTTTTTTTATGTCTTTGTTTACTCCAATACCCAGCAGTCTTCTCCATGGGAAGGGTTGAAAAATACAGGAAAAACCTATATGCTTATTCCCCTCATACTTATTTCCCAGAATAGCTGTTGATCCCCTTTGGTGAAGTGCCTGCTCCAAGCAGGTCGCTGTCTCCAGACATCCCCTCTCAGGCCGACTGAATTTTAATGTGGTGTTCGGTGCCTCTGGCCGTGACCGGGCCGACGTGGGAAGCGAGGAGGCAGGCCTTGCCCGACGCTGCCTCACTGAGGCGAGGAACGTGATGCCACTCGGAGTGAGTGGCAGGCAGATTTTGATGTAAACAGCCACTTGCCTGGGGTCTCCCGGTTTGGCGAAGGGCAGCGGAAAAGACGCCCCTACCCCCTTCCCTCCTCGTCTCCCAGTCAAGTAGCTGGCTGGCTTGCTGGCTGCCTCCCCCTTGCTCTAGTAAACAGCAGTCATTGCCTAATTAGCGTCTCAAACTGAGTGCTCTCACCATGTGTTCCCAAAGTACTGGCAGAAGTGCTGCTCGAAGTTGCCATGAGCCTGTTGTCTAATATGAGCTCCTTCTTTCCTTGGCTTTTCACACATCCCCAACAAACCCACATTTCACGCAGAGTTCATGAACGACATCAGCTGAGGTCCAGGTCTCTGGGTAGATTCTGCTTTTTTTGGTTTTTTTTTTTTTTTTGCTGTGGTGCACCGATACCTTAACACGTCCTTCCTTGTAGTAAATAAAAGTCCATCTCTCTCTAATCAAGCGCTTATCAGAAAGGCCTGACCTAGCTTTGCTGCGTAGCTTGCATGCTGTGTGCCTTTAGCTTCAGATGAAGCCTGAGTTGGGAGCAGTCTTGCTCACCAAATGGGCAAAAACTAATGAAGAAACGCTTTTGAGCGTTCGTCATTCTCTATGCTGCTCCGGCTCCTGTGTTGGAAGCGAGCCAGAACACAAACAGGACCTTCTGCAAAGCTGCTCAAGACACTACGTGAGTCACGGTGCCAAATTTCTGTCAGTGACTCTCACTTAAACGGATTTCTGTGCTAAGCAGGGCAAACATGATAAGCGTAGTTTTATTATCGTTATGTCTAGCATTTTATCCTGAAGTTTCTTTAATCCCATTTTGTAACAAAATGGCAGTTTTATCTTTAACACGCATTTTCACAGTGTGATTTCTGTAAGTTGATGCGCCATTGTTTGACCAAAATATTTAGTCAGTATTCCACAACTGTATTCCAGCCAGATGGATGTGGTTTAACACACTGGATTAAGGTTAGGGTGCTCAAGAAGCCATGATAAGGATTGCCGTCAGCCGACCATAACCAGACATAGGCACTAAGCCGAGCGTCATCCCTGTTCAGCTTGCGTCGAAGTGCCCGCTGTTTTAACGCTGAGGTCATTAAGGAAATGACAGCCAGGGGATGGATAATGATGTACTCCGATGCACACCGACCTTAAGAGCATCCCTGATTAACCCTAATGTGGAACAGAAGGGAGATGGTACCAGGCCAAATCATGAAATTCACATCTGAGAATCCAAGCAGATAGGATGAAAAAATGAAAGAAGAAAAAAAGACCTCTAAAATGCCAGTAATAATTTACTGGTAATGTCCTAAAAGCAATACAACGACCATTTAGACATGTAATCATTTACGGTTTGTCCTGCAGTAAATGCCATGTACGTTTGTAATAAGGACTAGCACTCAGATCTATTGTTACATATGGTAGCTGTTACAGTTTGGTACAGCTGTTACAGGCTGTTACAGCTAGTTAGAGGTGAAAGGAAATTGAATTACCATTTAATTTCTTTGAGAGGACAGCAGAGGAGCAGTCAGTAGCCAAGAGCTGTAGAAGAGGCCTCGGATTTATTCAACCCTCCTCCTTCACTAGGAAGTCAATGCAAGAGGCGAGACAAAGGCCAAACTGAACAGTGGCCTGCAGGACCCATGTGATCACAAAGCAATGCACGCTCCCCCAAATGAAGCGAGATTATGCGTCTTGGTGGACGTGCTGCAGGATGGCGTGCTGGACGTGTGGAGGGGGGCAGTGACGGCGGTGGGACGGCTCACAGCTCACACTCCCTGCTTCACTCTCTTTCGCTGACAGGGAAAGAATTGAGACTCTCTCCCTCCTCACAAAATAATCTTCCTTAACGACTGCTCATGGAAGCAGGAGGGGGGGGTTGCTATGCTGTTCCTTCAAATGAGTAATTCCTCTAGTTAAAACAGCTACATTCGACACTGCTCTACCCACACAAAGACTGCTCTTAGTGCACGGGTCCACAAGCGCGCTGATTCAGTCACGTTAACCCTTTCAGCTGAATCAGTTACGTTAACCCTTTCAGCTGAATCAGCCACGTTAACCCTTTCAGCTGATTCAGCCACGTTAACCCTTTCAGCTGATTCAGTCACGTTAACCCTTTCAGCTGAATCAGCCACGTTAACAAGAAACGCACCTTGATACAAGGGCACTTCTGTTCTGAGGGTGAGAATGATAGCGTTTGCTAGACTGACATCATTTAGGATCATTTGATACGGCGCTGGCAGATCAATATGCGATCAAAACTGCTGTAGTCAGTTATAGGTCATATATTTGATTTATGGACTTGCATACAGATCATATATGTACTAGTATAGAGTGAAATGTGAAGTCAGCACTAATACAGAAAAAAATCTGGAAACATATATATATATATAACATTATTATCATTTCCTGTCTTTCCTGTTATATAACTAGATGATCAGGAAGCATAACACATTACAAGCATCTTGTCAATATTCATTCACCCCCTCGTTGTCATTCTATGAGTAATTTGACTGAATTCACGTGACCAGCAGCAGATCGGAGGCAAGGATACGAGGCTGTATAGGACAGAGCGATGCACGCTCCGCGTTTGTGCTCGTTCGGACTGCCGCCAGGCGTAAAGCAGGCTGTGCTGCGTTCGTTTTGCATTCGACGTCTCTGCGCGCAAGATTCGCACGCGCGGAGACGTAATCAATAGCTGCTTTAATGTTGCCGTGGAGAAAAGGGAAGAAGAAAAAAAGAAGTGCCCTCCATCGCACCAGAGACGCAGGTCAGGCTCACAGAACCCGTTTGTGCAATCGCAAAACATCTGAAGGCTGTGTGCAGTCCCAACAACTATTTATAACTGCACAAAACACGGCCTGAAGAACTGGCTAGAAGAACTGTGTGTGTGTGTCTGTGTGTGTGTGTGCATTTATTTCTGTATGTATTTGTTCACTGACCTCACTAATGAACTCAGGTGTCAGTCCAGGCGTAATCATGCAGAATCGAACATTGGTCCATAATTCCTCATTCTTATGTTATTAAAGTGGTATAGCAGTATGTGGTATAAACACACCAACAGACCACTACTGCCAGCTCTACTTCTCATAGTTCCATTAATTAACTTAAATTATGAAACTCGCACATTAAAACAGTGTCAAATAAAATGTTAGGGTAATATTACTGATGGGGTACCACAATATAACTGGGTTTTGGATGTTTGGTTTTTGGCAACCTCTGCCATACCACAATGCCAAGAGGTTGGCATTCGTAAACCAATCATACCCACGGCCCAAGTGGTCCAATGACAGAATGTCATTGGTTTGCCTCAGGTTGACGCCTCCAATTGCAACACGCAGCTAGTGTGCCAATACACATGAAGGGGTGACACCAGACACAGATTAAACCCTTAATAAAATGAGCAGCAAACTCCTTTTAAAGTGACTGCGGTCAGTGGAGAGCTATTTATCTCCAGCAAGGCATACCTTATTGAGTTTATATTCACAGAGAATGGATGGATGTGCGGTATTGTTTTAGAAGCCTGATTGAATCTGTTATGGTCATTAATTTTATTTCAGCAGTTCACCCAGTCTGCTAATATTCCACACGATACTTATCTTAATATTTTATTCAGTTATTCTTCAATGATTGTAGTTTCCTGTTCAGATAACAAGTGGACAACTGGTGCAGCACCACTGGGAACCCTTATTACCAGCTTGTTATCTGAACAGGACATTTGACATTTTCATTAATTATATGCAAATATTAAATTCACCATAGATGGTTAAGTTAGATTTTAAGTAGTGGGACAAGGTATAGCTTGTGGTGATTTGCATATGTAAAAAAGTTACAGCTTGTGGTGATTTGCATATGTAAACAGATGTTTTGAATGCTATGGGTCTAATACTTTATAGTTGGCAATGTCATTTTAACTTAATGTTAGACAAGCAACAAGTTCTACAATTCCAGTGCTGAGAATGTGTCAAGAAAGAGGGAGAGACAGAAACAGAGAGGCAGACTGCAGGAATTTTTACCCCATTTTTTCTACCAATGTTAGTCGTCTCCAGTTGTACCTGCTAGCTAACTAACTCTCCCCCCCATCGAAGTGCGCCACCGAGCCAGGAGGAAGCAGGCAGCGTGTGCTTCCTGTGCCCCACGTGTCTCCTAGAGGCCTCCGCCTCACAGGAGCCATCAGAACTGCAATCTAAAGAGAAAATAAGATTTGGCTGATTGAGTGAACAGTTGCCTCAATTACCTTGAGAGGAGATGAGCTGAGACTTGTTTGGAAGCATATTTTCCTAAGAGGGGTTGGCAGTCGTTATGTTGCCCTGTTCCTCTGTAGGGCCAATCAACTTGTGTAATTGTCCGCAGGTTCAAGGAATAATAGTGACCAAAAATACCAGGACAGGTTTCATTGAATAGCACAAAGATTATGTTAGAATGTCAAAAAAAAGCATCACTTTGGACTCTCTTTCTAACAGTTCTGAAATGTATATTGATAATTTTACCAGGGATAATACAAAAGAAAATGAACTTAAGCACATATGTAGGTATATTAAGCACATATGTAGGTAGGACCTTGGTGGTTACCCTTCTGCAGCCCTTCATATTTCAGTAAGAACTTTATTGGACACCTGGTTTGGATTACTGTGAATTGTTTATATGAATGACAGAATAAGAGTTGTCAAACTTTCTGCCTTTGTAATATTTCAAAGTGCAGAGATATAAAAGGAGATAAGCAGTGAATCATAACTGCGGTTTGTGCCCAGTTCATAACAGTCATGAGTTTAGAATGTAAATTGCTTTTCATCTTCAGATTTGATTGTGAATTTGCATGTACAATAAAACTGCTGGATTAAGCTGAGGGAGGAGAATACAAAAGAGCATCACAGTTTAAACTGAGAATTATGATGTACAGATTGCTCTGGTCGACTGGGCAGAGCTGAACATCGTGGCTGAGGTTCGGGACTATGTCCTGCTGGGAGCAGGGGTTCCCGAAGCTGCAGTAGGACATACCGATACATTGAAAAAAAAGAGGTTCTGTCCTGAGGTTCTCCTCTAGTCATGGTAGAGTCCACAGACTAAAGTGAAGATAAATTACCACGCTACACTCCTGAACAAGTCTCCTGAAGTACTGAAAGTCAGTTGGATAGTGCTTGTATAACTTTCAGTTGTTTATTCAACTCGGGACATAACACAAATGTTTTGGATTCCAGGCTTTCAACGTTTGTGCTATGTCCTGACTTGAATAAGCTACTGTACATTATACAAAGATCTACAGACTACTCATTTGTTGTATGTTTGGTTTTTTAAAATTACAATTAGATGAATTTGGATCAGTGAACTGATACGATAATTTTATCTGAAATCATAACAAGTGAATGGTAAGCAAAAAAAAGGGGGGGGAGTGGATTGGCTCTATGCCGATTCCTGCAGACAGTGCGCATGGAATAACATAACATAATAACAGAGTATGTGATTGAATTACTGAGTCAAAACAGATTGCTATAACGACATCTATGTTTCCTGAAAGACAGTAGGTAGTTTAAATTGGATGTGAATTTTTACTTTCAAAATTACAGACATGGCCAATTTTCATGGGTCTAAAATTATATAAGTGTAAATTAAAACAAAAGAAAAATAAATAGCTTCGCATAGCCAGCTACTTTAAGATAAACTGTCCCAAAGGATGGGATAATATGAATTAGACATTGTGCACAGCGATCCTGTGGGTTTTTTTTACCCAGAATTCACCACATCTGAAAGCAACTATGTCAACTGCGGGGATCTTGGTTTCTACACAAACCAAATCAGTTAGATTTTCAAGCCAGTTTTCAATCTAGACAATAATAAAACGGTCACCCTCCAGACTGTCAAGGACCAGCAGAGCATCACTTCTTGAGGACCAGTCCTCCACCACAGACAGCACTTGCCAATGCATGAGAAGGTCCAGAGAAAAACTCTTTCCGTGTGTCGGTTTGACAGCCCAGTCGCAGGCTGAGTGCCCCTGCCATCTCTCTGCTGTCTGGTCCAAATCCCCAGGTGGCAATAGTGTGTGGTAGTAAGATCTAGGTAGATCGTCCTTCCACAGGCCTCCATTTGAAGTCCACCATGCATAATGAATATCCATAGTCCTGTCGAGGTCTTCGGGACCCTTGAGATAGGAAGAGCCCCTGTGGAGAAACATGGGTCCCTGCCATGTGGGAAGTGCAGTACGTAAGAAGGTCTCGCATGTCTATTGCCCAGCATGCCTTTCTGTTCATTTGTCGTTTTTTTTGGAGGGGAAGAGAACAAGGGTGTCGCCATGTGTGCCGGGATCAAACATGAAGCTCCGTTATGTGTTTATCCGTGCGATTAAATCGGTCTTCCGGGGCAGCATCAATCAGGGAAGGTTGAAAAAGTGTGAAAGCGAGACGTATAAGATGAAGAATTCTTTCCTCAGCTCTGTGTTGGTACAGAGCCAGACAGCTGGCCCTTCTTTCTTTTCTATATTTCTCCCCTCACCAGAGGCAGATACATATGCATGTGTGAAATATATATTTCTTTGCAGCATTAAGACTTCCTGTACTTCCTGTTCAGAGGCGTGATGGTCACCCAGCAGGGCTTGACTTTGCATTGTTGCAGAGGGTTTGTGCGATAACACTGAAACTGCCTCCTGCTTCGGAAACATGCATTTATTTAAGCTTTCTTACATGCTCAGGAGTCCTAATTCGTTCTTCGTTTAATATCTTCTCCAGCTTCCTGCGATCCCGCGTACGCCGGTGCCGGTGAGCCCTCATGAACTCCATGGCGCAGCTGTACTACAAGAAGGCGAGCTATTCGCCGTACCGCGACCGTATCCCGCTGCAGGTGGTGCGAGCCGAGGCCGAGCTGTCGCCCGAGGAGCGTGCCTACCTGACGGCGGTGGAGAAGGGCGACTATGCCGGAGTCAAGGCGGCTCTGGAGCAGGCTGACATCTACTACAACATCAACGTGAACTGCCTGGACCCGCTGGGGCGCAGCGCGCTGCTCATCGCCATCGAGAACGAGAACCTGGAGGTGATGGAGCTGCTGCTGAGCCATGGCGTGCACGTGGGCGACGCGCTGCTCTACGCCATCCGCAAGGAGGTGGTGGGAGCCGTCGAGCTGCTGCTCTCCTACAGGAAGCCCAGCGGCGAGAGGCAGGTGAGCGGGGGAGCCGGGGGTAGGGGCTGGGAGGGGGGCTGGCGGAGGGGGTAGGCGATCGGTCTAGCTGGGTTCATGGCCCACGGTGCTGCCAGTCGGGAGGAGCGCCAGCGGTGGAGTCAAGTCAAATTTATTTTTATAGCGCTTTTTACAACAGCCGTTGTCACAAAGCAGCTTTACAGATGTCCGAGTCCAAGCCCCCAGTGAGTAAGCCAAGGATGACAGTGGCAAGGAAAAACTCTCTAAGAGCACGAGGAAGAAAGCTACCCACCACCAGGCACCACAATAACCACAGCAGAGATATGATAAAGATGTACAGGTGTTAGAGATGATAAAGATGTGCTGAATCAAATGATAAAAATGTACAGTATAAAAATATCCTGTTGACTTCAAAAACTGGTATTACATTTTTCCTCTTGTGTGAAAGAGGCCCACTGAACAGTGCTCTCCGAGGTCTCTCACCAGGTTTTTTTTTTGTTTTTTTTTTTAAAAAAAAACATTATGGTAATGTATGCCACTCGTGGCAGACATTGTGAAATTCATTTGCAAGGTTTTTTAAAGTCAAGCCAAAGGCTTAGAGCCTTTGAAGTCACCATAAAATGGCAACCACTATACCCTTCGCCTCAGTATTCAGAAATCACAAGTCAGACTTGTGATACTGATTGTTCAAGTAGATAAAAAAAAGAACTCGGTACTGAATATTCAGATGAGTTTTTTTTATGCCCCAGTCTCAATGGAGATTGAAAGTGACATGTGACTTTCTTTCAGCAAATCAGACACATGTGAAAGCACTCAGTGGGTATTACCTCTGTCTCTTTTGATTTGTACTGCAGTAAATATACTTTCACAAAATCTCTTTCGGCATGCAAACCCAAAGAAGAGTGGCACAGGGGAACGTTCACATCGGTGATTAGACTCTTTATACAGAAAATGGATCATTTTAAAAAGGGTGCAGGCAGTTGCAAGTTAGAACTCAAATCTATTTCAGCAGACCGAAAATAATAATAATGTAGCCGTATGGTTACATTAAGGATTTAAATTTCGCATTTCTTTGTTCTCATTCGTAGGTGCCTTCTCTGATGACGGACACGCAGTTCTCGGAGTTCACCCCCGACATCACGCCCATAATGCTGGCCGCCCACACCAACAATTATGAGATCATCAAGCTCCTGGTCCAGCGCAAGGTTACTATCCCTCGGCCACACCAGATCCGCTGCGACTGCGTGGAATGTGTCTCCAGCTCGGAGGTGGACAGTCTGCGCCACTCCCGCTCCCGCCTCAACGTTTACAAGACCCTGGCCAGTCCGTCCCTCATCGCCCTGTCCAGCGAAGACCCCATCCTAACTGCGTTCCGTCTGGGCTGGGAGCTCAAGGAGCTCAGCAAGGTGGAGAACGAGTTCCGTCAGGAGTACGAGGAGCTGTCGCAGCAGTGCAAGCTCTTCGCCAAGGATCTGCTGGACCAGGCACGGAGCTCACGCGAGCTGGAGACCATCCTCAACCACCGTGATGACCACAGCGAAGAGTTGGACCCACGCAAATGTAGAGACCTGGCCAAGCTGAAGCTGGCTATTAAATACCACCAGAAGGAGGTGAGGAGAACAGCAGGAGAAACAGGTGTTGAAATCTAGGAGAAGTGTGCTCTTGAAAGAGAAATGAATTCTGGAAGGAGGTGAATTCTGGAAAGGAGAATAAGAAAAGCCACCCTAGTGGACTCAACAGAAATGAGAGTAAAGTACAAATATGATATGGCTTATGATATGCAGTGAAAGCTGGAGTAAGGAAACCAATCCATCCAACAGAACACTTTGCTTGGCATTAGATGCATAATGATTCTAAAAAAAAAAAACCCCAAAAAACATGAAAGTTTGGCTTCTGTAGTGTTTCTGCCATTTAGGTGCAGTTTTCTGCAAATCGACACTAATCAATGTGAGAACTTAATGCAGTTAAGTATTCAGAACTATAAAAACAAAAGTATTTTTACACCTCAGATGTTCCACTTTTAAAAAAATGCACCGTATTACTGCTGGAACAGTAATAAAGGGCATGTTTTCCCTTGAGTAACGGATGTGGCTTCAAGCTCCTTATTGAGATGTAATGTTTTAAGCTTTGCTATTACTGTTGCATTCCCCTTGTGAGACTATTATATTTTCAAAAGTGCAAAATACAGCAGTTGTTTTGGATTGACCACAGCTAAAGATATTTTCGAAAAAACTGGTACAAAATTTGAAAGAGTGCAGTTTTACACCGTAGTCGAAGACAAGCGTATTTAATGCCAGCAAAAAGCCCAAAACACAATGAAAGGGGAAGATCTGTTTTATATTATCTTCTGTTCCTTACAAGGATGCCTTTAAGGCAAGTACTTCTGTCCATTTACTCAATGCCAGAGGCACTGTTCGTGCTTCCTCTATTCTGCACACACACACACACACACACACACACACACACACACACACACCTGCACACACACATTGATTTTTCACTTTGTGCTTCTTAAATGAAAAAGGCAACTGCTCCAGTTGTTGATCCTGCACAATACCTTCTGCCTTCAAAAAAGTGGTGTCCATGTTTTCTGGCCCAAGACCATTGTCCCTACGAGCATTCAGTAGTGATGAGCATACAGCGGTGCTCTGAAAAAAAAGAGCCATACCCTACTCATATGAGGTCAGCTTTTTGGCAATGCCCTTAAGGTGAAATGAGTCTGATTTATGAGTGTATGCAAACTGAAACTGTAATACACCGACTAGACAAAGTAATAATAAATTGGGCCGCAATAACAGATGTAGAGGCCATAACAGAAAACAGATAAAACCCTAACTTTACAGTGCAACAAATCCAGAACAAACAAACAGTCATGCTGCTCTGTGCGGCAGGCTTTGCTAACTAAACCTTACAGAGCTGGTTTAGTTTGGCTAAGCTTGCTCTTAAGAACTGCATCACTACATGGTCTTCTGCACTGGCAAATACAGGCTATAGCTATAGGCTATGCTATAGGTTAGGAGCCTAGGTTAGTCCTTCAGTTTCACAAAAAATATATTATTTCAGTTGAATACACAAAGATATTTGGCCCAGATATCTGTTTATGACTAAAGTGAATGTTGAAATATCACATTAGCCACATTGGCAAGTTAGTTAATCAATTCAGGCCCTCTAGTGGGCTCACCAATTTCTCCAGTCTTAGTAGCGACAACTCTGGCGACCGGTATTTTAAAAAATTGTTCACACTTCAGCACTTAATCATGTTTGACTGACATTCTGTGCTTTCTTTGTGAATTAGTCTATGTAACTAGCTACTTATAATAGAATTGCAAATAACCTGCTGAATTTCTAGTCGCTGGCGAAATTAATCTCGCGAACCGTGTCTCGAGCAAACCCTTTTTTTTGTTTTTGTTTTTTTTAACGAGAAAAGTATGTAACTGATAATTCTGCTCTGTCAGCACTTAACATGTTACTAGGTCAGTACTGTCATCATGCATCGCTGCTGCCCTGAGTGTCCCTCAACCACGTTTGCATGTCATTCCGCCATTTATGGTCCATTCATCAAACCTGTTTTTCAGTTCTTCAGACGCTAATTTCTCAAGCCGCTTAACATAGATAGCCTACATAATTTTAAACACAAACGACTACTTTCCGACGGCATTACCTAACCGTTTTGTTCTGTTTTCTCCCCAAAGTTCGTGGCTCAGCCCAACTGCCAGCAGCTCTTAGCTACACTGTGGTACGACGGTTTTCCTGGCTGGAGACGGCGACATTGGGCAGTGAAACTGGTCACGTGTTTCACCATCGGCCTGCTGTTTCCAGTCTTCTCCATCATATACCTGCTGGCCCCGAAGAGCACACTGGGCCTCTTCATAAAGAAACCGTTCATCAAATTCATCTGTCACACTGCCTCATATCTTACCTTTCTCTTCTTCTTGCTACTGGCCTCACAGCACATAGTGCAAACAGACCTGCATGTACAAGGGCCACCGCCCACTATTGTGGAGTGGATGATCTTACCATGGGTCCTCGGTAAGCATGCCTGTTAGATTGATTGTGTGTCTGTGTCAACCTACTTGATATTCATTTATTGCTATTCAGTGATGGATCATTGCATTTCTTGAGCAATAAAACCTGGCTCTATGGGTGTAATGAATTATTAATATCTTAATTTATTAGTTTCAAGACAAGCTCGAGTGCCATATGAGAATGAATTGATTTAATCAAAGCTCGATGGCAATGTTTTGAGGTTCACCAAGCTTTCTTGGCAACTCAGAAGTGGATTCAAGAGCAGGCTTGAGGAATGATATCAGAGCTTTATTTCTAGAGGAGAGGTGGAATCAGATGAAACAGAGCATATCTCTGAGTCTGGGAATACAGCTCCTCCACAGAACTCTAACAGATCGGCCCTGCATATTGTCCCCATGTTTTATCCATTTATTTCATGTGGTCGATATTTCAAAATGCCGTCTTGTGATGCTTATTTGTTCTGATTTTTTCAGGCTTCATTTGGGCTGAGATCAAAGAGATGTGGGATGGAGGCTTCACTGAATATATCCATGACTGGTGGAACCTGATGGACTTTGCTATGAACTCCCTCTACCTAGCTACCATATCTCTAAAAATTGTGGCATATTTTAAGGTGTGGTTTCCAGATAAATGCTAACCTCATCATAAATTATATACAGTATATATAAACACACACACGCACTCTCACACACACATATGCTTCTTTTGGTGATTTCATTATGTCTATCTACGTTAAGAGCCAACCGTAATGCAGCAGCTTTGATTTTCTCAAAGGTCAGCGATTTGAAGTTGCCTCTCTTTCCCTCTGTGTTTTTCCTTTTGGTTACTGCGACAGTACAACAGCTCGCGTCCACGCGAGGAGTGGGAGATGTGGCACCCGACGCTGATCGCCGAGGCGCTGTTTGCCGTCGCCAACATCTTCAGCTCGCTGAGGCTCATCTCATTGTTCACGGCTAACTCGCACCTGGGCCCCCTGCAGATCTCGCTGGGCCGCATGCTGCTCGACATCCTCAAGTTTCTCTTCATCTACTGCCTGGTGCTGCTGGCTTTCGCCAATGGACTCAACCAGCTCTACTTTTACTACGAAACGGAGGCGGCCGACGAGCCCAACCACTGCAAGGGCATCCGCTGTGAGAAGCAGAACAACGCCTTCTCCACGTGAGCGACAGGGTCCGGCCCGAGGGGCTTAAGCCACCCGAGCTTAAGCCATCTGGTAGAATATAATAGCAAAACCAACTGGGTGATCCAATGTCATGACAGGACTTTTATTTTGTTAGAACTTGAACAAGTACACTGCAAAGGTGTGTCCTAACCCTAGCGCTTTAATCCTGGTCCATCATTGTTGAGTGCTTAATTTGCCAGATCAGATGGGTTAAAGTTGAGTTGGAGGTGAAACCTGTAGGAAGGTGGATCTCCAGGAGGGTTTTAGCTACCACTGGTGTTGAAATGATGGAAGCTTCTTCAGGGATTTAGCAGTGAGATGTCACAGAGTATTTCCTATGTTGGTAATTACAATGGATAAGAATGGTAAGGGCATATTAGGTAGTGGGAAATCAAGTATAAAAATTCTCCACTGGCTTCATTACTACTCTTGGTCTCTTGACAATAATCTTGTCATATCCATGCTTGGTTTATAGAGACAGCTGTAAAGAAAAGTATGGTTCAAGAAAAATTGCACAAGCCTGTAGCAGTATTATTGGAACTGTATGTCATCCATCAATTATTTTATAATGAAGTAGAATCTTCACCTGAAGGCAAAGGAACCATGACTTGTTGAGAAGTTTAAGAGATTTCAGGGAAAACTTGAAAATCGCATCAGTACTGCTTTTGGAAGGCAAGCGGAAATGACTTGTTCTACACAGAAACAATGAGAACAACCCTCAGTCTTTCCTTTAGCTTTCACTGTGTTAAAGAGAGAGTCTGTCACTCTCTCCTCCCTTCTGTCTCTGTTACTGAGGTTTCCATATTTCATGTGCCCTGACATGTAAAGTAAATGCTAATATCCATTCTGTAATGAAGAAGTAATGAATGGCATTTCTAACTTCTAACTGTACATCTAAGTTAAAGACAAATTTTACACACATTCTCACAAAACAGCTTTACAAATGTATGGGTCCAGACCTGTAATGATCGAGCCATGAGCAGCGTTGGTAATGAAGTGAAGGAACAAACCTTGGGAGGACCAGCGTACATCTCATCCATGTGTAACTGTATGAAGGATGCATGGAAACTAGTGGAGCAAAATGGGCACTTTTTTGTGTAGTATTTATGTAGTATTATGTAGTATGTAGTATTTATGTGGTATTATGTAGTATTTATGTAGTAGCATTTATTCATCATCAGTTGAATTTCTAGTATTAGAAGGGTTATACGCCTTCTCAACATGTCACCATTACTGTTTGTGTGTGTGTGTGTTTGTGTTCGAGTGTGTCTGAGCAAGAAATAGAGAGAGAGGATGTTCAGATCACGGCGAACATGAACAACCTCAAATATTTAATAACTGAGTCGAGCAAATGCAGAATTATGCCCTGACTAACGTACTCTGAATTATTCTCTACATTTTCAATGTGAATGGCGAAAAATATAACTGTTTAAAGTGCTTTTGTTTGGATAGAGAGAACTAATAGCATTGCCTTTCTTTCTCTCACCCCTTCCTCCCACCCTCTCTCATCCGTCACATTCTTTCCACATCAGGTTGTTCGAGACCCTCCAGTCTCTCTTCTGGTCTGTGTTCGGCCTGCTCAACCTGTACGTGACCAACGTTAAAGCCCGGCATGAGTTCACAGAGTTCGTCGGCGCCACCATGTTCGGCACGTACAACGTCATCTCGCTCGTGGTGCTTCTCAATATGCTCATCGCCATGATGAACAACTCCTACCAGCTCATCGCGGTGAGGGACGCTGGCCATTACAGGGGACTGATTACAGTGTGTGTTGGAGAGATAGCGGAGGAGGCAACATTGGAGAGCCTTTAATGCCGAATGTTCGGCTTGCTGATTAATGTCGGGGCCCCTTTCCACTCCAAAATCAAATTTTCATATTTGCCTCAATTGTAATTTGGTGATATGAATATAAAATATGCGCCATTAATGCATATTGCACACTCTTCTTGTTTTGAGTCACTGAATTATATACACATCTATTGGCCCTCAAAATAGATCCTATTGGCTCTCTCATTTAAAAACTAAAATGTAAATCTTCTCAGGCTTAAAAAAACATGGCATTTCAAAATAGCTTTTCTTGTCCTGTTAACAACCGACATACAAAGCAAAAGACAGAGACAAAAAACAGTAGAATTCTCCTTTAAGCCATACACTGAACTGAATATATATGTTCTTTATGTGGATTCAATATGAACCAAAGGAAACATGTAAATAACCATTTATAGAATTATATGTAGAATTAACCTGAATGGATATTAAATGTTAGGCTACTTTGTATTATAGTTCCATCCATACAAACTTCCCTTTTTCAATCCACATAAATTATAATTCAATGTTTTGTTTACCTTTATTATAAATAGTAGACAGCATGACTCAGAAAGTAAATTATAAGGTTCTCATGACGACAGTGAGTCACTTTAAGGTAATTTGCATCATTTGGGCGGAAGTAAGCAACACAAGTACCTAAGCAGGCTCGTTTTTGCCTCTCTAGTGGAGTGTGTTGTTGGAGAGCTCGTGTAAACTGGGGTTAGACAGCCTATCTCTACCTGAGCCTTTAATGTGTCTCTAATGGGAGCAGTTATAGCATGTGTGTAAACAAGCACAGGCCCATCCAGAGCCCGAACCCGAGTGATTGGAGGGGCGTCTCAAACCCCAAGTTTCACCGAACGTGCCCTGTGTGAGGCTGAGCGCCCCCTCCCCTCTCCTCCCCTCTCCTCCCCTCTCACTCTCAACTCCTCTCCCCCACTCTCTGCTTCAGGACCACGCTGACATCGAATGGAAGTTCGCTCGCACCAAGCTCTGGATGAGCTACTTCGACGAGGGCGGGACGCTGCCCCCGCCTTTCAACATCGTTCCCAGCCCCAAGTCTGTGTGGTACTTGTGCGTGTGGCTCCACTGCCGCCTCTGTTCCCAGGGCTCGCCGGACCCTGACAAGCAACACAAGCACGAGAACCTCAAGGAGTTCACGGTACGGACCCATCTGCGCCACCACTGGGGAACCCAAGCTCAAATCCAAAACATATCGTCAATATACTGTTAGCTCGTATACACAGGAAAACACTTAAGGTTTGTACATTAGACGCTTCTTTTGGTAATGCAATAACAAGGAAAAGTCTCAAGAACTAACCTGTTTATGTCTGTGGTTCTTGCATAAGAGGGATTGCCACATTTATTAATTTTCTCCAAGTCATCCAGATAACTTGACCTGGCCCACTCATTCGAAACGATTTTAAATGTACAACATATTTAAAATAAGGGAATGAAAATGTTCTTGCATGAGGCCCAGTTACCCGTTGTAGTACAATAGTCCTAAAAGACTAAAAGCCTCTCTGGCATTGCTCCTTTGAATACTTCTGATAAAGATAATAGATGTTTGGAAGCCATCCTTTTTTTGTCTCAGCCGGCATAAGAATAACCTGTAGGAACAAAATCCTTATGAAAACAAAGCCGGCAAATGATTGTGAACACGGGGAGAAAACAGAAGGGAAAGACGAAGGAGGAGTTTGGCTTTCGCCTAAACGTTTCACGTTTGCTCGTCCAGCCTCGAGTTGCTGTGGGCCAGTGGCGGTTGCTAGGCAACCGCGCTTCAACCATGCCAATTCCCCTGACGTCTTCCCATCAGTTGAACTTCTCTGCTCTGCGCGCCAGGCTCGACTAGGTTTTTTTCTACCCCTCTCTCTCCCTCGCCCTCACTCTCTCTTTTATGCCCCTCGCCTGCAAAACTCGCTCACCCACATTCTCCCACACACAGCGTGCAGAATCGCACAGATTTTGGGTTCAAAAATCATTATGTAAGGCCTCTGGAGTTTTTTTTTTTTTTTGGAATTCTGAAACGCCGTTGCAGCGCGTAGCATGTGAGAGGTCCTCTCAAAGTGAGTAGAGGAGCACCGTGCTATTGGCCGATAAGGAGCGAGCCTTTACAGCCGGCGTTCCCGCTGGTAGTTCGGTAGTTTACTGCAGGGTCACTTTTAAGGCTATATCAATGTTATAAAAATGGTCTGTTTCTGCGCTGCGCCTTCCATATCAAATACGTAACGTTCTGACATTTTGCCCGATTCTACACAATGCATCTACCCGTTTGTTTGATGTGCATCTACCATTCAGATTACACAGGCTACACCCTTAGTCCTGTGGTAGCGAAACGCAAAGCATCATCACAAACGTGCTCCTGTGGATTATTGAACGGAATTGAACTGTCAAATAGCAACGTTGATGAATAATGCGGGTTTTTTTCTTTTGCAGGAGAGACACGCTGACAACCTCATTCAGCACCAGCACTATCAGGTAATTTAGACGCTCCCATCATGACGTGGCCGCTGACTCGAGCACAAACCTCTGGCTGTGTTACATTGCGTCTTCGCTTTAGAAGCCGTTAGTGTTAGTGTTAACATATGGACCATAACGAGCAACCACTTCAGGGTGAAGAGACATTCGGATTTCTCACTTAAGTTCAAAAAATGGAAGCACTGGTTTTTATTACTTTTTTGAGCCTTTTTTAATTTAACCGATGTTACAGCATTGTCCAAAAATGACACAAATGGGTATTATTTTTGCATATCAATTACATCACTTGAGTGTTCGGATATTAACAAGAGCGATAGCCATTATATACTGTACATTGGTATACAGGCTACAACTGGCAAGTTTAACAGCAGCATTCGTGTATTTTTTTCTCATGATAAACCTGTTGGATAGTGTTCTTGTGATTGCAAGCTTTAGCAGCAAACGCCGATCTCGTACAAATCGCGTAATCAACTGACAGAAAACATAAATATTGTGTCGTCCTTGCCCTCATGTCATACTGTATGATAGAAAACGAAACAACAGTCCTTCAGCCTTTGTCACGTGCTGCTCGATCAGTCAGTGCACGCGCAGCCGGTCCTCGCACTCATGCCGTTTCCCCACGTTTTCATGCCTTGGGGATGCCACGGCACCTTCACTGCCGGCCTGAACGTTGATAGTAACGTGCTGCCAGACCAATACATGCAGCTCCCTCGGCCCGACTTTCCGGATGATAATTCATTATCAAAGAGTACGTGTCGCGCTCGCGCAGTTTAAGAAGCAGGGCACGTGAGAGCCAAGGACGACTTAAGGGAGAACCTGTCTGGTTGAGTTATGGAGCAGTTGGAGCAAAGGTTTTTGATACTGCTAGCTTTTAGTAGTGCTGTTTGTTTGTTTGTCTGTCTGTATGCTATCGCTTTCCACAAGAAGATCATTTTCTCCTGCAACGTTCAAGAGAGGTGCGACTGGTTTAATTGTCCTTAAGCAGGTCCAAGGCTCGTGAACTGGGTTGTTTTGTCGAGCCACTCGTCCTTTATCGATATGTAAATGTATGCTAATGCATGCAGGTCCAGATTTTCACCTCCAGCTAATACATATGCCATGAATATGCCCCAAACTGTTTTTCTCCCTTAATAAACTGGAATTGCATAATATGCATATTCAAACTCCCCCCCCCCCTGCTCAAACCCCACCAGCACCAATAAGGAAGATTAGATCACCTCCTTTGGGGTCTTGAGAGTCCTCTCAATATTATTGCAAGGAGCAAACATGATTATTTTAGGAGTGTGATATTCAGTGTCAGCGTTCCATGAGCCGAATTCAAGCAGCGTTGTTGCTTTTTCCGGCTGTTTGTTCCAGGAGGTGATCCGGAACCTGGTGAAGCGCTATGTGGCAGCCATGATCCGCCGAACCAAAACAGATGAGGGGCTGACGGAAGAAAACTTCAAGGTTTCTGCTGCATTCTTCTCCCTTAAATCCATAATTGGGAAGCTGTGGCCATTTTGTTTATTGCCATTTTGTTAGCCCGAGGATATCGCACCTTCTTTTAGAGCTGTGTTTCTGTAAAATTCCTTGCTGGAATTTACAGGTCTCTGTAAGGTCTTATGCAAAAAAACACACACATACACACACACACACACACACACACACACACACACACACACACACACACACACACACACACACACACAACTAAATATTCACATAATAGACTCTGCTCATTTCAAGGATAATTACATCCAATTTGAAAGGCTCCATTTCCCAGGTTAGATGGTCTTTCTTTGCTTGAAAGAAAGAATGTCGGAATGCCAAGCCCTTAGGCAAAGCTCTAGGCACCAGCCTTAGGGGCACCTCACTGGCAGCTCCTGCTCGCTCATCCAAGGCAAAGAAGCCTCTGCCTGTCAGTGCCCGTTAGCCTCTGAGCCCCATTTTATCCATTAGACTCTGGTGACGCTACATTTCCTGTAATTGAGCGTAGTGGTTTGTGAGGCTTTGCCCTGCTTTAATTGAGTTCCTCTCTCCCTGGTGCTCCATTAAGGAGCTCAAACAGGATATTTCCAGCTTCCGCTACGAGGTCCTGGACCTGCTGGGCGACCGCAAGCCGTCCCGCCGCGCCACCTCGTCCAGCAGTGAGGCCACGCAGCAAGACGACGGGACGGAGAGCGGGGAGGGGGAGGGGGAGGGAGAGAGGGAGGTCCAGGCCGGAGCCACCGAGCGTGGAGCCGAAGCCCTCCGGCGACGGCGTTCCATTTCATTCTCGAGAGCCAGTAGGAGCCAGGAGGGCCCGTTCGGCGTGGCGGCCCTGTTCCGCTCCATGGCGGGGGCCGAGGAGGCGGCCATGGCGGCGGAGGAGCGGCCAAAAAGAAATGGCCTCCGTAAGAGCCGGTGGTCGCCGTCGTCTCTGGCCAGGGCCAGCCACCGGCTGCAGCGCTTCTCGCGCTCCAAGAAAGACTCACTGCGCCGTCTGGGCTCGCTCTTCCACCGCATGAACGGCCACGTCCCGGAGACACGGCCTTCGGGTCCCGCCGATCGGCGGCGGAGGCAGCAGGAGCCCGCATACAGCATCTCAGACGGAGTCCTGCGGCCAACGGACCCCTGGCTGGGCACACGGGCCCTTGGGGACAACCAGGGGCCAGGGAGTGACCCACACCTCCACGCGGTGGCTGTGGTAGGTGGTCAGAGGGAAGAAAGCCCCACGCGTTCTGCATCCCAGCAGGCAAACGGCAGGGACAGCCTCTTGCTCAGACCCCCGGGCCACTCCTCACTGCCTCCCCTGCACTGTGCTTCGAGCCTGACTGCTTCCAATTCCCGGCTGCTCTCATCTAACGAGGATCTCTGCCAGGGCTGGGCTGGGCCCTGTGACAGCCTTGGGTCCTCCTACTGGGAGCAGGAAGAGTCCATCACAACACAGCTCTAGAGTTGGAGACTTTCATTGGCTGCTCGAGTGTAGGCCGTGATGACTAAGGTGGTACGGCTGTAATCCTGTTGGTCTATAATAACTGCATAATGCCAATACTGACAAAGGACAATACACACATATAGTATATTCAATATGCTTTTATTACTGCCCACTATAATTAGCAAATATGTAGTCTTTCCATACTCAGTACACTATAGGGAATGTTAATGTTTAAGTTTTCTGCAATATGGGGGGTGTTTTTTCATTGACGACACAATACAATGCTGCTTTTTTCTTACATACATTAAATGGCATAAATTTTATTTGCAGCAGTCTTGTACCTAAAAGAGAAAATTAACTACTATTGACAAAAACACTCGTGTGCTATTGATTTCAGAAAGCTTATAAGATGTCTCAGAAAAGTGATGCCTTTGGTTTGATGAATTTGATGCATTGAAAGCTGAAAATTCAACCACAGCAACTTTATAATTCCCATCAATAAACCAGGGATGGGTAGCAAAAGCCTCTGTTTAGCCAATGGTGAAAATGTTGGTTGTGATGTGGCTACATATCAAAGGTGTCGGCATCCTTGCTGACAGAGCCAAAGCGCCCCTATGCAGAACATTTGCTCTTTGACCTTTCACACACTCGCAAGGCACTCTTTAAAGTTGGACAACTTCATCTGTTTTCATCGTCAAGCGTCAGCCTTTTGTCACAGTGGTGTCGATGGGGGATGAGGGAAATCGTTGGCTTGGTTCTTGTGTCAGAAGACAAACTGGAGTGGGGGTGAGGGTGGGGTGGGGTGGGGTGGGGGGAGTTTACTGTATTGAAATTTCATACAAGTGTCACATTGAGATGTGAATCTGAACCTTAATTCTATGTGCATGCACTCCATGGTACAAAAATGGTGTTTCTAAAGGATGTGAGTATGTATCAGCTGAAAGACAAAGTAGTCTGTCCCTGGTCTATGGCTGTGTAGTGTTTGTCAGATAATGAAATCAGAGCTGGTTGGGTAGGTTCACTGAAGGCTAGTAGTTTGAGATGATGAAACAACCTTGACAAGTGGGGGAGGGGTGGGCAAACAAACTAAACAGTTTAAAACCTTTTTTAGTCCTGGACTAGTCGTGTCCAGAAAAGGTTTGTGTATTATTTAGGACTGTTAAGTGTATTAGCAAAAATTTCCATTACTCTCATTTCTGTTCAGATGTTGCAATCATTTTTCAATAACTTCTGCACCCTGCAATTTATGCCATGTTTATAACAAATTGATATCTCACTTTTTTTTAACTTTTGAATATTTTCAGTTTTTGTAAGAATAATTTTTCTATATTTTTCTGAAGATTTTTGTTATGCTTAGGTTATGTCTTAATGTAAGGATTTTTTTTTTACCTTGATTTAAAGTTGTTTTGCTATGAATTACTAAATTGCTCCTCTATGGTTATAAGAACGAACGAATGCACATTCACTGGTCATGAAATCAAAGCAGCAGACCTGTAAATGAAATTAACGGGTTAAGAGAGGTTATTTTTATATCCGGTTGATTTTGCATGGCTAGTATTAGAAGTACCTTTAAGACTGTTGTCCAAATTTGAACAAACTTAATCTGCTCATTCAAGCTGCCCACATTCCACTCCCAATTATTGAAATACATCACGTTAACAAGTGAATAGCAGTGCTGTGCTGTTTGTTCTGCCTCTAGCTGGTCTCACTGGTACAGATGAATCAAGAAATGCCCTCCAGCACCGACACAGTAGGCCTGGGAAGTGACGGAAACGGGTTTTGCAATGTGAACATCAGAAAAGTGCTAATGAATGCAAATGAATCATTACATTTCAGGCCTCAAATCACTATTGAAAATATACAAGTAACTCCAATTTAGGTGGAACTAACAAAATGTTGATTTAGCAAATAGGTTTAACTGCACACTTGTCCAGATCCATTAGTCTGTTAATAAAACCCTGTCCAAGGTGCTGAAAGCCTCAGGAAGCTTCCTCAGGCAGCTGTCCAAGGTGCTGAAAGTCTCAGGAAGCTTCTTCAGGCAGCTGTCCAGGTTGCTGACTTGCATTCCAGGCATTGGTCGCTCCAAGTAAATGCACCACTGTCATTTTCTGGGGGATTTGCTTTCATCAGCGTGTTCTACTGCATAACAGTAACTATAAACAGCTAGAAGTGTGCTCCAACAGACTAGTTATGTACTTTAACCACAAATTTGCTCACTCATGGTACTGTAAAAGGAACAGCCTTACTGAGTATAAAGGTAAATAGCAACAGGGGTAGAAAACTGCATTGCAGTATATTGGGAAACTTAAACTCTTTATTAGGAAAACCATCAACACAATTCAACGTTTCAACAACAAATTCAACAAAACGCAAATGACAGTGAGAACATACATAAAACAAAGATTAACACCGTCAAGAAACAAAAAACCCTACTAGAAGAAAAAAAAAAGTCCTTCGGTGACTTATTTACATAGTGGGGGGCACAAAGTGTGTGGGGTGAGTTGGGGTGGCAATGTAGTTGACGTGTGGGTGGGACGAGGGGCAGTATGAAGTGTGGTGAAAGCGTGTGTGTGGAAGAGCCCCGGGGGTCCAGGGCGTGAGGTAGTGATAGGTGGTGGACAGAACAGGCACGTAAGGTTCATAGGCAGGGTGGAGGGGTGGTTGACTGCACTGCTCCTGCACCAGGGGGAGGAACACGGCACCGGGGGCTGCCGCAGAGGGGGGCTCCATAGCCAGTGGGGTGCCTGAAATGAGGAGGCAAGTGAGGTGAGGGTGAGAATAGTTGTGGGGGCAAGGGGGAGGGGGTGGTTAAATAAACAGAACAGAACAGACTATGCTGAGCTCAAGGCTTGTGCACCAGCTGAGAGTCTGTAGGTTGGTGGAGGTGCTGACGGAGAAGTGCTGACCGTTGCTGGGCATCTCACCCTGAGGGTGGGGGCAGGAGTGAGCAGGCTCGGGGTAGGCCTGGGGCACCGCGTGGTCTGGGCCGGGTGCCGCGGCTGCTGGCTGGTAAGGCTGGAACTGAGCGTCGCCTACAGGAGCCTGAGATACTTGTTGCATGTGCACCATGGAGTTCCAATAGCTCTGCTGGTAAGTCTGAAGTTTTACACACATTCCAATTGCATGTGACCACTCAGTACGAGATGCAAAAAGGTACTCAAAAGAATTTTTTCTGAACACCATCAATCTTGTTCATTTTACATTGCTACCTACTTGCACTCCCAAGTTGAAGAAGTACTGTAAGATCTTGCAGTCTGGAGGATCAAACCAGTTTTTAAAGAAGGTTACAACATGGGCAGTGGAATTTGATTCATCAACAGCATGTCATTTGGGTGCTTCTGACCTCTAGGCAGGTCATTCCCGTTGGGGTCGTAGGAGTAGGGTGGTGGCGGTGCGACCGTCACTGGCTCTCCCATCTCATTCACAAACCAGGGCGATGCTGATGGTAACTGCATGGACACAACTGGACAAAGAGAGCAGAGGACAGAAAACCAAGCATGAAACTCACCTGGTCTTCTTTAATGAGCCTTCAACACTGGTCTCCTTGGCACTACATTGATGGGATCCAACAGTGATGCAGCAATACGGCTGCAATTAAAGGCTTAAGCGATAACTGTGCCAAGATCGGACTGGTGACTACTGTCAAAGTGCACAGTAATTCAGTGCAAGGCAAACTGACCTTTTCTGCTCCAGAAAGAGCACAAACTTAATTTGTAATCTGTACAAATTCACCAAAAGCGCACATTTGTTTGTCAGCTAGAAAACCCTAACGGAGCATAATCACAGAAGCCGATTGCAGCAGTGCGGCAGGCGGGAGACGAACCGGGCCGGCCTAGTGGGTGCAGGGGCGGTGGCTGGCCGGGGCTCATGCTGGAAGGCTGCAGGGGATTGGGTGGGCTCTGGGAGCTCCCGGTAGAGGAGGAAGGGGATGAGGTGAAGATGGCAGCCGGGGCGGAGCTGACTGGCTGAGAGGAAGAGATGACTGCCGATTTCACCACCACCTGCAGGAGCGACGGGGAGCAGATGGCGCAGAAATACACCACTGAAAACAGCTCGTCAGCTTTGAGCACCGTTCAGCCCGCAGTTTTGCCAACACGCACTGCATGCAGCAAGAAAGCCACGTGCCTGTTGGGAGTAACTGTAGGTTGCGACGCCCTCTTGTGGCGATCCAGCGCGAGAGCCTCCTTCTTGTATAGTCTAAAAATGCAAGAATCAGCTCCGTAAGACCTGAGACTTAAATGTTTGCTCATTGTTACATTTTATGAAATACAGAACTGGGTTTGCGGTTTTAACAGCCATGTTTGACTGATGCGTCATCCATGTTCAATTTGTATAAATGCCAAGTTAAGGCAAAAGGCACAATATAGTGCGATTAATGGCGCGTCAGAAATGCAGTCGGCTGAATTGGGAGGCTTTCGTTGGCAAGGCCGGGGTCCTGCAGTACCAGGTTGGCGCTGGCCTCTGTGGCAGCGTAAACAGATGGGCTCTGAAATCCCGCATCTGCAAACCAAAAAAAGGGAACAGAAAGGCAGCAGGTCACATTCAGAATAGGAAAATGTCAGTTAGATGACAGCAGTGAGGGAATGATGCAAGAAGAGTCACTAACCAGAGGCTGAAAATATATACTCCTCAGAGTATTCACCTGCAGATGACGACATTTTAAATGTTTCCACCTTACAGTGCAAATATAGATTTTGTATGCGCAAAATAAATGCATGCATATATATAAATAAAATACACGTTATATACATGATATATGCATGTGCATGTGTGTGTGTGTGTGTGAGAGAGAACACCATGGTCTCCAGTGGTGCTCCGTTCATCAGGGTCTTCCTCAGATGAGGTGACAGGCTGTTTGCCTGATGGGATGGGGCTGGGGCCTCTCGGCACCCAGTATGCTGCAGCTGCTGGAGCCATGGTGCCAGGCACCGCCTGGGCCTGCGGAGGGTTGGGAGAAAGGGCGCGTCATTCCCGCACCACCTGGCAAGCGGTCACTCGGATAAGGATAACATTCACCAACCGGCACGGTGGAGAAGGTGTTCTCGTCTGCCTCCTCCATCTCGTAGAAGGTGATGGTGCCCTCCATGTCTGGGGCTTCCTCGCCAGGCTCAGGGACAAAGCTGAACTGACACTCCTTGTTCACGGAGTGCATCTGACGCCGGCTCCTGCTGTACAGTAGCGCTTGCGTTATTCTCCCTCTCTCCCACACACACACACACACACACACACACACTTTGGCTCAAATGATGCTTTCGAATTTCATGCCGTCACACGATCATGTCGACATGAATTAATGTTTCTCAGAATTAAGCATGACCTTGTAATGAGGGTGCACATCTGGTCAACACCCAGTCAAGTTGTTAGTGGATTTCATGGCTAGAGAAGCTATGCTCCATGAGAGACAGGGTGCACGTGTGTGTACATGCATATATTACACACACCTCTATAACATGCACTAGTGACAAATTTTGGTTCAGTCATGTCCCCCCCCCCCCCCTCCAAATCTCTGTCCATCTTTATTATCCAGACTGCTAGAGAAGTTCTCTTACCGTGACTTGAACGAATAGTTGTCAAAGGCCTGGTAGCAGCGTTTGGGATAGTAGGCGACCTCTGGTCCAATGAGATGGTGCCTGTTGAGGAAACGCGCCGAGCTTCTGACCAGAAGATGGAAGGCATGGAGACAAGAGACGAAAAGACGCCAATAAACAAAGTGCGAGACGGACACGCGCCGCGTCTTGCACCTGCACAGACAGGCACTTGATGTCTGGCACAGTCAAGAGAAAACTTGAATCACTACGCTTCAAACTGGATGCATGCTGCATTCAAAAATATTTCTGCGAAATCACAACGAGATACTCATACAAGTCAAAGACCTTGCAACAGCTGCTTTGCGATCTGTGACTGGAGAGTGGAGACACCAAAAGCAAAACAACTCGTGAACGATTAGTCGCTAAATGAGCCTGGTAAGGGAGGTGGAGCGTCTGACCTGGGTGGGCCATAACCGCGGGGCGGTCTGGGGGCGGGGTGTGGGCGATAATGCTCGAAGGTCAAGCCTGCTGGGGGTGGAGCATGCCCGTGCATCCCGGGGGCTCGGATGGGGGCCAGGTTCCCAGGGCAAGGCTGCAGGCGTGGGGGCAGGCCGGGCTGGGGCCGGCCGTACGACACGGTCATCAGCATCTCTTTCCCGCGAGTCTTTTTCAGGAACCTGCGGCGGCCACGCAGTTCTGCATCTGCGCCGGGTGAAGGACACCAGACAAACACCAACCCTAGTCTGAAGGGCTATGCGGTACTGAACATTCTGTGTTAGTTACAGCTAATATTGTGAATGGCACCACATGTTTGGAGGCACCTAGCTCTCCAGGGTACTGGTCAGCATGGCTGTAAGAGCTCCCCTTCCTGCTCGGGGTGATGTTCCATGCTGGAACAGGATTGACTGGCTTGAGGTTGGTCAAGGAGACCAAGTGCCTAAAAAACACGACAAGATGCATGAACGCACTGGAACAGACATCATGCAACAGGCTCACATTTATTTACAGTTATGTAGTTAGAAAAAGCTTGCTGTGAATCCCACATAGGCATGTGTGTGTGTGTGTATTAGGGAATCAACATTGTTTATTCGCCAATTCTCATTGCAAAACTGCCCTAAGTAGAACCGATACTGCAAAAGGCTGCATTATACAAGTCAAAATCAAAACGCATGTGCTGAGTTTTTAGGGAGAAACATAATCCAAAGGAATATTGGTATGCATGTCTAGTAACAGTGGCAGTGTTGCAACACAGCCAGAGGACGAGTAGAACTTACTTCTCTCCCAGCTCTTCAATAAAGACAGTTACAGCACTTGGGTGAGTCCCCACCTCCTGGATGAATGCGTTGTAATACTTCCCTTTTGGGTCCAGGCGCACCTGAGCAACGGAAATGGTCAAGGATCAGGGGGCAACTTCCCAGAAACATTCCCCTTAACTACTAAAGCTTGCCTTTATAGAGATGGAAATTATGACCATCAGTCAGTGCAGTCAATTGTAAAAGTTATTGACCAGACTGAAAATCACCAGGAGTCGATAGTGGAGCATTCCACAGAGTGTACAAAGAGACACCCTTTTCTGCACCTTGATAGTTTTGGGGAAAATCCATTCGAAATTGGGCGGGGGGGTGGTGTTTACAGTTTTTGACTGCATATGCGCTGTTCTTTACACCCTAGATTCTCGTACCTGACATTTGTCTCCCAGGAAGTACTGCCTGCCAGCGAACACCATGTAATCAGTCTTCTGGAGTTCTGCAATGCCAAAGGAAAACACCATTCAATATCAAAATGGCAACATGTCCAATTTCTACAGCAAGTAAACCACCACGGATGGGTGCCGAGTTAAACTGGTGAGCACCACAGGGGGACCAGGAGGCCTTTTTGCTCCACAACATTCTGTTCCCCCAATCCCATGTGATATGTGGGCAACAGCCATACTAATTAAAGAGGGGAAAGAAAGTAAATACTTCAGGTAATGCGCTATAGATGTAAACCCCCCCCCCCCACCGCTCGGCCTTTCCTCTAGAGGATGAACTTTTTTTTTTATTCTGTTCAAGTTTAAGAACCAAGAAGCTTTAAAGCACCACTGCCTGCTGTTTTAACTTGCCGTTTCCCCACCTGGAGTCCTGAGGGACTGCATGTCCAGTGCTGCATTTTCACACCAGATTCATATCAGCTAATTAGGCCTTTCAGCAGTTAAACTGGGCAAAAGCACAAAGTAATCACAGCATAGCCCTCCCTCCCCAACTCTTCTAAAACTAAAGATTCAAATAACTGCCCCCTAGAGTCGAACCCAAGTACAATCACTCAAAGACAAAAAAAAATGAATTACATGAGAAAAAAAAAACAAAAAACCATGAAACGATCTTCAACAGAAGGCACTGGTTCTCATTTGATCCCGGGAGGTTCAATTCGAACTCGGACACACTTGATAATTCAATTAAAATTGATTTATTTAGTGCTTTTTACAACACGACGCAAAGCAGCATCACGGACATGCGGGTCCAGAGCCCTAGTGTTTTCTGAGATTCAATACTCGAGTAGGCTTCACTAAACGCGATGGTTCAGACAGCATTTGTTAATATGACCAAACGGACTAAAACCTACTAACTGCGGGCCGCTTTACAAGGGGAACAGAGAGGCCGTGTTCACTCGGATCCGGCGGGGGGGCGTACCTTTGCGTCCATCATGCCAAACGTCAAACTCCACGTTACGGTACAGCTCAGGGTCCAAGGCTTTCAGCACCTTGTAGGGAAGAGTGAGCTTCACCAGACTGTCGGCAGCCTAGAAGGGGAGTGGGGGGGGGGGTGGAAAACTCTCTTTATGGAGGACAGGTGAGGACGGCAACAACAACAACAACAACAACAACGTTAATACGTTTAATATTTTTCTTTTTGCTTCTTTCACCTTTTGGTCCTCCACTCCAAACCGGCCTTTATCCTCAGAGCGGCCATGACCGCTCAACTCCCATTCCTCTCTACCAAGGCAACACAAGCAGTTTTGTTCAAAACAACAACAACAAAAAAAATACCAACCTTAGGAAAAACAAATGCCAATATGCAAAATAATGCAAATTCTTGTTTTCTAGACAGAGCTAGTTAGAACATGGTACTAGTACAGGGCAATGAAAAGCAGTATGATTTATGGATAGCAATCCAAATCATTTTTTTTTTTAATGTATTTTTTTAACTAAAACATGCACCATGGAAGTTCAATCAAGTGGAACATGCTCATCTATCTGCAGACCTTGGCCCCCTGTCCTCAGGTGTGTCGTAGCCAACGTCTTCGCTGCACACAGAAAGACTGGTCCTGTAGCGCCGCCCCCCCCCGCGAAACCCATCCACGACCGTGTGCAGATCATCCTCTTCGATGCCCAGCACACACGTGTACAACAACTCATACAGCAGGGCTGTAGCCAGAGAGAAAACAGAAAATGCTTCAGTGCTTAATACCAGCCCCTGACTCACTCCCCAACATCATCCTGCCTTCCGGTTTGTACCCAACACGTCAAGCAGTTTTAGATTGTGGAACTTTGCGATTCCAGGGTTTAGCAAACTCACACTGGCACATTGCTGCATTCACTGGGTAGGACCTTGGATAAACAATGTCATAGTGACCGTTGTTCGAGCAACAGAGCAAAATCTGGAAAGCAGAGGAAAATGCTGATTAGGTCTACATATTAAAACAACCAAAATATTAACTGAATACTGTAGTCAAAAAGCACCATCAGTACCAGTAATATCTCTTCGTTTGTAAAAGGTACCACTCCAAAAGGTGCACCACCGTACAACTGGCCCAAGGCACCTCAGTAGCCTTGGAGGCCACAGGTGGGAACGCTGCTTTGAAAAACTATTCCCAAATGAGCAATCTGGGGTCATGTTAGACTACAAAAGTATTCTACTGCACATTCAGAATGTGCACATTCAGTACTGGAAGATGCCAATAGACATGCTTTTCAGGAGATTTTTCACAGGCCTGAATTCCAGTAGTTACAACGTATAGCTATACAAACAAACAATAAAAAAAATGTTCTATATAGCTATAACAAAACAGAAAGTGTTCAGCACCATTTTTGCCATTGTACTGTTCTTCATAACTTGCTAGCTAACCTAAAACATTTATTGTAATGCAAACTGTACATCATGATCATCTTCACCAGCAGCGTTAACAGGAACTCCCCAATGAGCACAATCGTTTCTGCAGGGCATCCGTGGGATATAGTTGGAGCATAAACACAGCGTTAAGTCGCACACCATCCCACTGACATACCACTGTTCTTTGTAATCACAACTTGCTGCGATACACCAGCAATGTGACATTTTTATCAATATAATGCAACTACAACATGGAAGCCTGAAACATGTAACTGCGTGTTGTCCTACAGTGTAAAAATAAAGAAACTCAAAATTAACAGATGTTTCAGAAGCATTCCGTTTCCCCCCAAGGTTTAAAAAAAAAAAAAAAAGTTCTTTGGAAGCCTTTGCTGCCTCTATACCATCTTTGACTAGGAATCACCATCTGCTGGAAGAAACAAATCTAAAAAAGGGTGGTGTTTCAACTTCTTGGCAACCAAGAAATCATTTCAGTCTTACTTGGCTGCTACGCTGCCACGCTCTGGTTCAAATCAAATTCATACTAGACTTCAGATGTCTTCCCTCACCTTGGCTGTGCCGTCATCTGCTCCGATTTCAGTCGGTGGCTTCCCAGGGTACCTGTAAATAACGAAGCAGCACCTGCACCACACAACATGTACATCACATTAGTACAAAACCAATTAATAAGGCACGTGTGTGTGTGTGTGTGTGTGTTCCTTGCTTCTGTTGACTATATGCCAACGTTTTCTCTACCTTCACACTTCATTGGGGTACCTAGATTAAGAGTAATATGCAGGTAAATGCACACTTTTTTTCTCTCTTTTAAGCCTCACTGAGTCAAAGCTGATTACATATTTGGCAACTCTCGATTAACATGGTAACATGACTATTCAAAATTAAACTGAAAAAGCATGTATTTAAAATGGGCATTAAGACATTGTTAGCTTACTTGTACAGTAGAGACAAGGCTTTGATCTCCACTTGCCCAGCAGTTTCCTAACGGAACATTTGAAGGTTAAGTTATATTTCGACAGAGGAGCAGTCTGTACAGTTGCTGTTGCCCCTCAGCGACAGTCAAAAACACTAACCTTAGGGTCCTCCAAACGTTCCAAATACTTCTCAAATGACCCTTCCACAAACTGCAAAATAGTTAAACGACAGGCTTATAAATTAAGCTTCAGTACCGAGTAACAAACATTTCAGTTGGTATTCACTCACAGGTTCGAAGTTGCATCGGTTTGCCCTCATGAAGTCGACGCAGCCTTTTCTTATTTTATGATGATAATTCTGAGAGTTGTAAAGCTAGTAACAAATATGCGGTAATAAAAACAAAACATTTCTAGTTACATAGCTCACAAGCATGGAAAATAGGATAATTTTGAATGCACGACTTCAAGTAAGTGTGTTGAAACTATGCGAAACTTATGAACCATAATACGGTATGCTACACCAAATAATTTTTCGAAGCTGTTGTTTTGGATAAAACAAATGTTGGGTGACATATGGTGTGTCACGCAAAAATACCTGCTCAGACACAGCTCGAAATAGACAGGACGCGTCTCGAGCCATCATTTTTCGGTATAAACCGATGCTGGCTAAGTACTCGTCCATGTTCACAAAATACTTCTTTAAAGCTTTCTGCATTGTAAAGAAATTATAAATAAATAACTGTACACATGCAACTCTTCAAGCGGACGAAAAACGTGAAGGTCTCCCGTTTCCTTTCGAGTTTAGAAAGAAACACGTGCTTCCAATGAGCACTGATTAAGACATGGTTTACACACAGAATGGAGGTCGTACATCGCAAGGGAACTCAAGCACAACGGTTTTTTTAAACAACAGAATTTGAATTTGTCCACTAGCAACCTCGCAAGTTATTGCTGATAGGTTAATTGTTGTTATACATTTTACACTACCAATAACATTTATTTCCGTATCGTGACAATAACGTAAAATTAAAGTAAGGTAAAGTATTAACACGGTGAATAATTGGACGTCTCATAATTCGCGCAGTTTTTGATAATAATAATTTAGGCCGTAAATCGTGCTTTCTCTGACGCCAAAAAACAACAGCGACAACAAACAAAAACAGTATGAAAAAGGAAATACAAATTAGCATTAATAGGGTACTGAGTACACTGAAGTAGTTCTGAGGTTTTTTGATGTGGCTTGCGTCAATTAGGCTTAATTAATGTTTCTCATATAAGTTTCATGCAATTATCCAATCATAAACTAACATATAGCTTTGCCTAGCTAATCAACACAATAACCTAGTGCCGGAACCTATTACCTCATCTAGTCAATGTGTTTTTCAACTCACCTTTTTCTCTTAGTCACATGAGTTTGTAGTTTCCGGTAATCTTACGCATGTCAGAATCATGTCTAATGCCGCTAAGGTTTTTAATGTGACTAATGTTTGTTGAAGAAATTTCTCTGTGCTTTGGCCATGTAGACGTTAGATTGTGCTAAAGCTACAGGTGCTGTTCTAATATGTAACAAACAACACTGTGTAATCAGTTTAGTAGGTACACTAAATGAATAGATAAATCTATAGATGATCAATACTGCTCATTCTTTAACTGACTGTTGGTCATTTGTTCCCTGCACAGCTGTGCAATGTTCTAGTTGCCCCCCCCCCTCACCTTTTTAATGAATGTCCTGTTTTAAATACAGGGCAGGTTATGTCTACGTCATTTTTGTATGTAAGAAGTGGTATTTGTGTAAACAGTATGAATGTACATGTACAATATAAATGTGTATTAAAAGCCATCTGTTAACTCATTAACTACTTTTTTAGATAAATAACTATTCACGTGTGATTTTAGTGGCCCTGTATCCTGTCTTGTTAAATATCTTTAAACAAAAAAAGGGGCTTGGAAACCGTGACCATATCTGAGAGTATTTATTAATTTAACTTTATGTAACCTATATTAAAGATCCCCTTTAACACTCCAACAGAACATTTCTGAGCGAACTCTCGGAATAAGACAAGATAATATAGTATGTGGGAATCACTACCAGGGATGGATGGATTGACCCTGAAGTACCGATACTTTTGATCCGATGTTTCCATTTAAGGATACATTTTTTACATTAAAATATCTGTATACGATGCTTATTTATTTACCCGATTAAATATGTATCTGTAATAATAAATAAAATATGTATTAAATATGTATCAGATGATAATTCTTTGACAAAAAGAAAGTATAATAGATAAAGGGGGCAGCTCAGGACCTCCAACAGAGTGTGAATAATCGGAACTAAATGACTTGTAACTAAATACCTGGGATTCACTGCTTTTTAAATAATTAGAATTATTTCTAATTACAAAAACATGAAGGGGGAAATGCATAAATCTAGGCAGATGCTTTCCCCCCAAAAGCACACACACACACACACACACACACACACGTATCGTTAGATTTCATTGACCTGTTTACAATAGTTTACAGTAGATGGTGCTGTAATGCAAGCTACTAAGCAACTAGGAGCAGAAACAATAGTAATGAAGGTACCTGTAATTACTTTCTTAAATACACAACAGGGCAATGGGTTAGAAAAATACTTAGTGAAAAGTGTATTTTAACTTACAGGTGTGGTCGTCTTTGTCTTTTTTGTCTTAAAGATTTGAGGGTTTCATACAAAATGCTTCAGCAGGTTTGTAGCTGGTTTGCCATTCCAAGCCTCAATAAGTACTTCTGGAAGTCCTTTTTTAACTGCTGGTCTGTGCTTTACTAACTGCCCGAGTTCATCCCATATGATTTTACACATGCACCTAGCTGGTTGTTCCTGTAAAAAAAAATTGTTTTAAAGTGTGATTTGGGTCATTGTCCTGTTGCATAGCAAATTTTGCCGTGGAACGTCCTGAGATAAATATACGTGAAAGTGTAGGTTTTCAGGGGATAAATGTTATCTCTACTTATCTTTTAGCCCTTCTCCCCTATATCTTTAGCCATGACTAACTAATGGTATATCTGTTCTGTTGCCACGATTCATGCTGTACACGTACTATTTAGTAAATCCTTCAACAGAATGATTTGCAGTAATAATGACACCCGTGGTGACTATGGTTTTGATATTTTTGTTGGAAATAACTGAGAAAGTAAGTTATTTAACAGATGTGAGAAAGAAAATACTTTAAAAAGAACTTAAAGTGGCTCCCAAATCGTCTCTAAGACGAGTCCTACAACTGAGTCCTTACAACCGAGTCCTTACAACTGAGTCCTTACAACCGAGTCCTTACAACTGAGTATTGTGGCGAGTGAGCCTCTGTACTTTTAATATTTTTTAATAACAGATAGTGGCGTGAGCTTATCATTTTTTTAACATCTTAGTATATTGAGTTTGTTTTCGATCCACCCTCCACATCACTTTATTAATGCCATTGTAATGACTTGCATAACATATTAAGGTAGGCTAATAAAGGATTCAAACTATTTATCCTTTAAGTAAAGGAAGTAAAGTACAAAGTACAGGTACAAGTTCTTGCTTTCATTTGACCTGAAAACACTTCACCTGCTGTACGTTTGTACACAATAACAAAACAGTTCTTTACAAGTCAGCAAATACAAATCTGGTTTACACTTTTATATTATGATCCACAAGGTGGAGGCAGAGATCTAGAAAAGTTTTCCAACGTGGAGAATTTTCATCGACTGTAAGCAAGTTACACGAAGCCAATGAGGGTTTGGCCAAAAAATATATAGAATATTGATACAGCTAAAAAGGCCTGCTGATAAAATCTTGTTGTAAACTCTCTATAGCGTGTTGCGTCTGTGATTACGAAAATGCAATAACCAAATGCAAACCTTAAAACGTAAAGAAGCGTTTGCAACGCTAAATTGTAACTGTACAGACAGTATCTATGGCCACTGGACCGTCCATCAGAAGGAGAGCTCCTATAGCTACCAGTTAAGACTGTAATGTTGATTCAAAGAACAAGCATTTGAATGCTAACCATTATTATAATTATTATTATTATTATTATATTATTATTAAATTGAATGCTGAGGTGTTCTGAACTTCATGCAACTAAAGAGGTACAATATGCTACATACTTTAGATTTTTAGGCTAATAATAATTTTTAAAAAACATCGTGTCTATATCAAAGTCATCTCAGTATGTCTGTAAAACTAACTGATTAAAAGAAGATACAGCACTAACTGCATTCGACAGCCGTCGCTAATTATGAGGTTATATATATTTTCCAATTAGTTCAAACATTATTGAGGAAAAAAAGAAAAAATATCTTTCGCTCAAGAAGATATGATGTTTTTTTCTAAGGTTCCACACACCTTGTTGCCAGATGTTCATTAATGTATGTGAGAACTATTTAAAACTCACTTCACTCAGCAGGACGCACGAGGACTGGCTACTGGAGGCAAGTCTTGGCAGTGAAAAAAAAGGCAGCGTAGCGTCTTCGTTTGGAAAAGTCTAGAGCAAAACCAACGTACGCCGATCATGAAAAAATACTTTACCTAAAAATGTTTACCTTTACTTACTACAAAACCGCAGGTTAAGAGAACGGTTATTTTATGTCACTTTCATGTTATGACGGCAATTTTAATTACATTTTCTCTATTTATCACAAAAAGATATTCAATGTGAAACGCCGGTGCCTGTATATTACAGTTTTATAAAAGAAGAACCACGATCTGCAATTTTATTACACCGACAGATATAGATGTAAATCTTTTGTGAAACCACTCGCACCGTCTTTATATGGCCTTCGATGTTTTAAATAGCTCACATTACAAGTCTATCACATACACAAGCTGGTTCCAGAAATGAAGGAGTAAATAAGACTAGCCTCGTGGTAAAGAAGATTTCAGTAAAACATTGGTACTCGTATTCAGTTCTAACAGAAACTACTTAATTCCGAGACTCTTTAGCAAGCGCATCACTTTCCTCTTCGTTCATTAGTATGCGGTGTCCTCGCTGCGCCGAGGACACAGCAGCGAGGTTGCGCTACAAAGCGCAATGGTGTGATACTGCGTATTTGCCTAAAAGGTCTTCAACACTAGAATCATTGTACTCTTTCGTGGCCCCCTCCACCACCACCCCACCTTTACCTAATGGATAGTGAAACACTCCCGGACTCAATCCTTCTAATGAAAATACTGCATTAATTTTATTTTGTGATGTGTCATTGTAATTCAAGAGATGTTTTTAATCTTCAGATTGCCTCAGCACGGAACATTTCAAAAAATATTTGGCAGCATCCCATCTTGCCCTGCGCGGGCGACGATTCCTTTTACAGAATGCTGTTTGTCAGACGTGCGGTATTAAAAGCCCCGCTTTGTTTGAATAAACTATTCAGTTTTTTCTCTTTTTTCTGTACTTTATTCTTCTTTTTTAAAGGCGAGGCACAAGGTATGTAAATCGCTCCATGGGAAAAAAGTGCTCGTGTGTCGTCTCCATGTCTGAATGCAGTCCATGTTTCAAAATTGTCCCCCTTTCCCCGTCTCATGTCATCTTGCCTATATTGGCAGGTGCGTATTCTGCTGTGATGATGGTGTGCTCCAGCCCGTCTTATCCTTAACAGCCAGGTTCCAGAATATGCTCGCTGTTGTGTCTTTACACCAACAAGTAAATATGAATAAATGATTCAACTCGGAGGTAGAATGAACATGACTTTACTTAGCTTCACTATAGTCTCAATGTACACATATATCACTGCACTGGCAGGTAACCTATATGTAAACTCAGTAGCTAGGGGAGTGGTTCCGCTGAAGTAAATAGATCCACTTTATATACTACACTCGCCATCGCAAAACGCAAAAGGCCTGGCGCTACAGTTAACACGACAACTCCACATCAGGAATTACATTCCTGCACATTCAATATATGGTACCAATATATAGATACATTGATCAACAGATAAATAATATGTCATTTATTGGTACATGATGGGAGTTTTGTATACGACAGTATCAAGCATTCAACAGTACACGACTCATAACAAACCATCAGTCACCACCAGTTACCGTTCAAAAGAGTACACGCCTCATAACTACTAGTCACCATAACCTTTCCCTACCATACTGCATGTCGACCTACAGAAAGTTACAAAGGAGCTCATAAAAGCTTTCGCTTGTTTATTTTCAAATCGACATTGAAGTGTAAAGCTTATGTAAGCTCCAAACGCTTAAACATAAAATCCTGGAAAAAACGGGCACCCCACCTAAGACTACACGTCCTAGGCGCTCTCTTGGTCATGTGACCTCAGATCAGAACAGGAAGTAAGATTCAGTAGAGACTTCTAGGAGAGTCATGTCTCTGACACTGCTATGAGCTTTTACGTTTCTCTTCATCATGTAAATAGTCTCTGTGTTGTATATGTAGCCATGAGTATGTATTTTTCTTTTTATGATATAACCATAGATATAACTACTCGGTGCACCTGTTAGGAATCCAGGGAGGCCCTAGCTGACTATCACCTCTCATTAGTCTAGGACCTAAGGGGGATAGTGCTAGCTGTTTAGCTGTAGCAGCTGGTCCTAACTTTCCTGGCTCTACATGGTGCCAACTACGTGCGTGTGTATTCTGTCCTGTGTGTGTGTGTCTTAACTAAAGTTAGCCCAACAATAAGCAATGAGGCACCACACAATGTCGGCTAGGATCTCACTCCCAGAGCTGACCAGCGCTGTTCCTTGATGATCAGTCTCAGAAACCATATTGAAATATTTAAATACCGCCAATGGCTAACGCCCCCAAGTGGCGCTAATGTGATTTGTCAGTTGGCCTCTATTAGCCAAGGCTTTTTTTAGTAACACCTCCACAGATTCACACATATGCAGACATGCTCAAAGGTAACCTTCCAAAAAACAGTTGTAATTTTTTTTTATCTGTTGTCCATGTTAGACGAATCTCATATCTTAGAGATGCTATACTAACGGCCAAAACAATTATTTTTCATTTTCTGTGATACACTATGGCTGTGTTACCTCATTGAATGGAATTGAATGGAGAAATAATATGTGAATGAACTGGCATTTTTCTAGAACATTAAAATGCAGAATTAAGAATATAATTTCTCAGGAAGAAATTTCATAGTTTTTATATAGCACCTCTTTGCACATGTCGGTGTGTGTTCTTTCATGCCTCAAGTCAGCCAGTACATAAATATATTTCGAAACATTGTTTGTGGTCTCAGTAGGTCAGCAGTCAAGGGCCTTGGCACCAGGCTGTAGTGCTAAGAGGCTTGGATCCAAGCAACGGAGAACTGCTGGTTCATTGCCTCAACTCTTCCACTTGACACTGCTGTTTTGGCCTTGAGGCAAAACACTTAACCCTACATTGCTCTGGGCAAAAGACAGAGATCTGCCCCAGGGGGTGATGGAATGCTTTAGGCATCTGTAAATCTTATAAAGATTTATACATATATACGTATATATGTATGTATATGTGTGTGTGTATAGTCATTATATATATCGTG
>JAOXYF010000003.1:12742513-12755404 GCA_028565775.1 Sternarchorhynchus goeldii | reverse complement strand
ACACACACACACACACACACACACACACACACACACACACACACACACACACACACACACACACACACACACCAGTAAACCGTCACTCATAGACTTGTTTGCCAAACTGTCAACTTTGCTTTCTCTCAATCTGGCTATCAGTCTGTTTTTCTAACTGAGAACCAAACACTCCGTACCAGTTCTGCTCCACTTAGAAGGAAAACTAAAACAATCCATCAATTGTCAGAATCACCGGACCGATTGTGGAAGAACTAAATGGATGCTGGCTTTGGAAATCTTCTCCCATGTTTCAGGTGATAGCATTCCAATAATGTCTACATCTCCCCGTATAAAGTCATGCTTTCTAGCGTAATTGGAAAAAAGTATCTACTTCATGAGAGTTTCTTTTTAAAAAAATGCTTAAGTTGTTTTCCTGTGTACTGCGTATTTTCTGTTTTGTTTAACACTCACTTGAATATAAATAACCGCAAGCTGAATGTTTTCCTATCGGTTTACAATTCGTCAGTTGTAATGGAACTCACATTAAGTTGCATTCATCAGTTATACGGATCACACTTTCTGGGACAAAATAGAAACTTGTGAGGCAAAAGAAAAAAGTGCGTTCTGACAAACTTAGGCAATATCCTGCGCATTATTTCAGCACGGCGTGACGCCCTCGTGTCGTTTTGAAGCTTCAATTACAAGCTCTTCAGTTTGCACTGCAAAAACAAGGCGGTCCCTCCCAGCCTTAAATAATGAAACATAGAGGGGGGAGGGGAGGAGAGGAGGGCAATGGACGCAACTCACCAGAGCCGCTGAACGGCACGTTATCGCCTGCAGACATCTGAAGTTGCGCGAAACATTCCTATTTACGGTGCGGCGGAGCAGAAATAAATAAATGTGTTAATATGTTGGGAAGGCTGGCTGGAGAGCGCACTGGTGCTGTTTGGTTTCGCCGTGATGATGCCATTTATCACGCGCTGACAGCCCGCTTTTGCGGAGAACGCGGCGCTACGCGGACCGGTTCGGCTCGCCTAAACTCTTCGAGAACATGCATAAAACAGCGCAGAGCGGCGGTCCGGTGTGCTGCCCTGCCGGTGCTGCAGTTTTGCGCAGGAAGATTGCTGTGCTGTCGGACACTCACGCAAGACACTAAAAAGTAGCCTTCGATATGTTATGAGCTTACATTAAAATATTTGTTTCGATATGCCTTATTTTGATGTTATTTTGGAATGATTTGTTTAGATATGCAGAGGAAGTTTAAAGCTCTCTACGATGTTCGCTTTCACTTCTTCTTGTAGAACCCATCTTTGCTTGCTCTTACATTTCCATAGGCCTGTTCTTCTCATATTCATTCGTATCGACTCATCCGAAATGTCCAAGAGTGCGCAATCCCGCAGCGCGATAGACTATAGCTACGTGTTTGCCTAATATCACGATGAAAATCAGATATGCAAATATGTCAGTTAGGAATCTATGCTGGACGTTGTGTCTTTTTTGTAATTACCCCTACCTGAGGTGAACTATGGAAAAGTTAATATTCACCTGTCCTTCAACTCTGTGTTTGCGTGCATGTGCAAATGTGTGCGATTGCGCGCGCGCGTGCGTGCACGTGTGTGTTCAAGCAAAGAGTACAGGTGGTGATTTATGCTTTTGAGAGCAGTGAGATGCGACTTGACATTTTCCTGCTGTGGTGTAGCCCAGATCTGGCGCCATGCTTCATTACGTGGCGCTCCCAACGCGATTCCCGACCCAGTAAAAATAACCTGCACTCGTTCAAATGTGAACAAAGAGAATGTGTGTGTGTGTGTGTGTGTATGTGTGCGTGCGTGCGTGTATTTGTGTGGCGAGGTGGCAGCGAGGGTTCAATACCCTTTGCTATTCTCACCTCCACCTGAATTTCCATATGGTTATGTGTCATAACTTCACTGGACCTTCAAGTGGAACACACACGCACACACACATACACACACACACACACACACACACACACACACACACACACACACACACACGAGAGCATTGCTCACCTCAAACTAGTAACGTAAACGAGACAAATATATATAAATCAATAAACAAACATCTTTTAGCGCAAATGTTCAACTACTAAATAATAAGATTTACAAAATGTTTACACAAAATGTTTTTAGACGCCCCTTCTCCGTTCATACAGCATGTCAACGTATCTAAAATGTATGTCAACTTAACGTAATAACAACATAAACGGCATAGGCTGTCTGCGAAGACCGCTGAAATAAAGAATAAAAATGCAATTCATCGCTCGCATATGGGTCTAAAGACGTCTCCGTCTTTTCTCTGACTCAAATTAAAGCTCGTTACGACCGCGCTGGATATTCAAATAATTACGGAATAATTATAATCAAACTCTACGCAAAAGCTAAACTCTAAGCTCTGAAGAAACTGATTAGTAGAAGAGCCATTAGGTGAAGCCTTTGTCGGCAGTGCTCAGCCAGGCCAAGTGCCCGTCCTCTCTAAGAGAGATAGCGCAACCAAGCAACTGGCGATTATAATTCACGTTGGAGTTCGTAAAGTGAGCTCTTACTGGGAAAATTACGGTACTAGGCAAGATTACGGTACCTGACCACAGCATCAGTGTGCCTGTTCTGGCTCTTACTGACTGGCACAAGGTTAAAAACATGACCACTTGAATTTTATGTTGGATTTTATCAATTTTATGTTCATGCTAATAGAACATTATTTATTTAGACCGCGATTACTGTCGCTTGCCTAAACGTGTGTACTTACCACGAAGAACACGTATGCACAATCGTTCCACCTTACCAACGAAGCTGTGCATGTTATTACAGTTGTTTCGGTTGACCATTTTCTGGCTTCCTGACTTTTCCCACAGTACATTGTTCCACTGACACGTGCTGTGTGTAAAGTTTCATTGCACCTGTTACACATATTCTCTGAATCCATTACTCTGAATCCATCCACTATCACTTAACCCTAATGTCTTGCATTGGTTTTTCACTGAGATGGTGTTCCCAGTCTTCTCAGCAATACTTGTTGCTCTTCCATATTTTATTTTACTTATTGTTTAGTTAATATTTTAATAATAATATTGAATTCTAACACCATACACTGTTATTTGTTTGCAATATTTTTAAATGACAGATACAAAGGCTGCACAACATTGTTATAGGAAGAAAGAACGGAGGAGAGAGAGAGAGAGAGAGAGAGAGAGAGAGAGAGAGAGAGAGAATGAGTATGTAAGCATACCAGGAGGAAATTCCTAGACACCACTTTATCTTCACAAACCCACACCCAGTGTTATTACTTGCCATTATGTTTAAGAGTGAAATTTATTGCTGTTTGTCTTTTCTTTAACGTAGCCTGCAGGTGAAACCCCATGATGCCGCTTTAGTGGGCTTCTTAACTCCCATGGCCCCGGCATTTATTTACCTGCTCGCCGGATTTCCAGTGAAACTTGCATACACAAACCCCCGACAGCAGCCCGTGTTTGGGTTTCTGTTTAGCCTCCGACCACGCGGTTTGGTTAGTGAACGGTTGCATGCCACAGGCTTGGCACTCCTGTCCTTGTAAAAGGACCTAAAGCAAACAAACAAACAAAAGTAAAGTAAACAAACAACCCAAAGTAAAGTAAACAAACAACCCAAAGGAAAGTAAACAAACAACCAAAAGGAAAGCCAGCACACGAATGCAACGTGACCTTCTCTGCTGTGGAGACTTTTCCACCCACCCTCAGCTGGATCAGGGAGGGTTCAAGATCCACTGTCCCTCATATGCCACAGTCAAGTCAAAATGTATTTATATAGTGCTTTTTACCATTGTCTCTGAGCAGTTTTACAGGTGTCCGAGTCCAAGCTCCCAGTGATCGAGCCAAGGGCGACAGTGGCAAGGAAAAACTCCCTGAGAGCAAGAGGAAGAAAACTTGAGAGGAATCAAGACTCAAAAAGGGGGGGGGGGGCATCTTCCTCTGGCTGGTCATCGGGCACCACAATAACAACAGTAGAGTTAAGTAAAGTCTGTCCATTAGTAGTAGTGAATGATGCTCAGTTGGTGAGACTCAAGCAGAGGAAGGACATCAGGGTGGACCAGGCTGATTGGCAGATCATGGGTAAGGAATCTGGATCTCTGGTATCTTCTGATGTAGCACGAGTAGTTCAACCAAGTGGGAGGTGAAGAGAGGGGGGGGGGAGATCATAAAACATTAGCTGTGCTATTTTGATGCAACGGGTGCAAAAAAAAAAGGTATACTCCAGCAGGACTAGCTATAACAGCATAATTAAAAAGGGGGAGAGCCAGCAGGTAACACACACATGTGGGAGCCCTGGGATGTTAAGCGTCACAAACTTGATTGAACTTATGAAATGGGAGGGTGACAGAGGGTCCGGCATTCCAGAAAGTTCTGTGTATCAGGACATGCGGCTGTGGCGGGTTCCCCGAGGCTGTTCATCACGGCAGGGCAGGGCAGGGCAGGGCACGATGGACAGGTCTGTCCCCTGCAACCTTCCACCCTGAGAGAGAGAGATATGCCGTCCTGCACTGCCGCGTATCGATGAGAGTCAATCGCTGCGGGACACGGCGGGCATAATCTGTCCAAACAGCTACGCTCCAAAGAGGTTAAGAGCCATCGATCTCAGCCACAGCTCATATTTCATCCCAGGGAACAATATTCTTAATTGACATGGAACCACTGTTATGTATTCTGGGCTTGAGAAAAGGAGCAAGAGAGGATGAGGAAGAGAGGATGAAGAGGAGAGGCTGGACAGGACGTGGAAAACAACACCTGGCTTTAAGGTCAAGGTCACAGGTCCACTCCCTGCGTCTGCCCCACCCCCCACCTCCGCCCACGCCACTTTGATTCATCATATCTTGTTGGCCGTAATCAAATTCAATGTTTTTTAATGAAACTCATGCAAATTGTGCTTTTTTTTTTTTGATCAGCATTTCGCTGATCAAATAGTCTACCGCAGCATTTGTCTTTTCATCCCTCCCACGCCCACCCTGGGACAAAAAAAAAAAAATCACTAATCATAAATTAAGTAGTTTGACTACTTTACATAAAGTCGGTAAGTGAGGAGAGGTCTAATCAGGAGTAGATCAAACGAATCGCTTCTAATTGAAGTGCAAAAGCAGAGCCTCTTGGTTTTGTTATATAGATAGGACTACTTCAGGCTCTGGTTCTCTCGTCTGCAGGCTCAGTCCTTTTCCTCGCCGTCCCAGAGGTCCGTGCAGGCGCGGACAACAGATGAAACTCGGCAGTCACTCTGGGAAACGTAGTCTCGAGGGGGGGCGCTGCTGAATGGCTACGGGGGGCTTAGGAGGATGTGTCTAATTAGGTCAGTTCCTTTGCAGGTGAGAGGAGTTCGTTCGAGCACAGCTTCTGCGGAGCTAGACGCACCATGGAGCTTCAGGCTGGCTATGCCACAATTTTAGGTGTGAGGGTAGAAAAAAAAAAAAAACCCTATTATTAAAAAGCTGACTTGAGCCAAGAGGCTTTGCTGCTGTCATAGTGTGAACCGTTTCACGTTGTGTAGCAATGGCTTTGAGATATCATTTACTCCTGCACCTTATTTAGTTTTCCAGTTTGAGTTATTTTTATGCCTTAATTGTTGTAGTTATGTGAATACCTTCTCACTTGTGATCTAACAATAGGAATTTTTTTTTAAGACATTTCTTACTAAGGTTTAATAACATTTCTTATTAAGGTTTAGGAAGCTGCAGCCAACAGTTATGATTTTAACCTCCATATGGACAATCTAGATTCCCACCATCCATCAGAGTTTTGGTGGCTTTTCCTGCTTTATCAAGTCTACTAAACCTGATCTTTAAACCGAGAAGCTGAACCAGATGTGATAGAACAAGAAGCTTCAGGAAACCGTGTGGTGCCATGACCCTTTTGTAGTCCTTGTTGGGTGCAGGCCAGTGTTCGGGTGGTGCGTGTCTCCATCTGTTGCTGGAGGAGCAGTGAGATGCAATTGCAGTGCAAAGTCAGCCTTTGCTTGCTTTGTAGATCATTGTGTTTTCAAGAACAAGGAGCGAATAGCGTTACTTAGAGGAGGCTGAGGTTGGCTTTTTCAGCTCCAAGTTTCAAAGCCATTTACACATATATATATATATATATTTATATGTAGGCATTTTTGACATTAACTATTCAGCAGGTAGTAGTTAATGTCGGTCTCATACTGCGTTCCTGTTCAAACTCAGTGAACCCTGTGATCCAGCAGTAACAAGCAGTTTTAAATATCAAAGAACTTCGAATTGAATGGGAAAATCAAGAAAACAAACAACATTTTCAAGTTCATATTTATTACTCCCAAAAAACCAAACATAATCTACCAAGATGATGTCCATAGAGATGTTTTATTTGTTGTGTCATGTGCAAGGCTGTGATTTATGGTTACGTCATCATTTTAAAACAAGGTCAACCATCATCAATAGCTGCCAGATTGCGGCCATGAATCCAATGGAATTCCCAGAAACTTTAAAAAATAGATTAGAAGAGGCAGCTTCTTCATTTTGAAACAGTATCACTCATCTTCAGTGTTGTATCTACAAGCATGCTTGTATGTGCATCGGGGTACTTTTATTTTGTATGTCTGTTTTCTTTCCCTTCGCCACTAAAAATGTATCAACTTTATAACGACATTAGAGTAGCAAATGCTAAAGCATTTTTACAAGTGTTTATAAACAAAGGTAAAAACAGAAAGGGTTGGGTTACAGTAATACTGTATTTATAGCAACAACAACTTAACACGTTTTTTTTGTTTTTTTTAAACTTTTTAACTCGCCAAGGAGTGATACAAAGACCATTGTCAGAGGGGCAAAGTCAGATGCACAAAGAATGTTTCAACATCAGTTCTCGACACATCCGCTCAGAATGCTGATTAAAATACGATCTCAAAACAAACGGCGAAATAAACGATCGAATAATAAAACACTTCAAGAAGAAGGAAAAGATGATGCTTCTACTATTTCCTAAAAAAATACAACAAACCGATAAAAGGAAGTTCCGTGTCGGGCAAAGATGAGGCAACGACTCCAGACACCGTCCATAGAAGAGGCTTGCTGGTCCTGACTGGAGTCGTTACGGAGTCCATGTTCTGTCTCGGTTCCTTTAGTCTTTTCAAGCATTTTGTGGACGTTTGTCCTCTAGAGACTCGTCAAGATTTTTGTGCTGTACAGAATCACTGCTGCACGTGGGGTCAAATAAAATCAATGATAATAACAATAATAATATAATTAATAATAATAATAATAATAATAATAATAACAATAATAATAGTGATGCAGATGGTGGGAGAAGGGAGAAACGGTAAACAAGAGGAGGGCTGTTGTGTGCTTCACGAGAAGATGGAGGACTGACCCAACAGTGTATGTTCACCCAGAAAAAAAGCCAAACCACTTCATTTTAGTCTCAAAAAAAGGGTAGGATGTAGAAGTAGTTGAAAAACAGAGGGAAAGAGATTTTTTTGTGTTGTTTTTTTTTTGTTGGTTTGTTTTTTTTTTACAAGTTGCTGTGGTGTGGTAGGCGGCTGCCAACAAGCGGGTACTCAGGATACAGATTTCTCACGAGGACCGCTTCAAAACTCAGTCTCAGCACGCTTGCACACACACACACACACACACACACGTGCACACTCACGCACACACACACTCTTCGAGTCCTGTACAGGAGTTTCGGGTGATCGGTCATCATCACCCTGAGTGCTTCACTTCCACACAAACCTCACACCCCTTCTCCTCACCGCTCCAGGAAAAGAGTCCATTAGCGGCATGAGGCAGCGCCATCAACTGGTGGGCAAGGGGGCCAGCCAGGGCTGCCGGTCCATGTCAGTACATGATGGGAGGTTTGGAGTAGGGTCTGTTCTCTGGATGCCAACAAGAGAAAAGAAAACATTACATTTTAATCAAACTCTAGTGACAAATTAATAGGAGAGAAAGTAAATTATGAAGCTTTAATGTTAAAGTTACACACACATACACACACACACACACACACACACACACACACACGCTCCTCCTTTAAATCTCTTCTACAAGGTGGCCTGCTAATACAAGCCTTCCCAGCGCAGCCTGTTTGGAGAATGAATCATGTAGCCGTTGACACGAAGCACAGGATCAGGAAGAGGCAGCTGGCTGTGACGGAGTCTGAGCAGCGCTCTGCCTCTGTAATCGCGGAGTTCCGAGCTTCCGCTTCCACGTTCCACGTTTCGCGGAGGAAGCAGTTCATTAGGAACGGAGCGAGCGACAACAGATGAGCTAACGTGGATCCAGACTGAGGTCAAAGGGTCGAGTGGACAGCACTCGAGGGAGCGTCACTATTCTGAGCTCCTCTCAGAATCCCACGACTTTCGCGTGCCACCACGTGTGCACAGGCTAGCACACTTTATTTGGAGGGCTAAATGCTAGAACGTGCGTCGCACGAACACGTGACAATGGAAGCTCGCATCACGCTATTCACCGAGGTATCAGTGCCACATAGAGGCCTGCCAGCTCCATCCAGCAGACTAACAGAGCTGCTCAGATGGGGGCACCAAAGATGTGTTTTATCGTGCTGTGAAATATGACTTGTAATATCCTGAAGTGCAATTAATTGGGCCCTATGGCTGACAGCAGGCTAAATCTGCCACAGAAATGCAGTGCCCAGGGGATGGTGAGTCCAACAGATCATCTGCTTCGAGCTCCGATATAACACCGAGCAGGATGGAGGAACAGTCACGCTGTTCGGCGGGGAAGACGAACCGAGTTTACCGAGGTCGAGACTCGGCACGTGAGACACAAATGTTTTTTTTTTCTTGCCAGGTTAAAGGAAGGGTTTCGGACAGTACAACACTCCGATACTTGCGAAGCGCATTCCAAGTGTAGGCGGCGAAATCAGGAGTTGCCGGTTCTCCTCTCGCTCCATGCTGTATGTGGAGTCGGAACCACAATGAAAAGTGAATCTGACCCTCAGAGCTCCAGTCATGACCCCCCCCCCCAGTCCTGGCCATGTCTACATCAGTCTACATGCATTGTGGGTAGATATACTAACTACAGTCAGAGGTGTGGATTTTGTGGCCCACATGTGAGATACTGTAAATAGCTGCAGGGGTGGGGTGGGTGTGATCCTCCTTTGGGACCCCCTGTACACCCACCGACCCCATATTTTATATTACCCTGGACCCACTTCTTCCCTGTTCCACCCATGTTTCTTTTCTGCTTCTAATGCAAACTACCCTGTTATGGTGAAGCTTGACTTTTTCATCCCAGATTTCCCCCCTTTTCTGCCAATTAGTGGGTTGCAAACTTATGGATATGAATGGTACCCAGGGGCCTCATTTGGCGCATGTACATCCAGCATGGTTGGTGTTGGAGTAGGTCATTTGTAGTTTTCAGCACTGTTTGCGAGTCGCATAATTACCAAAGTTGGAGATGTGCAGCAGAGCTCGGAGAAACGGCCAGGGACGGAGGTTTTTGTGACGGAGGCGTCCGAAGACGCCGCCCCGTCTTGAGATGCCCTCTCGACACTCCAGGTCCACCTCCGTAATTACTTTTCCTTCTTACCTCGCCCCTCTGCTCCCACCCGCTGAGAGCTCCTCCCCCCCCCCCTTCTCCCCGTTCCGCACTTCTCTTAATCGGCTTGGAAAGTGATGTCACCTTCTTTTGTGTTCAGCAGTTTGCTGTTCGCGCCACTTGTCTTGATTAATCAGAAAAGGCGCGGGCAGGCGTAATGGGCCAACACTGGCCTGGAACCTGAGAAAGCGTAAAAAGCTTTCAGCTTGCCGAACGGGCTCTCTGCAAGGACAATCAAACCTAATGAAATCAGTTGTCAGTGCTAAGCTTGCAAAACTGTGAAGTCCGACTTGGGAGAGAAGCGCGAGCTAATTAGATTTTTGCTGGGCATAATGGATAAATGTGGCGAGGCGTGGGCGGTGTGAGGGCGGGGCAGGAGAGTTGGGAGGGGGAGGGGCTTGGCAGGAGAGTTGAGAGGAGGAGGGGCTGGGCAGGGGAGTTGGGAAGGTTCCAGACTGGACAGCTGACTTCAACACTTGAAGTGGATCCTGTTATTCATCTAAAGAGGTCCTGGTCCATCAACTCTCAGCAACTAATGGTGCTCCCAGCAACTTTTTCCATAAAACATTGGTACAAAAAAGGCAGTCATTTAAGAATCTGATGAGAAAGGTTTACTAAAGTTAAAATATGTAGCAGTCAGTAGCTGGGCATCCTTTAACGAAATAACATGGCCGGAAAATTGCTTTGTTTTGTTAACTATACTCGACAAGAAAACTGTCACCCAGTTCTTTAAGGTGAGCTCACTCTCTCACGATTGACGAGATAAAAAAGTGAGACAGTCAACAACTGTAGATAATGAGCTCACGGCTCCCCTGTTAACATGCTGCCCGTGAGCCTTTCTTCACGGTGGGAGGTGGGGGGTGGGTGTCACAGCCGTGAAATAAATAAATAAACAGACAGATAAAGGTTGTTAAATGTGACGTGACGTCTCGTCACTGTCGTAGGATGGCGCTGGCATCACTGTCGAGAGTGCTGAACGGGGGGGTGGGGCGGGCGGGTTGTTGCGAGAGCTTAGCGCTGTGACGGAACGATTATGGACCTGGAGCGGAGCCTTTGACTTGCGCTTCTCGTTTGGCCTCAGGGCGTTACGGGGTGCGATCGCATGGTCAGCTCCGTGCCGTCCCCATTCCTGCTGCCTCGAATTAAAGGTCAGAGGCGTCACGGCTCAGGTGCTGCCTCTCCTCCTCGCCTCTGCGCTAGGGTGAGTCACCGACCCCCCCCCCCCCCCCTCCCCAAAACTGATGACGTGAGGTTACAAACGAGGAAAGACAGCCGCGTAATGACAGCTCCTGGACCAAATCTGCGGCTGCCTTCCGTCTTTCTTCTTCAAATGAATCCCTAGCAGCTGGGATCAGCGCATGTGCAACTCTGTGCAAAAACTGCACGTCTCTCCCAGAAACTGGCTTGTGCAGTGAAGATGTTTCTTGGCGCAGACATGTGCTCCAATCCTTTCATCATATGGTTTTGTAGGCCTGAGCTGGTGGAGAGTTACGGTCTTGGAAACACGAGAAGGGCCGAAGATTTAGAGTGAACTCTAACCCCCCCCCCCCCCGTTTCGTCTGCAAAACCCACCCCGCCGGTGACCGGCAGGTGACCCCTTTTGAACGCAAACACGCCCGGGAGCCGGGCTGAAGATAAAGCCTGCGCTGAGTGAAGGCTACTGCATAAAGGTCGCGGTGCTCTGCGGTTGTGGCTCCACTCACATCGCTGAAGAAAAATAGGCGTCTCTCTTTGCTCACTGTTAGACGGAGGTGGAGGGGGGAAGGAAAATGCCGTCTCTCCCTTCTCCTTCCATTTGTCAGCCCAGCACTTTGCAGGTCTTTCTCCGTGTCTCCCATAAACATATGTATTTATTCACTTTCTTCTAGCCAACCATTTCAATAAGATCTACGGCTGGGGTTGTTTAATTTGCCTTCAGACGTGTTGATAATAGGTCCCATTCATCAAAGACTGCAAGATTCAGGAGGTTCTGTACAGTGGAGGTTCTGAAAGGTGTGCAGATGGAACCGGGGTAACGAGGAAAATGTGCACAAGGGGTGGGGGATGGGGAGCGGGGGTTACTATAAAACACAAACAGAACTCGAACTCTCAGAAAACAGAAGCACAAAATGTGCATGAGTTTGTAATCCCTCATCTGATGGGGTGGCCATCTTCAAAGGGCCTGAGAACACGTGGGGCTGGAGGAGGGGCCCCTGGTTAGTGTTGGTAGTGGCAGGGCTGGAGACTGGAGGGGATCAAGCTTAGCCACGGTCCCTGACGAGCGAGACGGGCCGAGGGGGCTCCCGAGCATGTGTGCTGCACATGGCTGCCTGCATCTACCCTCCACCTACACTTACCCCCTCACCTTTGAGTGGCCCTGAAGTACTTTGGCCCGACGACGGTACAGGACAGAGTACAGAACACACAGCATTGGGGCTTTAAAACTGGGGTCATTCGTGTCATGGCTGCGATTCGGGATTCGGGTAGGATTCGAGAAAAGCCCTGCTGCATGTGCTCAGCACTCACAGGACACACACACACACACACACACACACACACACACACACACACACACACACACACACACACACACACACGAGCAGTATTACCTTGTACGGCTGAGTTCTCCTGCTGATTGCTGTTATGCTCAGGCTCCACTTCTGGTATCACCGCTTCTAAAAACCAACCAATCAGAGCATGCCGTTAGAAGTTTCTAATCACTGCTCAACCAATCTCCGCATCAGCTAACAAACTTCACTGTTTGAAATCTTTCCGCTAATCACGGGGGACCATCCAGTGCCTTTCTGACTGTGGGCAGTACATAGCCAACAGTACATGGCCAAGTCAGTTACAGAGGACACACCTGAATTTGTTATCTGTTCATCTTATACTAAGCTTTTTCCAAATTGTTTCCAAGTTTTGTAGTCAGAAGAGAAGTTACCCATGAACCTGTGAAGCATTTAAGCACTGTATGTGCAACTACACTTTACATCCACGTGTTGTGGTTTTATATTTAGAAAATACAGGGCAATGTCTGATTGGCCATGAACTGTACTTGACTCATTTACTTGAATCATGGCATCATTCAGCAAAGAACAGACACAGTCAAACATGTGAGGAAATACTTGCTTACAAAGGCACCTCGTGCCTCCCTGATAAATAGAGAGGCTGAGTACAGATGTGACGAAGCATCAGAAGGTCCCGGTAACGTACAGCATCTCCACCCTCACCCCCACCCCCAACATGCTCTCAGATGAAAGACGAAAACAAAAGGCATATTTCTCTTAATGAATTCGCGTTTAATCAGCCTTGGCCAATAATTGCCCCTGCACTGCACAAAACGCTTGCAGATGTTCACATGTACTCATGGGTTTTGTGGGGGGGGGG
>JAOXYF010000003.1:12730456-12741591 GCA_028565775.1 Sternarchorhynchus goeldii | reverse complement strand
GAGACGGGGGGGAGGGGGGGGGGTTATGAAGTGTGAACTGCCGTGAACACACAGATGCTCCTCAATGTGACACTCGACGGTTTTCAGCAAACTCTCTGACGCCGAGCGCAGTCTGGAGAATCACACCTGGAAGCTTGAAAATGCTCGTTAACACCACCGACACAACTCCATACAGCGCAGCACGTTCGAAATAAAAAATCAACCTCCAGAGGGGGGCGCGCAGTGTAAGGCTATCCTGGCGTTCCTACTCTTTCACATTTGTCTCAAAGAACAACAAAGATACCGGACCGAGGTAAAAAAAAACAAAAAAAAACCCCCAAAACAACCCCCCCACCCAAAAGAAAAAAGTAAAAGAAATAAATAAATAGGGAAAAGTAAGAAATACAGGTGGAGTGGACTCTTCCTGTACATGCTGGATGAGACGGGCGATTTAAGGCAGGTGATTGGTCGGCTGAGTAGCAAGTGGTGCACTAGGCTTGAGCCGTGTGCTTTTTCCTGCTTGGAGAGGTCTGCCACCACCAGCTGTGCGCACCTCGCTCCACCAGCAACGCCTCTACGTGGAGCCCGGCAATTCTTACAGAACGCCTGCAAACGGAAGTGTTTGTGTGCGCGTATGTACACGCGTTCACAGCAATTAACGGCTCTTTGAAATACACTTAATCAGGCCTCACTACAAACACGCACCCGCAAACACACACACACACACACACACACACACACACACACACACACACTTCCATCCACACTTCCAGCTCTATATCTGTTCTCCGCCACCATCCCTTCTTCCTCACACCTCTAATTACTTGCGTTTGATTTGCCAAATCCTTCATTTCCTGCACCATTAAGAGCTGCATTTGAATAACATCCGTGGCAGTAACAGCCATGGCTAATAAATTATTGAAGTGTTTGTACATATTGTCGGAGTTGTTACACAGCCGGCTAATTGGCTTAATTTCTTGGCACAAGTGGCAACGGTTGAGTCGGCGGTAAAACCGTCTGCTCCAGACGTTCAGAGATGTTCTTTTAGCTGCTGATTTCGCTTTATAATGTTTTCGGGTGGAGGGGGAGGGGGGGGCTCCAGTCATTGATTAATGTAGATATTAATATGACATTCTGATGAATGTACTCCCGCCAGGATGGACTGGTAGGATGTCGTCAACTTAAACTGGTGCTCAGACGCATTTTTTGTGTCCTTAATTACGATGACAAACTGTGCAGCAGGAACAACAGCTACTAGCTTTTGCAGATATACCAAGCAGAATAAGAAAGCAGAAAATAAGCTTACATACCGTCATCCATTAGCACTACTACATTCAAGTACAACAGCAGGCATAGAGTGTGCATACACACACACACACACACACACACACACACAGAGGGTTCACAGGGTTTTCCCTCAGACTTAAACTCTATATCGATGTAGTTAAATACAGCTGCACTGACAGCTGTATTTAAGCCAAACTATAAGCTTTTTCAGCTGAAATCTGAAAAACAAATCTTCATGTTTACCAGCAATGTCCTTGCAATGTCCCTGCAACACTGGATTTTTTCATACGGTTCCCACAAAGAGAAAAAAACAAAGTGCGCGCACACACACACACACACACACACCATCACACACTCCTACAGAGTCATTAGTGTGTACCTCGGCTGTGCAGTTCGGAGGTGAGCTGCCTCTCCAGGCTCTCCCTCATCTCCCGCTCTCTGTACAGCTCCATCTTCAGCTCCTTCCGCTCCTGCTGCACCTGCTTCTCCTGCAGGCGGGCGTTGTCCACGGCAACCTTCAGCAGGCCCTGGGTCCCAGTGTACAGAGGGGAGACATGAGCCCAGACACACGTGTCTCATTTTAATATTAATAAAATAAGAGGGCATGTAGTCACATACAGTCATAGAGGTTACTGTTCACCACCTTCAGCAGGTGGTGTGTACTACATATACTAATATATACATACAGTGTAGCAGATGAATCTTAAATTATATGCGGCTAGCAACTTGTGCGAGAATGAACGAGCAGCTGGACACACACGCGCAAACACACACACACACACACACACACACACAGCTGTACCTGGATGTTAGTGAGCAGAGTCTCCACAGAGGAGAGGCCGTCTGCAAAGAGGAATGGAGCAGGGAAGCCTGGAGGCAGAGTCTGGGAGCCTAGAGGAAGCTTCTCAAAACCCGGCTTTAGCATGGGTAAAGCTAGCTGAGCCTCTTCTGAGAGAACACACACACACCCACACACACACACACACACACACACACACCAGAGTGAGGGCTAAGTGAACAGCATGTCTCAAGTGTAACAAGTAGCTTGGCATCATTTTCTTTTATTCAATATCTATATTAGATATGATACAGCATGTACAGAACATTGTCAAATAATAGATGTCAACATGAATCATATTCAGAGCTATTTATTTCATTTATGGTCTTTTTTCTTCCATCTTTTATTATTTACTGTCGAGTTTAGAGTGTGAGCCACTCTGTGTGTGTGTTCACTTGAGACCGATCTCTGTAGTAGACCTTATTTTTAAAATACACACTTAGACACAGTCATGCACATAACCATAGTATTTGCTTTTAAAAAAGAGACAACACAGAAAGAGGATAAATCATCTAGCATCAAAGTGATTTTTTCCAGTATTTGGCACACACACACACACACACACACACACACACACACACACACATCACTCAGTAGGAGGAAAGATAAACCTAGCAAGCAGGGCAGTGTGTATTTCTGAAGGAGCTGTGAGCCAATGTGTCCAAGCCTCAGAACGGCGGTTAATCTTTTGCTCGCTCTCTCACACACACACACACACACACACACACACACACACACACACACACTCTACTCTACTCTATTTTACCCTCTCCCTCATCACCCACACACACACAGCTAAGCCACAAACCACCTCCCCCTTCCAAGACCCAGGAATGGACAGAAAGAGATGGAGGTTAAAAAAAAAAGAAAAAAAGAAAAAAAAGGAAGAGGAAGAGGATGTGGGCGGAGCCAGCTGGAGGAGCCATGATTCACCCGGGCTAATCCGGCCGGGCCCTGTGCGAGCCGCCCGCTGACGCGGTCCGTCCGGGCCTCCCTGGATAAGACAAATAGGACGGGAGGGGAGGGAATTGTGATGACAGTGTATCACGGGTCACATCGATTTCCCCGGCGCGTTCCCTCCCGCGCCCCCGCCAGATAACCCCCTGCTCCCCATCCGCCTCATTGTTCATACCCCCACCTGTCCCCGCAGCAATAAATTTAACCCCCCCCCCCCCCCCTTCCTCACGCCATTGCAAAGGGCATTAAAGTAGAAAGACAGAAGAAGAAGATGAAGAAGAGAGAAAGAGAGAGAGAGAGAGAGACGGGGAAGAATCTGTCTCCCTCCTCCTCCTCCCACCGTAACGGGTTGACAGTGTGTGATTAAGTTTTTTTGGTGCTGCCTGAAAGTGGCGAGAGGATCAAGGTCATGTGGAGGGAGTGTGAAAAGGGGAGGGAGGGAGAGACAGATCGAGAGAAGAGAGGGTGAGAAAAGGGGTGAGGGCGAGGGGGGACGCTGGTCCGAGGGAGATGTGAGGTGAACTGCATGACCACGGAAACGTTTAACAGCACATGTCGGGGGTGAGCGCAGGGACGCGACTGACGTCATCAGCCGTTACGCACCTTCTCCCTGGTCCTCGGTGACGGAAGTCCGGCGGACGGCCATATTCGTGGCCGAGTAAACCACTCCCTGCGTCCCCGCCCCCAAAGTTGTAGTTCTGTTCGGCATCTGACCGCTTGACTCATATCAGCCCTCGCCGTGCATGAAACTACAAATCCCAGGTCCGGTTAGCCAACCGAAAGGAGGTTAATGGCAGTGTACTCTTAAAAAGCCCTGGCCTCCCGCTGGCCCCTGCACACCTAATTGCGAGTCCCATTTAAACGACAGATTTATCTTGCTGCAGTTGCTGATAGCGCACACTTCAATTCATTTTATTCCGTCCGGCAAAGAGCGGCAAGAGCCCTCGGCCCGTGACATTTACAAAGTGCCCCCGTTCTGTCTGCCCTCACCGTAATGTGCACGAGTAATGATACAGTGCGTGTGTGCATTGTTTTATTCTCTTTACGAAGACCTAATGTCCCCGCAATAAAGCCAAATTTGTGAAGTTGCCAGAAAATTCTGCAGGTCCCCATTTGGAGTGGTGACTTTTTTTTTTACACCAAATGCAGCTTTTCAGTCCCCATAAAGGTAGTAATACTGATTGCACAGGCATGTGTGTGATGGTGAAACCAGTGTAAAGCCATACAATATGGCATCCGTTTTAAAGCTGTGTAGAGACTACGGTACAAATATAGAAACAAAAGCTCTGAGATGCGTCACCTAGTAACCCTTGCTCAAAAACTGCCAATTTTCCTCAGAACAGATGAAATGTCGTCTTTTAAAATACCTTTACCTCTGACCAAAGTACGTACACACACACACACACACACACACACACACTTACACACAAAGGTACAGTGTGCAAAGATAAATAAATAAAATAAGATAGGGAGAAGGGCTTTTTTTCTATTAACTCACTGTATCAATTATTCAACGATCAAGGACTTTTATTTGCTTCCTTCTAAAAATAAAGACAATGTGAAGTTACTCGAGAAAAGCTTTTTATTCTGGTCACAAGGAGTGAGCCACTATTATGGCCATTAACTCTCATTGCAAACCTCTGTGCAAAAGCGAAATAAATGAAAAAATTAATATTGGGAATTGGGAAAAGAATGAGATTTTTTTTTGGCAGAAATTAAATATGAGTTTATGGCCTTTAATAAGTAATTAAAACAAAATCTACTGGTTACCTAGTAGCACATATAAACTCAATACTACCATACAACCTTTTGGTTCTGTCTTTTAGCTCTCATTAGAGGGCAGGATTAAAACCATCTGTAGCTATTTTCACAGCACTGCTTTGTATGCGTTGCCCTCTTGTTGTCAGATGTGTTTCCAGAGCTTTGCCAAGATCTTCACTTCTAGACCATATTCGTGGTTTAACGGAGTAAAGCCGAGAGGAAGAGTCGCCCAAAGCCTCTGCTCCAAGATAGAGCTCTGCTCCAAGATAGAGCTCTGCTCCAAGATAGAGCTCTGCTCCAAGATAGAGCTCTACTCCAAGATAGAGCTCTACTCCAAGTGTAGTGTCTTTGTTGGCTCTGCCCGTCTGTCTCACAAGGCTCTTTCCTCGAGGAGTGTTCTTGACACAATGTTAGCCTTCTCCAAGAAGGTGGATCTTCTGTGGGTTCCATATGGAGGAACAGATGCGGTGGAGCGTTCGGGGGCATGAGGGAGATGGAGACCCCTGTGCCCTGGGGTGCTTTCCTTGCCCCCACATAGCTTCCTTGTTGGTTTTTATTTCGTACATGTTTTTAAGAGGATGTCTCCTGAATATTCAAAGGGCTCCAATTAGGGAATAATTTACCCAAGCCTTCAGTGCAGTGTTTTCGTTAGGTGTGTACACAAACACACATGCACACTCACGCACATGTATACACACACGTAACACATGCAGGTTTGTTTACACGAGGATTTACATATCAAGATCAAGGCACTCTAGTAATCATCATAATTGCCACAGTAAATGGTAAAAGATGGACAACAGCTAATTATTTGAGCTCTAGATATGAGGCTCATAAATTCAGCATGTAATAATGATGTCAAACTATTACTATCCAGGATAAGTACAGAATTACTAGTCAAGAGGATGTAAACACTCCCAAATCAGGCCTGATCTGATCTAACCAGGCCCCTCCTACCAGCAGATAGACGCGACACGATGTTGACGTGAGCTACTTTTGTTTGGCAATAAAACCCAAATATATAACCTGAACCAACTGTGAATATGAACAGAGGGTGAAGAAAAGGTGGAGGGCAGAAGGGAAACATGAAGAGAGACAGAAGCGAGTGAAAGAGAGCAACTGGCTGAGAGGGAGACAGCACACTAGCTGGCTAACGGTCACTGACAGAGCACTAATTCACAAGAGAGGCAGGCAGAGAGAGAGCGAGAGAGAGAGATCTTTCCTCTGCCAACTCCATATTTATTCCCAACAAGATGGCAGCGTTTGACAGCATGCGCCAAGGGACTCCTAAAGCAGGGGGATCCAAATGTCTGGGTGGTATTTATAGTTGGGAGAAATGCTCCAATCACAGTCTACTCACCAAGGATTGGCAAGACAGAGAGAAACTCCTAAAGGGACACACACACACACACACAACAACTGCTCTTTCTTGGGGAGAGGCCTAAACAGCACCACGGAAGCTAAGCTCAGATTAACCCTTTAGGAGTGTTAGAGGTGCTGGGATGTTGCCCAAACACTGCGAAGAAAAGGAGAGCAAACAAGCCCACGTGCCACGCAGCCTGGCACTGCTCTCCTGATCTGAGTCATCGGCCGCCCCTCGCGCCTCTTAATCTCCCTCTACAAAATAATCCCTGGGGCTCGACCCCCCAAAAAAGTGAGAACGGTGGGGCCCACGTTCAGAGGAGGCGGGAAGTAGTGGCTATATTAAAACCAACACACACACATACACACACACCCCAACCCCCCGACCCCTGCAAAAGGAAATGCACAAAGGCCGGGAAGCACTTAATGAGCTCAACGGAATGGCACTGGAATGGCCCACCGTTCATTACTTACACCCCCACCCCCCCAACAGAAAGGAACACATGAAAGCATGACAATAAAAAATGCAACAAGAGGAAGGCTGGGAAGTGTGTGTGTGTGTGTGTATGTATGTTGGGGGGTGGGGGGTGGAGACATGGCAGGCTGTGCCACTGGCTAAATTGCGTAGTTGGGATGGTGTTTGTGGTGGGTGGTCCAAGGAGAATCACTGGAATATAAATGAAGGGCATCATAAAGGTGGCACCGCCTTGATCTCTGGCCCTGCAGGTAAGGGCATGGACCATCCTGGGTCGTTTTGGAAACAGGGCACCAGTTAAATCAGGCAAACATAGCTCGGTAACCACGACAATGAGGATGGGGGCAAGTTACAGGCTGGGGGAGGGTGGAAAAAACGGTTCCTTACGAGACAACAAAATGCTATTGCGAAAAAGCTGGCCAACAATTGGATTCTTATTTTTGGCTCAGAAGGTAAACCATTAATAACATTTAATATTTTGCATGAATACACTCAACTGGCCCTGTTGAATAAATTGAAGACTCGAGCTGGTCTGGCATATTACAAGCTACAAATGACCAAAGTTCCACAGAGCTACACGTCTTTATAAGAAACGACAGGAAGCACAAAGCGCAAACACAACTCACAAGGGAGATCCTTAAATAAAATCAGACCTGCAAGAAACTGTAAATTAAAGGAACAAATATGCCCATAAATAAATTAATAAGTATACAATCTAAAAAATGAGGAGGCAAGACTCTTGCCTGCTTGCCACTCCAGCTTCAACACCTAATGAATATTCGGAGACGAAATGAAGCCTAATGAGTGTTCCTTTCTGCCAATTAGCCTATGAGCAGCAGTGGGCGGAATATTAAGCAGGAGGAATACTAGGTCAACACTCTTCAGCCCTTTAACCTGAGGATGTGAGCAGCGAAAGGGGGGAGCAGGTACCTCGAGGGACAGAAGAGTCAGCAGTGTAGGTGAAATTAGTTACTGGCATTAGAAGTTTGCTTACTTCATCAAAAAAGGGTCAAGTTGTGTAGATGTCTAACGGCTGTGGTGCTGTTAAACTTTACCCTTTATCTTTTACGGGTCATTCTTATGGTTCCTCGTGGTGTCATCCTGCTCCTCTTAAAGATGATATTTATTTCAGGCAGACAAGTGGCTCCGCAGTCCCCGTTCCTCTGCTTTTATCTAATTTTGAACTCTCCACTGTTTGTTTTACTGTCACGAGCAGTAACTGCTGCCTATGGGTGACTAATATCCCAGACAGGAGTCTGACAAGGATGAGACTGAGAGACAAAGACCTACTCTAACAGACTGTAGCTTCAGAACCAGAACAGAACATAAGCACCTGTCTTCATTTCACACAAACACAAACACACGCACAAGCTCACACACACGAGGAAAAAAACGAGAGCGGGAGATAGGAAGAGAAAGCACTCATTTATCACCGGCGTTCTCGTCCAAAAATGTCGCTATGTGAGGTGACTTTCAACCGCGCTAACCTTGCCCCAAATTGCCAACTGTAACAGTTTACTTTAACTTTCCAACATGGCATTGATTTTCCTTGGCTAATATCTTTTCCCGTCTTTACAGGAGAAAACCTTCGAAACCTCCAGCCAAACCGCTCTCTAGGGCCGTGGGCCTCAGCTACGGGCCATGGTTTAATTAAACCATCACAAACGCGCTTAGAACAGCAATCAACCTAATGATCAAAAAGGGTCTTCAAAGCCGCGCGGATGGTCCCCTCTGCACATATCTGAGAGAAGAGTCCTCGAATAAACAAACAATATCGCAGGGGAAAAAAAACGCAGCTCAGAAAGGGAAAGAACATTAAAAAAAACCTTTGTTGCATATTTATTTCTTTCCGCTTAGCCCTCGCGACGCGTAACCATATTAGCCGCCAAAAGAGTTGAGAGGCTATCGGTTATGAAACGTAGCCAAGCACTTACAGTTTGAACGTAGGCTGCTGGCTCGGAACGAGAGAAGGGGGAAAGCGGTTGTTTCTTTTCAGCGGGTGAAGGCGGGGGTTTCTTTGCGTTTGTTTTGACTGATTTACCGGTTCGCTTATCTCAAAGGGCGAAACAATGGCGCACATTTCTATCAGAAATCATTACAGGCCATTTCAAATCATTTCCGCGCAGCTAATTTCATAATAGCGGGGGGAAACATTGATTGTAACCAGATGCCACGTATCTGCTTCGTGGAAAACTGGCCTGAGCAAATATGCAGCGCAAAATAACACATTACAGTCTCTCTCCCTCTAAGTACTCTTGTGACCACTGCACACCACATCAAATTAAGCCACATGCATTAGCCAACAAACCAAACCAGAAGCACTTGACTTTCTCCCCACTGGAAAATACGATGCGGATTTATTTCCTTCGGTGGGAATATGAAAACACTCGCCTATCAGCATAGCATCAGTACCGTCATTTACCGTGGCCGTGCATCTGGACGCAAAGTAGGTAATTAGGTGATCTAGTCATATGTCGAAGACAAATTCAGACATCTCTGTTACGATCGAGTTTTCCCTGTAAATACAGGAGAGTGTACCTGTTGTGACCCTCACTGTCCACATTATATCCCATTACTGGGATTTTTACGTAATTTACACAGCGCAGATGTCTTTTAACACGCACAACACCTCCGCCGCTATGTCCGATAATTAATTATTCGATGCCTTACCAGCCCACTGCCAGTGAACGGATATAAGTCTCCGCTGCGACTGAAAAGCAATACCACTCTTTTGTAAATGAACGAATAATGCTTAACAAAACTCGGCAGTTCATTTAAATCTAATTTATACCGTGCAGAAGGTGCTGCGACAGATGTGGACATTTATGTCCTAAGTATTTACAACCTAGTTATAGGAACTAGTAAGACCTCAGTGAAGTCATTTGTTCACTCCATGTTTGACTTAGTGCACAGACAGCTAAGTTTTGTTTTCCACAAAGGCAGAGAAAGGAGACTGATTCTAGGACTTATGATGATTTCAAACGGTTCACTTAAGAGCTAAAGTAAGCCCATCCTGAAATTAGATCAGAGGTCTCTGTCTCTGTCTCTCTCCCTCTCACTGTGTGTGTGTGTGTGTGTGTGTCTGTAACGGAAGAGAGAGTAAGGAAAGGGGAGAGACCTTGCCTGCAGCAAGCACAGCTACTGTTAGTGCTCGACCTGCAGTGAATAGGGGAAGAGAGAGAGGGAGAGAGAAAAAGAGAGGTAGAGAGAGAGAGAGGGAGAGAGAGAGAGGAGTGATTTATGGAGAGGTAGAGAGGGGGTTCACTTGCCGGAGTCCCGCTGAAACAAGGTGCTCCTGGCCTCGGGCTTCACCATTTATCACCATGTACCACCACGTCACTTTGTTTATCATCACCAACATACACACACACACACACGTATGCACACACACACACTGAGCGAGTAGTGTTTAAAATTCACTGGCCCTTTCTTGAGGATGTGTAATGAACTTGTAGGACACTCTTTAAGTGAAAACATCTAATAACATGTTCTCTTGCTCTCTGATGAGTGCAGTGAATGGAATGTCCATCAGCGGACCAGAAAACCCACGTCTGAACTGGAGCGAGGAGAACAGTGCCTCTGCACCTCACACAATCTGCCACTGTGCGCATGTGTGTGTGTGTGTGTGAGTGTGTGTGTATTGTAAATAGGTTACATGGTGTGTTTTAATGTGTGTTTAAGTGACATGGCGAAACATCTATGGTGGACTACAAAGACGCTGAGCATGTGTGTTTCTGAATGTTTTGTTTGTGTGTGTGTGTGTGTGTGTGCAGATGCCTTGAGAGGCTATGACATGAAAGAAAATGTGTGAACCATTAGTGTACGAACACAGAAAAGGTTTGATGAGAGAGAAGTACTCTGTGTGCATTTGTGTATGTGTGTGTGCATGTTTGTGTGTGTGTGTGTGTGTGTGTGTGTGTGTGTGGTGTGTGTGTAGCTGTGCGTGCTTGTGTTTGTGTGTGTGTGCATGTGTGTGTGTGTGTGTGTGTATTTGGGGCCTGTGGTTATTGACCTACATCCCAGGCTGTTCCATGAAGTTCAGCTTTCATTTTCCCATCCCTCCAGTAAATTGTAGTGCAGTATAGTTCTCTCTACTAAACAATAACATTGTGTGCATGGGGTGTGTGTGTGTGCATGAGTGTGTGTGCGTTTGTGTGTGTGTATGTGTGCATGTGTGTGTGCGTGCATGTGTTGGGGTGGATTCTTTTCCAGACACATTAATAAAATATGGTCACAGGCCAGGTGCACATTGAATCTCTTTAAGAGTGCCTGGGGGCATCTTTGCTCCATCTCCTCCCAGTTCTGCGCATTGTGAGTTGGAGGCTGCCATCTGCTACACACACACACACACACACACACACACACACACACACACACACGCGCACACACATACACACACACACACCTGCACAGAATAAGCAACTTACAAGCAACTGTGCCCACATGCACTTCGACATCAAAAAAAAAAAGAAACTT
>JAOXYF010000003.1:12722956-12727956 GCA_028565775.1 Sternarchorhynchus goeldii | reverse complement strand
CACATAATTAGCAGAGAGGACAAAACCGGAGGGATGTGCGGTTCACACACTGCGGAATCACCCACGTTTAGTTGTATTACGGGTCTACGTTCGCAGTTTCCACTGCAAGAGAGAAGAGGAGCGTGTGTGTTTGTGCGTGTGTGTAAACATGGTGAATCCTGTATATGTGGGTCTTGTATGTTAATTGGCCGAGAGAGAGAGAGAGAGAGAGAGAGAGAGAGAGAGAGAGAGTGTGTGTGCGCCCGTGTTACCTTGATGACGGACGCTCCTGCTCTAGAGAGGGGGCTGTGCATCTGTGCGGCGGCGGCCATGTTGGCAATGGTGTTCAGGTGGTTCATCTGGTTCATTGCCATGGCGACGGAGGCAGGCGGCAGACTGACGGGCAGCAGGGGGTGGGGCATCATCATGAAGGGCAGGTCCAGACCTGAGAGAGAGAGAGAGACAGAAAACAGTTCTAAAATTAGACTGCAAAATGTTCGTATTCAAAATTATTTGGTCCACAGTCATGGATTTTCTTAATAATTGTCAGCTACCATGTGCTGTTACTGGGTCTGCATCCTGCTAGTACAAATGTATTTATTTGAAGAGGTTGGTAACTGATCAGTGTATCACAGAGAATAATGAAAGAGAGAGGAGGATGTGTTGAGTGTGAGCAATAACTGAGCTGGAAAAATATATCGATGATAAACGTAGTGGATGAATGAACGGCTGAGTGGATGAACAGCTGAGGGGATGAACAGCTGAGGGGATGAACAGCTGAGGGGATGAACAGCTGAACAGCTGAGTGGATGAACGGCTGAGTGGATGAGTGTTTGAGCTCTAAGAGGCCGGGCGGCGGCGTGAAGCACGAGCCATCCGCTCTCCTCCAGCAGGGGGCGACTGCGGGTGGTGCGTACGTGAACAGAGGTGGCTGTGAGTGGGAGTGTGCGGAGCTGAGCGGGAGAAGTGGGGTGGGGTGGGGGGGGGGCACTCACGGTTGGCCAGGAGGTGGCTCTGCTGGAGCGAGCTGAGGTGGGAGCCGGCCAGGCCGTGCTGGGCTGTCAAGCCCCCGGGGGCCAGGCCGTGCTGCGCCCCTGTGGACGGCGGCGACTGCAGCTTCTCCTTGTCCCAGGATGACTCACTTCCACCTGGGGAGACGGTGGGGGAGGAGGAGGAGGAGGAGGGGCGTGAGAAAGAGGCGGGACGTGTGCTGACCCGTGCAGAGGAGGCGTCGCCCAACCCCGGTCCATTAGTTAGATCCATTAGTTACGCCCAGGACTCCAGGGGTGAGCCGGCCGGTTCTGTATGGGAGCTCTGATTGGACCAATCAGCGCAGCCTCCAACCTGAGCTAACTAATATCCATAAATAAATCAATGGTATGAAATACAGCTGAGAAGCCAGTTGTTGGGTGCTATAAAAAGACTTAAGTTGAATTAGCTGAGAGACAAGGGAGAGAGGGAGGGGGGTAGAGGAGAAGGAGAGAGAGAGAGAGAGTGAGAAAAAGAGAGAGAAAGTGTGAGAGAGGAAGTGGAGAAGAGGAAATCATTGTCTAATTCTGCTTAATAAGCAGTGTAGGTCCTGCGAGTGATCCAGCAGATGGTGTTTTTGCAACAGATTGCAGTGAGTGATTCTTTTAATAATAATGCGAATTAAATTCTTCCTCTGTAGAACGCTGGGAGCCATTCGCCAGGGAGACCTTGGAACGGGTGTGAGGAAAAGCAGGCAGCTAAGGTAATGGTTGAGCTCCAGCACCTGAGGCCGAGCGCACGGGTGCGCGAGCGTTTTTACAGCTTCCGCGACACGCGACGTGGGTGCGCGCGCGAGTGTGTGTGTGTGTGTGTGTGTTAACATCTGCTCCACCGCGCGAGGATGTTTGCCGCTAGAATGTGAACGAGAGGAAATGCTTTTCTGTGGGCATGCGATGGTTTAGATGAAGCATGTCGTTTGAATGTGTATGCGCTGAAAGATGAAACACACAGCTGATAATAATACATTCCCAGGAATCATTTATCAAACTTAAACTTACCACCAACACATTCCATACGATTAAAAAAACCAAACTAAAAAAAGACTGATACACAATCATTCTTGGTATTCTAATGTTGAGGGTAACTGTGACTAAAATGTGTCTAGAAGCAAAGGTTCCCAAGTCTTGTACTCTGCTGTTTTCTGTGATGTTTATATGTGATGTTCTGTGATATATATTCCACTGTGAAAAGGGACATCTGAAGTAAAGATATGACTGAACTACAGAAGTGATGGGAAAACGGGAGAGGCTTTCACAACCAAACCCCCGACAGGGCAGTGTGTGTGTGTGTGTGTGTGTGTGTGTGTGTGTGTGTGTGTGTGAGAGTTGATGAGAGCAAAGTGTTTACACTGCAACTTCCACTTGACCTTTCCATGCTCTTGTCAAGTGTAATTGTAATTAACATAAATGCAAAATAATGATAAGCGCTGAACTTTGGCAGTGTAATCTAGGACACAGCAGAGGGAGGAGTCAGTGGCACTATTGGCTTGTGTGTGTGTGTGTGTGTGTGTGTGTGTGTGTGTGCATCCTAACACGAATCTGTGTGTTTCCCTTCACTGAACTTTAAAACAGAGAGCCCTCTATAATGTCCCGAGGTGCCAGAAAACAAAGTGAACGGTCCGCCCGCCGAAATCGACTCCATTTTTAATTTTATTGCCGATCTAGTAACTCTCCGTGTTGACCTCTGCGCCAGGCTAACGGCTGTGGAAGTTGGACGCGTGTGTGTGAGCATGTGTGGGGTGCAGTGTATCACAGGGAGTGAGGAGTTCGACTCTCCACCGCTCTGCTGCGGATGGCCCATTTGGAGCCACTCCAAGAGCTCCTCTAGTGTTGGCTGCTAGAGTAATTAGCCTAAAAGTGGTGCCAGCCAGGAAAGAGTGTGTGTGTGTGTGTGTGTGTGTGTGTGCGTGTGCCCTGCCCAGCTGTCAGTCATGCTTTAAGAATGTGTCCATCACCATCCTGCTCCTTAGCCACACGCTGACAGAGCTGGTTAACAGCGTCCTTTTTAAAAAGGCCTGCGTAATTACGGCATGCATGGACACACACACACACACACACACACAAACACGCACCCACACACACACACGCACGCTTCATCACATGCTCCCCTAGCCATCACTACAACACACACTCACAAAACTTTCCATACATCTTGGACATATCTGGCTTCCCGTCCAAGTTCAGACGTCCCAGGAAGCTCTTAGCCCTCCTCTCTCCCCCTGCGTTTGTCTCTCAGAGAAGATGATGAGGGCCCACAAAAATGGCCCGCAGAGACCAGGGGTTCCAAGCACCGCTCTCTCTAGAGCATCACCTCCCTGGTTTCCTGAAGAACAGCTCTGCTACATTTACTATTAATTAACAGAAATAAACTGTATTAGTTCAGTTGGAGGGATAAATGATTGAGATGCCAATGATAAGTAAAGAACTGCTTCAACTGATTTTTGAATACTAGGCAGCAGATAGATTTATACTATCCACAGATAATCTGTACACTATATACACTAGACCCTACTCCTGCATCAATGTAAGATTTGACGTTTGTGTGTGTTCAGGTGTGTGTGTGAGGGAGAAAAGCCTGCCTTTTACTCTGAACCAGTGTTTCATTGGCCTGTTAGTCCTACCATCTGGCTCTAATGCCAGTCCTCAGCTATGGCCTACAGTCTCACCCTCCAAGAGATGTGACGATTTCAGAGTGGACCTAACCAACAGCGGGGGAGGTAGCACCACCGCAGTGCTCCACGAAGACGGCCAGACCCCAAACGGAAAACATCGATGGAACAAAGTGAGGATTCAAACAAACCACGGTCACTTTGATCAGGGAGATAAACACATAGAGTACGGTCGGGCTCCATTTTGGGGTGGATCGTTAAGGTTTGTGGCCCAAACTCCGTGCTTTTAATACGCCGTTGGCTCGCAACGGGACTTTGGGGTCATCAGGCTTTCTTTGGAGTGGATGTCTGGGTTAATGTTGAGCTGGGGGGGGGTGTAAACCGCACGGGGGTGTGTGTACGTCTCCAGCGCAGTCTCAGGCCAGGGGAACACGTGTGTGTGTTTATTCCGCCGTCTTGGAAACGGAGGGCAGACGTCTCGCTCTCACACGCTCGTGAGCTGGAGGTTGTGGTCAACCTGACACTCCGTTGTCCTTGGTAACGGCGGATATCTTAGCATAATGTGACGGTTTAAAGGACGGTTTGCACCAGTTTATTCGCAACACGGCCCCACAATTAGAATGCTACTGCAGAAGGACCGCACTAGCATCAGCTTTGCCTTCTAGCTGCTGGTGTGCGACATCAGGAATGGACGGGCGGATCTGATCTGAGATCAGCACTCGTGCTAGCGGTTCTTACACCCCTCCCCCACCGAGCCGTCCAGACGGCCTGCTCGCCATCTTGCCGAGCTCCAGCACGCGTTCAGTAATGGCTGAGCTAGGCCTAAAATCGCTACGGCGACGGTCAAAACACCCTGCTCCGAGCTTAGCCCCCACCCGAGGGTTTTCCACTCGTGCTCCCACACACAGCGATGAGGCACTCGCTTCCTCTCTGCGACCCGCCGCCATTCACGCACATATCGCCACGGCGACGGAGCCCGCCTCTCTCTCGCGCGCGCGCGCGCCCGCGAGCGCCCCCCGATGCCCGCGCTGTCCGGGAGCGCGTTAACAGCTTGTAGCGGGCGCGGGCTGAGGACAGCACGCCGGCACTCTGTTTGTCATATTTCTTGTGGGCCTCGCCATCTGCCGGGGTGGCATTTTCATGGCTGTTTACCCTGACTCCCGCCAAGGAATCATCTGCCGCTGCATAATGCTGCCTCGCCAAAGAGGGCCGAGAAAAAAGAGCGGAGGATTAAGTTGGTAATGCAACTGAGACTATTGCTAATTTGGTGTAATTGGGAAGAAATGAAGATAAATGAGGGCGAGGGATGGAGAGGCAATCAGTACGGCAGGCAGTACAGCTGTGCTTTTGGCCAAATCCACCCCCCCCCCCACTCCAGCACCTC
>JAOXYF010000003.1:12695085-12706550 GCA_028565775.1 Sternarchorhynchus goeldii | reverse complement strand
ACACACACACACACACACACACACACACACACACACACACACACACACACACACACACACACACGACCACATCTGTGCCCATATTTATCCTGTCTCCCCCAGTCGGCCAAATACACCTCCTTTACAGCCCTCTGTTGCATCTGAATGCATTAATACCTTTTAATATCGAAATCCAGAGGTCTCAAACTTTATCGGCCGTTTGCTCCTTGCGCTGATGCCTAATCGCCTAGTCCTCCCTTTAACTGCGGTGGTGCGTCAAAAAGTGCCGCCCTGTACTATACGGCGCCGCCGTCCGCGCTGCCGCGGCACCGGGGTGATAATTAGCCGTTGCCGTGGCGGCAGCTTGTGGTTTTATATTACATGGAGGTAAAATTACACTGGGCTCTGCTCCTATCAGACAGGAATAAGCCCTTAATTAACTCCCTGCTGCAGCAATCACTGCCCCTGTGTTTCTTTCCCCTGCCGTTTGCTTATTTTCCAGGTTCTTAATGCGTACAGGGTCCATAAAAGATGTTTGGCGCGGGTGTAATGGAGGCGGCTGCATCCCGATTTGCAAATAAGTGCCCTTCTCTTGTCAATTTATTTTAAAGCCGTACCGGAATGACAGCGGGAGGACTGGCGACTATAAAGTGAATTGTAAATTCGGGATCAAAATCAACACATAAAGCTTACACACAAGTTAGTCACTTGTAATTATAGTTATAATAATATCAGTATGATTTATTCAATAATATCTGGCTATGCCTCGCACACTGAAACAGGTGCAGCTTAAAATGAAAACGACCTGATACTCGTGGCTTGTTGGGTGTCTATAAAACTGCATATATATTTTGACATCACCCACATGATTTTAAATAAACCGAGGATTGACAGATCAGCGTGGAAAAATTAAGTTAACAACTAAGCTAACTTTTTTTTTAAAGATATCTTTCTATATCATCGGGTTATTGTCGAGGTACCTGCAGGCCACTCATTTGTGGATGAACTGTGGATGAATGCGAGAGGAAAGACCAGGGGACAAGTGAACATTCCGAGTAATAAACCAGGACCCCTGAAAGAGTGGGCGGAGTGGGCGGAGTGGGCACCGTGAGTCTGAAGCAGCAGGGATGAGATCGAGCCCTTTGATTGGCCCGTGGGCGTTCTGATCCGCACGTGTCATCAACAGGAGCTGTAAAGGAACACTGGGTCGTGGGTGGCAGAGGCAGAGTGATTAATAACTTGGTGTGTGTAGATAGCTGTGTATGTGTGTGTGTGTGTGTGTGTGTGTGTGTTACTGGTGCTGTATGACTGCGTGTATGATCATAAAACTTTACACAGGGTCAGTATTCACTGCCTCTTTGCCTATTGGATCTGGATGTCTGGATGTCAGTAAAATACACTGTAGACAGTTCATTCTTAATCTTACCTGACTGCATGTGTGTTTACTGCATAATGCTATACCGTATAATCAAAATGCTATATATTCATAATGCTATATATTCATAATGCTATATATTCAAAATGCTATATGTTCATTCATTTCAAGCCTTAGTAACTCTCTCACTTGCAAATGTGTAAGTAAGGGTGCACACACACAGTCAGGCACACACACACCCATGCATATGCACGCACACACACACAAACACATGCACGCATACATGAATGCACACACACACACACACACACACACACACACAGCGGAGCTGCAATCAGCAGTGATTTCTAGGCATCCCTTTAACCCCAGGAACTCGTTAATGTTTCATGGAAAGAGCCACTAGAGTCCTTGCCGGGCTGAGTCAGGATCTCACGACGTAGCAGAAATAAATGGGGCACACGTTCAAAGAGTAACAAGGCACTGCGCGCTGGGCACAAACTGAGTGCTGAGCACTTTTCCTCTTTCCCTCCCTCTCCTCTCCTTGCTCTGTCTCTCTCTGTGCCCCTCATTCAATCTTTCCTGAGTGCACATTCTCTCTCTCTTTCTCTCTCCCTCTCACTCCCCCTCTCTCTTTCTCTCTCTCTCTCTCCAAAGCACACTCTCCTTCTCACTTTCCACCCTCCCCTCTCCTTCCGTAATACTTCTGTCTCACAACATATTCTTTAATTATCGGAACGGTGTGTTTCACAGTTGTAGACAACATTTCCACTCCAGGGTGCGTCACATAACAAACAGAGTGCAACAGCCGCAGAGCACGTTAATGAGTGATTTCTCATGAGGCCCAACATTAATTATGATCTACAAGGTTTTAAAAAGACTCTATTTACCACAGATCGATCCACCTGACCAACGCCCCTTGTGACAGGCTGATTGTAAGTCCAGGCAAAGGTTCACCTGTTTTTCTAACTTTAAAAACGTTCTTAGTCTGAACGCACCGAGTTCAGAGATGGGATATTGTCCAGCCGCGGTTACGTGTCACAAGTCACATTTTGATCGATTTATGCTTTCAAATCATAATACACATTTACTTAAAATCAAGTGTGTTAGTGAGGAAAACCTTTTTTACTCATATTTTGGTTCGTACGTAGTTAATAATTTTTTTGTTAACTGTTTTTTACATACCGTTGTCAGGTGACAGCACCTGAATTGATTAGTTGGTTGGTCTTACCTCATTTTCATTTCCATTGCTGATAGATGATATACGTAGCTTCATTGTAATTCTATTAGTAACTCTTGAACAGGTAAGCAGTTTTTGTCAGTGCTTTAAAAAACTACTACAGATAGGCGACTTTTATTTTGACGTGTGTCATCATCTCATTAAAACGGCACTACTTTTACATGTGTATGGTTTTAGGCCTCACTAGTCAATTCTGACTGCGCTCTAACACGAATTGCCGGGCTGATTAAAGCTGGAACGCGCATTAAGAACAGTCGCGCTCCTCAGTTATGGAGTACATGGAGTCCAAATGAAATGTTAATCGATTCTGTTAAATGAGAGGGTCTTTCCTCTAGGGTCTCTCTGTTTACTCTCCTGCTACAACGCACCGTGTCGATAGCGCTATCCTTGGCTAACGTCGTCATCTTCACCGAGCTCTAGACAAAGACGTAATAAAACGACAGCGGAGAAAAGCGTGAAAGTCCGCGTCTCTCCCGGATTCTGTTTATACAGAGACCAGTCAAAACTCAGAGTACAGATATCAGAGGTCATCTAAATGTGTGAAGGACAGTCCGACGACCTCCGGCTTAATATGGCTCGATTTTACCCTGTATATGCAAGTACAGCCCAGAGAAAAGCAATGTAGGACCACCTGTTAATGCTGCCAGACTGCATTTGCAATTCATCTTGCTGGTGTCCATATATAAGCCACTAAAGGTAAAATTAAACATCTACTAAAGGTAAGATAAACGTCCAGCTGTTCGCTCCGCATTTACTTCTGGGGTGTAAAGCAAGTCGTTGTAAGTACCCTTCAAAGTGTGTGCCCTGACAAGTGATTGTCGGAGGAGTAAACGCGATAGTGATGAACAGTTTGGCACACACGCTGAGGGCTCAGATAAGACTGAGTGTAGAAGACAGTGAGATACTGAGTTGTTGTATGGCTTTCAGAAATCTTAGATGACTGATTGACTTTATATACTACTGTCAGCTACAATATAACTTGTTCTCAGCTCCTATATTGTGTGTGTGCTTTTAATATTTTGTCAGTTTGCAGTGCTACCAGGGAAAGTGTGAAAGTTGTGTTATATACCTACAATACTCTACAATTAACATGGTAGGTTTTTTCCATATACTTTCTAGATTACAAAGTACAACCATCCTCTTTCAACTACAAAATGTCATTCATGTTTAAGGCTGAATACAGTATGAATACTGAACCGGATGGGCAGTGGTGGGACTCTGTAGGTATTTTTATGGCTACATTCACCAACAAAGCAAGTAAAAATAACTTTCTTTTTATAACAGACTGGTATAGTCTTATAACAACCCCCCCCACACACACACACACGTTTCTTCCAGGTACAGTAGTTCTTGTAATGTTGCGTATCTGGCGCTAGTGGGTAATGAACTGGCCTTGTTAATAGCGTTAATTGTAGAGGCAAAGAGGTACGACCTCCCTGGTTCTTCAAAGGGAGAACAGGGGGGAGGGTTATTAAAGTAAGACCACCCAACTCAACCTTGAGACCCCTGAGTGCTTGTTTTCCAACAAGACAGCAAACGGTAAACGTCAACAAAACACAACCTTCAGTTTCGGGGCCTGGATGAAGCCTAAACCCATACTGTCTGCCTCAACCTAGAACTCTTTTTTTTTTTTTTTCCCCTTCCCCTCTTTTAGGCAATGCCATTCTGAGGTCCTTGGGAACCCTGATCAATCAGTTCCCCTTCAACAGGTTCTGAAAGGTTAGAGGACAAGAATGTAATTCAACATCTATTTGTTCTCCAGTGTTGTTCTCTGCATGTAGAATAAGTGGGAATAATGATGACCAGGCGGCTCTGAGCTGCCTTCTCGGATAAAGATTAATCTCATCGCTACATTAAAAGAGATTTTCAGTGGAGGATACCAGCTGAGTCAAGTGTCAGTGTAGTCCTGCAAACGCAAAATAAGGGCACCTTTATCACATGCGTGTTGAAATGTAACTGTTGGCCTGTAAGGTTTGTCCCATAAAAAGTAACTGTAGGAAACATGTACGCCGTCTCTGTCTAGTTTGAGACATAGAACAAGGAGGACAGAGGAAGAAAGACAAGGGAGGAGAACTAAGTCTGTCCCCCCCTTCAAATCGCACCTCCTCCGTGGGCAGAGTGGAGGAGGTGGAGCAGGAGGAGGGGAGGTGCAGACTAGCGCAGTGCTCCTGTTGAAGGCTGAGACGTGTCAGGGAGGCGAAACAATAGTGACAGGCGGGACGGCCGGGGGTTCGCTGGTAGGATTAGCTCCAATAGCCATAATAAATGAAACAAGAGGACCCAAATGAAAACAGTTGGGCGCTGACTGGCGGCGGGGCTGATGGGAAGTGGCAGCTCCGCTGGCCCCCGGGCGGCGAATTAGTTTTGCCACTCGATAATTTGACTGATCCACTCCAGTGGCCGGAGAAAAAAGAGAGAAAGAGAGAGAAAGAAACAGACATGGAGGGAGACAAACAGAAATGGGGGATAACTTTCGGTCTGGTAAATGTTTGGTTGAAGTGGAAGCTGCCTTGATTACTGTAAAAATAAATAAATAAATAAAAGAACACCTGTAGGAAAAGTAGAAATGGAGAGAAGAGGAATGAAGGATGAATAGAAAGAACAGAAGAGTTTTATGTGCTGACCAAGAGTGCAGCGCTCATTGTGTTGTCTGTGCTTACTTGCGTGCGCGCACACACACACACACGCACACACAATGCCCACTTAACACATCTAACGTGTCACTGGTTGCTCTTTCTGCCCTCCTGAGGGGCCGGGTGGGATAGCTCTCTGAAGGTTGAGGCTGTGGGCGGAGGTCAAACTGAAAAGCCTAACCCAGGGGAACTCGGACACATCACACACAAATATATGCATACACACACACACGCACACAGTGCTGATTATTTCCTGCTAGGTGTGGCATAACATACAGTGTCATTCTGTGAAGGATTATCCTCTCATAAGTGAGTTGCATTTCTGTCTGTGCATTATGACAATTCCTGTGAAAAAAAAACGAGTTCTACAAATAAAATTAATTTGAAAATTACAGAATTGAAGTCTGAATTACAGAATTTAATTTGAGTGAGTGAGTGAGTGTGTGTGTGTGTGTGTGAGAGAGAGATGAAGAGGGCGACCAAAAGGTAATGGGGCATTGACCCTAGCTGTCAGTACAACAATGTCACTGCACTGAAACTCAGTAAGGACACAAGGTCTCTCCACTGTGCCATAGAGCTAAGACTACCCACATCCACTCCCACACACACACACACACACACGTATGTGTGCAAACTTAGCACCCTCTCCTGACATCTTTTCTACTGGTACTAAGACATTAACCCCGCTTTGTCATCCCTTCCTCAGAGAGCTGGGGGGGGGGGGGGGGGTTTAAAGAAGGATGAATAAAAAAGAGGGGGGGGGGCAAGACACAAAAGCAAAAAGAGCTCCTGTGTCCTAGGAGCCAAGGTAAGAAGCCCAGGTCTGTTCTTAAGGAAAGGTACAAAGACAGAGGGAACATCTCTCCCTCTCTCTCTCTCTCTCTCTCTCTCTCCCTTGCGGCACGTTGTTGCTGCGCTTGAAGGCTAACCTTTGTGTAACCTTTCTGAACGTTGAAAGCGCGTTTCACCACTGACTTATTAATTTGGACAAGGTCACCCCTTTATTCATTTTAATACCAGATTAAGAGAGTCAGATCCTGAACTTTGATGTTGGAGGGGGTGGAGGGGGGGGTGGGGTGGGGAAAGAAATTTGCCGATGAGGGCAAACTTGAGGACAGTGTGTAGAAATTAGCGTGACTTTATTGATGTGCTATTGACATTCTCTGTTTTTTTTCTTGTTCTTTTTTTAAGGGGTGGAAATGTCAACGTGGCCAATATGAGGCTAACTAGCAGAGTAAGCACTAAAATATCCATTTACATACTGCACTGTCAAAATTAATAGCACAGGCTGCAGGATAGAGGGAGAGCTTTTATGTGTGTGTGTGTGTGCGTGTGTATCTGTCTGGTGAAATTACTTGCACACAGGTTCCAAGAGAGTTGTGTGTGCGTGTGCACCTCTGTGAGGGCCGTGTGTGTGTGTGCGTGCGCATGTCCTTCAGTTGGAGAACAGACTGTGTGTCTTGTCTTCCAAGTGTTAGGAGAACTGAGACAGGCATATCACTCATGTGTTCTCTTCATGCTCAGACATTCTACCAAATGACCAGTAAATAAGGAAAATCCATTCCAGATCCTGTTGTATTTCAATTACGTGGGTGGTGTAACACAGCGTACATACCTGAAACGGGGACCAGTTTTTGAAGAATGATGTTTATTACTGAATTTTAAAAAAAAAAGTGGTAACTAAATCTTCATACAATTTAACATTTCATGCATCTTTTTTCATATTCAGAGACATTCGGAGAAAGTTCCTTCTCAACTATTTTTTATATAATTTGGAAACCTTTTTAGGAAACGCACACAACACGGTGTTCTCATACCACACACACTGGGTTTTGAAATCTCTTTCACCAGCACCTTATGTGCAGTAATTATCCTTCATGTCACATCTCTTCACGCATGGCTAATTATTACATTTAACATTAATTTGTTATTTCATTCCAAAAACACGGCAGCACCAGTGGTGGAGATTATTAGCCTGAGACGCCTGCTCTGATTGAAATAATGAGGTTACAGTTCTTACAGTAGATCTGAGCCTGAGGTAGCAGATTGAGGTATGTCTTCGGGGTTAGATGAGCGTAATCCAGCATAACTAATCCCATCGCTGGCATACCTAGATTGACTAGCGTTAACGTAAGAGGTTTTAGCGCGCAGTTCAGGTGGAGACTACATGTCGGGGAGGGAGGGAGTTTAATGCATTGCCCATAGCAGAAACACAAACGTCCAACAGACACACACACACACCCACACACACACACACACCCTCCCCTACACACACACAGTCCTTAGGAGCGTGAGTCACTGACTCCAAACTGTCAATCAAGTCCCCTTTGCTAATTAAGTGGCTAATTATAGAGCTAGCACTGCCAAGCACCGCGATGATAAGGAGGCCAGTGGCTGACAAACAGACTGATGAATATCATATCATCGAAGCAGTAGGTGGACATCTCAATAGCTATTAATTCTTCAAAAATGACATCCAATAAGGCTGACTTTGAGGAAGAACAGAATTAAGTTACTGGTACACACATTACAGGTAATTGGTCTGGCCTAAGCTATTAACAAATCTTAACATGAAAATAATTAGCAGATATCTTAATGTGCTACCAAGTATATTGTATTGAGAAAATAACGCTGTTTTGAAGCTTGTAATACTATTCTGTGTCATAAACGTTGTCATATCTGATGTATATTTAACGGCATTCTAAAGTTTCAACAATCGAGTTGAATTCAACCGAGATGAAAAAGTTTGTTTGCCTCATAATCCTGTCAGGGTTTGAAGAAAGTTGTGCTGACTCGATCTTATCTGAGAGCGAGAAGCTAAACTGTTAACAGTAATGCAGTTAGTGTTTTTGTTGGGTTATTTTACACAAATTTATGTTTCTACACAGTGTACATAGGTACATTAATAAAGTGGAGATCAGTGTAGCCTCCTGCATGAGTAATGGCCATTTTCCCATCTGTCCGGGCTCAGCGTGCCAAAGAAGGTACCGTTTCCATATAGTTCGTAATGTGAAATGGGATTAGCGTCATGGCGCGTAGCAGCCTAAACAGCCGTGACATTATTACTACACATTACGGTTCTAAAACCGACGTTTCGGTGTCGTAATGTAACTTGGAGAGCAAAAACTCATCAAAAGGCGACGCCAGACGACTACCAAGACCGGCTAACGCAGTTTAGCCATGTTTATGGGAGGAGAGCCAGGTGGGCACCGTGTCTGTCAGAGAAGGAGCAGACACTGTTTGAAGGGAAGGAGCAGGAATAAATGGGTCGTGTTCTTTCCCGTCCACTCGACGCTGCTTAGCAGATCAATGGAGGAAGCGGAGTAGAAGTAATGGGAGCTCAAAGGGAAGCAGCCAGGCTTGTCTTCTTGAGGAGAGCGATGGAAATAAGCACTTAGCGATTCTCTCTCTCCCTCCCTCCCTCTCTCTCTTCCCCTTTCCCTCTCTCCCTCTCTGACCATTTCTGAATAAGTATGCGCGTGTAATTATTATGTCTTTGTTTTTTTACGGGCTCTCCCTGTAATAATCATGAGCTATTCAGACGACTCCTGAGAGAGTGTTTGAAGACATGCAGATCGCTTGGTGATCCAAATAAAAAATAATAAAAAATAAAAAAAAATTAAATAAATAAGAACAACAGCCCCTCCCTCCCATAAAACATAGCCTTCATTAAATAGGGATTGCAGGCCACCCACCTATGCACCTAGGGATAGATGTGTGTGTGTGTGTGTGTGTGTGTGTGTGTGTGTGTGTGTGTGTGTGTGTGTGTGTGCGCGCGCACGCAAAAGAGAGACAGAACGATGGGAGAGAGACGGAGATGGGAGAGTTGTGGGGTGGGGCTTGATGCTATTTTGAACCATGAGCTGTCAATCACAAAACAAAGACACAGGTGGAATGTTAAAAATTTTAAAAGTTAAAAAAAAAATCTGTCTAACATGCTACTTAATAGAGTGCAGGAAACATTAATTCAGTATTTTACAAGAATGTAAATCGGTAGACAGTACTATGTTTAAGTACTATGTCTTATGTCATTTAAAGAACTTATTTTTGTTGTTTCATTGATGCACTATTTATGAAACCATTTTCATACATTTCTGAAAATGTTAAATCTTGTAGGAAGAGTTTTTCCCCAGCAACCACTGAATATAAACTGGCTGAATGAAGTGGTGAAGATTCTGTTCTTTCTTTCTGTGGTGGGTTTACTGTAGTCTGAACAGGGGAAACATAGATTTAAACAAATGTAAATACATCACGCTGGCTGGTTCTTGTTGATATCTATATTCCTGGCAGCACAGGATTCTCTGTTCTCTCTCTCTCTCTCTCTCTCTCTCTCTTTCTCTTCTCTCTTTCTCTCTCTCTCTCTCTCCACCCCCCTTTTCTCTCTGTCTATCTCTCTGAAAGGCTTAACTTCATTAGAATGCAGGAGAGGTGCTGGGCCGGCCCATATGTCAGTAAACAGATCTCCATGTTTTATTTATCCCTGCTCTCTCTTTATACACACACAATCACACACACACACCTACTCACACACAATTACTTAACCCCAACTGTGTGTAGCAAAGGTTTTCCACCCAGACAAGTAGCTTAAACTGAGGTGTGAGTGTCGAAATGAGCCTAGAACAAAATATACAGTAAAACTTCTACACAAGATGCGAGGTTAGACACAGGCCCAATAAGACAAGGCCCAACAAGATGATGAGAATGTATGTGTGTCCTTACATTTTAATACTGACACAGTGAAATGGAAGCTTAAATACTCCTGGCCTGAGTGGAGCATGTGTGTGTTTGTGTGTGCGTAAATGCACGTGTTTGGGTGTGTGCATGCATTTGTGCACGTGTTTGAGTGTAAGTGTGTGTGTGTGTGTGTGTTTGTAGTGCATGTGAGTGGAGCGTGTAGTACATTTGTGTGTGTGTGTGTGTGTGTGTGTGTGTGTGTTTTGCAAGGGGGGTGTAAGTAAGGGGGGATAAGCAGATGGAGAGACCAGTCCCCAATGGGACCCGTCATTCATCAAAGTCACCATCCAACCCTGCAATTGTTTTCACCCACCGAGAGAGAGAGAGAAAGAGAGAGAGAGAGAGAGATGGAGACACAGAAAGGGACGGTGTTTGTGTACAGAAAAGTGAGAGAATTCCTACAAGTGCATGTGTGTTTGCGTGTGTTTGTGTTTCATTGTCATAGAGTGAATACACGCACGCGTGTGTGCGCACATGTATGTGTGTGTGTGTGTGTGTGTGTGTGTGTGTGTGTGTGTGTATATACATGAAAGAGAGACAGAATAAGGGGAGAGAGACAGAACAGGAGAGAGTGCAGGTGTCCTTTCCCTGACATTTTACATCACTGTGGGCCATCAGTTATCTGTTATCAGCGGTTGTCCCGGGACTGGAGCAGGAACAGAGAAGGCCAGCGAGTGAAGTCTGTGAAAGTCAAACAACTGTACAAAATACTCAGGATCCTGGAACTACCCAGCAGTTAAAGGTTATTCCTATAGCCGTATCTCATATGCTGTCAAAAGTGCTCCAGTCTATGGTATAAACTCTGGAACAGGGAAAGAGTCTGTAGTGATGAAGAGGAACTGGCTTCTTAAAGCCAAAAAGGGTGTTTATTTTATGAAGAGCAGAACTGGAGTGGTGTGGAACTGGAAAAAACACACCTCTTTATCTCTCTGTACGTGTCTCTCTGTCACTGTGTGTCTCTGTGTATGCGACTCTCTGTGTATGTCTCTATCTCTCTGTCACTGTGTATGTATGCTCACTGTCTCTGTGTATGTGTGTCTCTGTGTATCTCTCTGTTTGTCTATGTAGGTGTATGTCTCTCTCTGTGTCTCTGTCTCCCTCTCTGTGTCTTTGTAGGTACATGTCTCTCTCTCTCTCTCTCTCTCTGTACGTGTATGTCTCTCGCTCTCTCTCTCTGTGTCTTTGTAGGTACATGTCTCTCTCTCTCTCTCTCTGTACGTGTATGTCTCTCGCTCTCTCTCTCTCTGTGTCTCTGTAGGTACATGTCTCTCGCTCTCTCTCTCTCTCTCTGTACGTGTATGTCTCTCGCTCTCTCTCCCCCCCTGTGTCTTGCTGTTAGCTGTGCTCCCTGGAGTGCCATGGGCTTATGATGTTTCTGTCAACAGTAATCCAGGAAACTAAATGCGAGGCAAACCCCCACAACAACGTTCGTTTTTCTCTTCCACCCTCCCTCTCTCCACCTTGCTCTCCTCTTCCTCTCGATCTGATCCCAACCCCCCACCCCCAC
>JAOXYF010000003.1:12657876-12670165 GCA_028565775.1 Sternarchorhynchus goeldii | reverse complement strand
GAAGATAGAGGAGGGTGTCCTGTCAGAGCTCCAGACAGAAGATAGAGGAGGGTGTCCTGTCAGAGCTCCAGACAGAAGATAGAGGAGGGTGTCCTGTCAGAGCTCCAGACAGAAAAAGGAGGCAACCCATCCTGACGTTCTCCTCAGGACCTGTCCTGACGTTCTCCTCAGGACCTGTCCTGACGTTCTCCTCAGGACCCGTCCTAATGTTCTTCTCAGGACCCTTCCTGACGTTCTCCTCAGCGAATCGTCCTAACATTCTCCTCAGGACCCATCCTGACGTTCTCCTCAGGACTCGTCCTGTCCACATTTACCTCAGAGAAGGAAGCTCATCTCATCTCCTGTTTACATTTGCTGCCTGAACACACAGCCAGTGCAGAACTAGTAAGCAGCTGAGCTGTGAAAGTTGCTGTGACTACAGTGAGCACCATCTCACCGTGATGGCCAGCATACGTCAAGGAAGGACAGCAAGCAAGTTGGAGCTGGGATCTTTTTTGGACACCCCACCTTTGCCTCCATCAGTACCAGGCTGGTGTAGCGGGTCATGTGCTGTGACCCTGCCAGACGAGCCGATCCAGATTGGTATTGGCCACCTTAAACCACACCTACTGAGAAAGTCACCACGGAAACGCCCCTGAGGTTGCTCCTTGCATGCTATGCTGTTGCCAAGAAACGCCATTGCCAAGGAGTGCGATTAAAGATTGTAAGAACCCTACAATGGGCAAGAGCCTGAGGGTACTATGTTCAAGGGCACGTCTTCAAGGGCACTTATTCAAGGGCACTTCTTTAAGTAAGATACAGCTGAAGGGGACTTGACTGTAGTGGTGCAGAAAAACAGCGGAGATGTGGGAGGAGTGAGTGTGGAGGAACCATAGGAACCGTCTGCTCACTACTGCCACCTTCACTTAGATCCGTGAACCAGCCCTCATCTGCTAACTTGCTCTTAATTACAGCTGCAGCCCTCTTGAATCCACTCATTTATTTGTTTGTGTGTGTGTGTTTTTGTACAAATTAATGTGTGTGTCCTGAAGAGGCAACATCACGTAACCACGGGCAACACATCCGAGGGTTTTGCAGAGACAAGAAACATCAGAAGATAAAAACTTAACAGGAAATAATGAGAGTCCAGACCTGTGTGTGTGTGTGTGAGTGTGTGTGTGAGAGTGTGTGTGTTTGTATGTGCACGTGTGTGTGTGTTTGGGGAACAGTACATGGATAAGTGTTGCTCTGTGTGTAATCAGTCTCAGTTTCAGAACGAAATAGATGTCCTTCAGTCTGAACGTCACATTCAACCCCAGTTTGAAACAATAGATCAGTCTAAAAAATAAGGACACATTCCCTCTCCGTCCACATCTACATCTCCACCAACCCATCTCTGGAACACACCCTGCTTAGATCACACACTGGAAACCAGAGGGTTCGTGCCCAGGTTCATAGATACAGGGTCTGAGGTCCCGCACTATTAAACTGGGTAGTATAGAGATCAGTGTCTCGATATCAGGACTGGCATGTTGGGTGAGTTGGACTCCAGCTCTGAATGAGAATCACTGTAGTGGACTGAACACTACACTCACAGTGGCCCAGTTCTCTCTCCTCATTACCACCCATGTGATCGTTCAAGAGTCTCATGTCCCTTTATGAATCACAGATATTCGATAAACTCCCATTATCTTTCCTGGCCATCACACACTCACTATGGCTACTAATTCCAACTAATGCAGTGTATACACAGCTGTGTGTGTGTGTGTGTGTAGCTAGGAGTTGTTACTGGGTGCATGTCATTCAGTGTCAGTGATTAACAAAAGACCAAATACCCAAAACAGAATTTATAGTTTCAGTGAGGTTACACCTATATGACAGTGATGTGATTTCAGTGAGGTCACACCTATATGACAGTGGTGTGATTTCAGAGGTTACACCTATATGACAGTGGTGTGATTTCAGTGAGATCACACCTATCTGACAGTGGTGTGATTTCACTGAGGTTACACCTATATGACAGTGCTGTGCTTTCTTCCTGTAGGACACTGCACTTTTCTAGTAAAGCACCAAGCCTTCCCTAGTTGGCATGGTGACCATCTGCTTCCAGACCCCCATCCAGACACGAGGAGGATGACTGTGGGTCACCGTGATGACGCCCCATCAGCTCATTACACTAATCAGAAGCTATGGAACAAGCAGCTTCCTATCAAAAGATCACAAGGAGTTCTGAGTATAACATTCACACACCAGGAAGACTCTGCATGTGATTCAATTCAGGGAATCCCTTGGTTTCATCATGAGTCGAGTCTGTGAAACACATTATATAATTGGGTGATGAGAACGTGATTCATTTTTGCATTGGTTTTCCATGGCGTTCGATGTCTGGGCCGCAGGTGCTCAGAGACGTCAGCGGTGATGGTGGCCTGGTCCAACCAACCCGCCCAGCCGCTGAAGAACAGCAATTTCCTGCTTCATTGATTTCTGTCTATGTGTCCTTCCTCATCTGTCTCTCAGAATTGAACTGGAACAGTGAATCACAGCTTCTTTCAAACAGACCACAGACACAAGCATCAAAGGAACTTAGGGAGGTTCAGACCATCAAATATTAATATCAATGTATTCATATCCGAAGAGGTTCAGAAAACTGAATGACTGACAAATAAGAAAAAACATTTAGACGTGAACACATCCGGTTTCTGGGAACATTCTTCATGATGTCCTGTTACCTGTAAACGTGCTGTTCCAAGTAGGGAAGAACATCTGACCTCAGTGTGAGGACGTGTCACTCAGTCAGAGGACGAACCCAGCAGGCTAAAGATGGTGCTGGGCTGATTGCTGACCCAATAATAGATGCATCTTTGGGTTTTCTGGACACAAACAGGCAACATCTCTTTCCTCCAGGAGCTCGATCAACCCCCTGCCAGCTGGAAGTTGTTCTCCTGCTCTGGAAGCTTGTGGGGTGCACAGTGTTTGTCTGATCCGCTGACAAATTCATGCAGCTACGCTGTGCTTTCACTCAGCGTGGGGCTTTGGTGTTCTGAGGAGCATCCTATCCATCTAATCCATCTCCACCTCAGCGCCACCTCCTCATCTCCTCAACCTCTCCCTCATGCACAGTGATAAACGGCTGTGTACACAGAATGCTAACACAGTTCTCTGTCCTTCTCTCCCTCTCTCTCTCTCCCTCTCCCTCCTTCTCTGCATCCCTCTCTCTCTTGCTCACTTCCCTCTCTCCCTATCAGCAGATGTGTGTTTGGATGGAGTGTGTCTGGAGAGTGGTCGGCTGGAGTGAGTCTAATTGGCATGTGTTTGGTTGGCGTGTGTTTGAATGGAGGTGGGAGGGAGGTGCAGTGTCTCCCTCCACATACGCTGTTGGAAGTAGGAAAACTCTTACAAAAGTCACAGAGGAGGGGAACACAAGGGACATGTCCTCTAGAACACAGAGCTCTCCTCGCAACAGGACACATGTCCTCCTAAACACAGAGCTCTCCTCCCAACAGAGGAGCTGGCCTCCTGAACACAGACCTCTCCTTGCAACAGGGGACATGTTCTCCTGAACACAGAGCTCTCCTCCCAACAGAGGAGCTGGCCTCTGAACACAGACCTGTCCTCCCAACAGAGGAGCTGGCCTCTGAACACAGACCTGTCCTCCCAACAGAGGAGTTGGCCTCTGAACACAGAGCTCTACTCCCAACAGCTCCTGGGTCCATATGCTGAGGAAGAAAGAGCACTGTCTGTGTTTCTGAAGCTGCAAGTGTTAACAAAGATGAGAGTCTGTTCCCATGGAAGACTGTCTTAGAGATGCACAAGGCCTGAGGGTGTGCTGGACGAAGGTAGAGAATGAATTCAATAGGATGGTAACGTTAGAATGATTTCAATAGGATGGTAATGTTAGAATGATTTCTATAGGATGGTAATGTAAGCCTGCAGCCTGTGGTTATGCAGAAGGAGAAGAGATGAGCTGAAGAAAGACACACATGAACTTCCAGGAACTGCAGGATGACCTGCTTGGTGCAGAACTGTTTAAATGTTCTTGTCTTTTCCCCTGTGATTCCTTGAAGAGTTCTAAGAGTCGCCTTTTTATACCAGGTTATTAATTCCCTTCGAAATGGAGAGTTCACTGAGTTTCCTCTGTCACAGAAATGTATAATGACCACTGTGTTTTATTTCCACTCAAAGTCCAGATCAGCATTAAATGAGTGAATTTACTTGTGGTCAAGGACTGAGTGACCAAGGATTAAAACCTACAAACCGATTTACCTTTTGACAGATAAAAAAACTTCAGAGTTGTATGTATATTTGTGTGTGTTTGTTTGTGCTGGTGTGTGTGTGTATGTGTGTGTGTGTGTGTGTTCATGTGCGGGTGTTATGTGTGTTTATGTGCATGTGAGTGTGTGTGTGTGTGTGTGTGTGTGTGTGTAGGTGTGTGTGTGAGTGTGTGTGTTAGATCCTCTGTAATAAGATCATGTTTGCTAAAGGTCCAGCAAGCCCAGAGCTGAAACTAGAACCACCAGAGGAGATCACCTCCTTCTCCTCCCCTCAGATAGACAGATAGATAGATAGACAGACAGACAGACAGCAGCAGGTTTGTGATTGGCTGATTCCAGCTCTCTGGGTTTCCCAGGGTGGAGTACCCTGGTTTCCCAGGGTGAAGTGCTTTCACATCACACATTTTCTTTCGATCGAAATAAGTGATCCAAAAAAGCCATCTCTCTCATTCCATCCTTAGCCGACAGGCTTTACAGAGTTGTCCCTTTGGTGCTTTTGAACTTCTGTTGTTGTATTTAACGTTGCAGAGTGCTGGAGTGAATCGAGGACACACTGGGGATGAGTTTGTTTTCCCTCCTGCATGCTTCAATCAGCAGCACATCAGCCAGCTGGCCTGCCACGTTTTTATAAGTAGGTGAACTCCAGACCTCCAGAGATGAACAAATGTTCTCGCAAGAACCAGAGTGGTTTCCTCACTTCTGGTCTACTGGAGGCCTCATGTATGTATTTTGAGGTTTTATCTATTTTGAGGTGTGATGAATTTTTCATCTCTCCGATCAGGCACTGATGAAGGGAGCACAAGAGACAGACAGGCAGAGGAACAGACAGACATGTTTGAGGAGCCTTGTTCTGCAGCAGGTCAAGGAAATAGCACACAAAGTACCTGTGAGTGTCTCAGAGTGGTGTAGAGGAATGAAAACAACAACGAGTTAGTAAACAACTGAGCTTGTAAATAACTGAGCTTGTAAACACCAAATTCATACAACTGAAGAAAAGCTCAAACAGAGGAAGAGAATAAATGCAAGAGAGTTGCAATCACCATCGACAGAGAGGAAGACTCCCTGTAAACAGAGAAGAAGACTCCCTGCAGACAGAGAGGAAGACTCCCTGCAGACAGAGAGGAAGACTCCCTGCAGACAGAGAAGAGAACTCCCTGTAGACAGAGAGGAAGACTCCCTGCAGACAGAGAAGAGGACTCCCTGTAGACAGAGAGGAAGACTCCCTGTAGACAGAGAGGAAGACTCCCTGCAGACAGAGAGGAAGACTCCCTGTAGACAGAGAGGAAGACTCCTTACCAAAGGCTCATTAAGGAAGCAGAACAGGGTTTCTCAGACTGGAATCTTAGATCTCTCCATCCTCTCTTTATCCCAGAAATCTGTTTCAATTAGATTGTTTTAATTAACATCACACACAGTTGAACCATCAGTCAGTAGTTCACATGACCGAACCTGGTGAAGAGGAAAGATGTGTTTTTAGATATTTTCCACCAATCAGGGGCTCTGCTGAAAAGTAAGACATGGACAGAACGGCAGGGGCAGAAAGGCGGGGGCAGAACGGCGGGGGCAGAAAGACGGGGGCAGAAGCTGCTCTGGGGCCCTTGGAGGACGTGTGTCTCCATCTGCGTGTAAATGGGAGCCCTGTGCAACAAGCATGCATTCATACTGCAGTCCCTACAGGACACAGGACTCGTCTAGCAGGACACCATAGGATCAAACATAATGTACATATGTTCTGATGAGTCTAGGGTTAGAGGTTGATGTTCTGTAAGTCTGTATATTATAGTAAACAAGACACTTTATTGAAACACCACAGCAATGGCTGCATAAAACTGTGTGTGTGTGTGTGTGTGTGTGTGTGTGTGTGTGAATGCATGTGCGTGTTTGTGTCTTAATGAAATGGCAAGAAAATTGTACAAAATTGTTTCTATTCTATTCCTATATATGTCTATTATTGCAAGAATTACACAATAACAAACAACAACTCCTTCAAAAGAGTGAAGAGGTTGTTGTGGGTGAGTTTAACTTCACTTCTTCAGGGTGTGTTCCAGTCAAGTTCATCCTGAACAAGGAGCATGGGGAGCATGTGTGTAATATCTTCTGCTTATTGATGAAGCTTTCAGCTAGGAGAACAACACGGACATGCACACACCAGCAGGTCGCGTTCTCCACATCTAGGTAATGCAGTCCCCCAAGAGATGACCCTTATTAACCTCTGCATGTCTGTGTTTAACCTGCACAGTGGTACGCCCACCTCATTAATTAACCAGCTGTCAATCACCCCGTTGGTTGCTAACCTGCAGACAGACATCTCCCGCCTCCCGGTCACTCACTTACAGCTGTGGAATCACAGTCCAATGAAAACAGATATGGAAGGGTCACCTGCAGAGGCCCTGAGAGTGAAAGGCCATTGGCTGAGAGATAATTACTATATAAGGATACCAGTAACTATAACCAAATTCCACTATAGAGACAAAAATCTAGAAAGCTACTGGAGAAATGCAGCAGCCAGTATGATCACAGCATCCACACCACCGTCCACACACCTCATCAAACACCGTCCACACACCTCATCAAACACTGTCCACACACCTCATCAAACACTCTGTCCACACACCACATCATGCACACTGTGCACACACCACATCACACACACCGTGCACACACCACATCACACACACCGTGCACACACCTGACACCCCTCCCATGTGCCCTACCTGTATAACCCACCCCCCACCCACGGGACCTTCACTGGGACGTCTGCTGTTCTCACCCTCCCAGTGGTCTCTGCTCCTCACACGGTCACCTTTCTGACGTACGTCCCGTCTCACACGCAAGCAGCTGTCGTGCTGACCTGGCGGCCATGGAGACGACCCTGTCTGACAGCTGGTCGGCAAAGGTCAGCGAGTGGGTCACATGGTCACAGGGTCACAAGATGCTCGGGCGAGCTGGCCAGGAGTCGCCCGCTGTGTCTGTGAGAGGTGCTGCTTACAAACAGCACAGAGAACTGCTCTGCACCAAAGGATGAAGGAGATGAGTTTCCTCCCTGCTTTTCAATAGCACTGTCCTGTCTCTTTTCATCACTGTGAGCTTAACATAACAGCTTATGAACACATAAACACACACACACACACACACATACAAACACGCACACACACACACACAAACATGCAGACGCACACATGCACACCCACAAAGTTTTATGCAGGACATGTTTTTAGCATAATCTTACCACTAAAAGCCATTGAAAATGCAGGCGTTCAGTGCTCATGAGATGCAACATGAGTAAGACGAAATCCTTCTGTAATTATGGCTTCTATGAAAGTGTATAAATGTAATGTATCTGTAGCAGTACAGAAGGGGACTGGGCAGAACGGTAAATTCAGCTCTGAAGGTTTTCAGTGAGCACATAACTGGCTTAGCGTTTAGCAGAGCGGGTGTCAAATCTCCAGTCCTTTAGAGACCGCAGGAAGTTCCATCCGGCTGCCGTTAAAAGCTTAGCTTCAGAATTCCTGCGAAGCTTGTTAGTGTCCGTGGAAGAGCCAGAACGAAGCCTCGGACTGACGTCACAGATGGAAGCAGATCCATGAAACGGATCCATGAAACAGATCCATGAAACAGATCCATGAGGAATCGACTGCCACTGACGCCACGCTAGTACAACCATGTCCAAAATGTGAAAGATTGTGATTCATTCGATGGCATAAAGTTGAAATCTTACACTTGTTCAACAAGTGTAAAGCCTGTACAAACTTGGAACGCAACGAGCTGTGATCAGCTTGTTGGATTAGTGAACACCAGAGGGACTTTAGCCTTGGGAGAACTCCTCCATCTTACTTCTCCCTCTTCATCAACTCAGAGCAAACAACGCCAAGCACCAAAGAGAATTGAGAGTCCAGGCAACAAAACACAAAAATTCCCATGATGCTTTGCCTGTAAAAGATTAAGATTAATCTCTTACACTGGATGTACCAAAGTCTATGTGTGCGCACGTGTTTATGCTTTCTGTGCGTAAATGAAAGAAAAGAGGGAAAACAGAGAGAGATACTGAAACAGAGAGGGACCTTAATATGTTGCCGTGTCAGAGGGAGACAGAGTCTGATCAATTTCAGATGTGGAAGCAGTGGAAAATATACGAGTGATGGTTATTAGAGTAAGAGTTTAGTTGAAAGACAGAGCAGAGTTCCCCTGAGCTCAGCGCTGACGGGCTAGGCATGTTTAGAGGGTCTATTAAAGTTCAAATACATCACACGAGGAGTCTAAGGGGAAATATTCTGGCTGAAATAAAATAGGGACATTAAATTATTTGATAAGCCTTGCAAAGAAAGAATAAATGGTTTCTATGAGTCAAAGATTTCATGTATTAAAACCCTATTAAAATGGTTTAAAAGGGTGTCCTAAAATACAGCCATAAAATGAGACCTGCACTGGTCTACACTGAACTGCACTGGTCTACACGGAACTGCCCTGGTCTACACAGGTCTGCACTGATCTACACTGAGCTGCACAGGTGTACACTGGTCTACACTGAACTGCGCTAGTCTATACAGGTCTGCACTGGTCTACACCTAACTGCACAGGTCTACTCTGGTCTACACTGAACTGCACAGGTCTTCACTGAACTGCACAGATATACACAGGTCTACACTGAACTCCACAGATGTACACAGGTCTGCACAGGTCTACACTGAACTGCACAGATATACACAGGTCTGCACAGGTCTACACTGAACTACACAGATATACACAGGTCTGCACAGGTCTACCCTGAACTGCACAGGTCTACACAGGTCTGCACAGGTCTACACTGAACTACACAGATATACACAGGTCTGCACAGGTCTACCCTGAACTGCACAGGTCTACACTGGGACCTGATGCATTCAGAGACAAAACAAAATAGACATGAGCAGTACAGAATGAAAGGAGTAACAAACCACCAGAAACAAAGTACTGCAGAGAGAGAGGGAGAAGAAGAGAGAGAGAGAGAGAGAGAGAGAGAGAGAGAGAGGAGGAAGAGAGAGAGAGAGACAGACAGACAGATAGACAGACAGAAGGTATGGAGAGGGGGAAACAGAACAGAAAGAGAATGAGCAAGGGAGAGGGGGGGGGGGGTCTGACCAGTCTTGCTGTTCTGTTTTTTGTTCTGTAAGTCCAGAGCTCCTGTTTCCTGACCAGATGAATATTCATGAAGCAGTGATGTTCTGGCCAGGAGCATGAAAGCTTCCAGCAACACTAGAGTGGAGACTTTCCACTCTATCCACCATAAACCTGCCTCTGTCTTTGGACACACTCAAGTTTCTGTTGCTGTTATTTTTCTGAAACTGATGCATTCTGGGATTTGTAGGAATAGGACCATAGTGAGTCTATTTTTTTATTTTGAGATGTGTCATTAAACCCAAGAGTAATGAGAAGTGAGATCAGAGTGAAAGAGGACGAGCAGAACTCGTTGTTGGGGAGTGACTCCAGAGATGCTGCACTCTGCAAAAATTCACTAGTGTGCTGGAAACCTTGGGTGCTCTGCTCAGCTAAAGGCTAAATCTCTATACGGCGTGATCATTCTGTCTTCATGTTCCAGAACCATCTCGCACCCTCTGGATCTTTGTTTTCATTCGCACTCTCTGTCTATCTCTCTCTGAATTAGGTATCAGGCATCCCTCTACTGCTGTCAGAGTATGAATTGGCTTCAAAGGACTTGCAGTTCAAAGCATTTCAGTGTTTATGTGAGTGTGTGTGTGTCTCACTCTGCTTGTGTGTGTGTCATATACACGCAAATGTTCTTTGTACAAGTCTAGAACAGTAACAGCACATGGTGCTCAGAGGGCAAGAGGTGACGTGGAGATAGCTGCCTCCTCTCGTCATGTGATGATCCAAGGCCATGGAGAGTGATGGTGTGGGGTAAAATTATTGGTCTAAGGTACAACCAACAAATATTAGTCTTAAAGATGGGGTGAGAAATTCCAAGAAGTGGCTTCCACAGGTAAGATGTTTAGCTCGTCACTGCATGCAGACCTTTACCTGCTTCCACCTGTTTGAGTCCTGCCTCCCTTCCACCTGTTTGAGTCCTGCCTCCCTCCCACCTGTTTGAGTCCGGCCTCCCTCCCACCTGTTTGAGTCCTGCCTCCCTTCCACCTGTTTGAGTCCTGCCTCCCTCCCACCTGTTTGAGTTCTGTCTCCCTCCCACCTGTTTGAGTCCTGCCTCCCTCCCACCTGTTTGAGTTCTGTCTCCCTCCCACCTGTTTGAGTCCTGTCTCCCTCCCACCTGTTTGAGTCCTGCCTCCCTCCCACCTGTTTGAGTCCTGCCTCCCTCCCACCTGTTTGAGTTCTGTCTCCCTCCCACCTGCCAGCGTCACCCAACCTTCACACCCTCACCCATACCCATTTGTTAGGGCCCCATGTCTCTTCTGTTATCTTATGCCCCGCCCCTGTATCTTCTGTTCACTCATGCCCCGCCCCGTCTGTTCTATTAGCTCATGCCCCACCCCTATCTGTTCTGTTATATCATGCCCCACCCCTATCTGTTCTGTTATCTCATCCTCCGCCCCTATCTGTTCTGTTAGCTCATGACCTGCCTTAAAACATCGAGTCATGACCTTTCTGACAGACGTATTTCCAGTCTGCCATTTTTATCCAAAGCACAACGAGTGGTCGCCAATCAGCCACAAAACGACCTTTTTTTCAGTCTGTGTAGCACTGAGGCAGCTCTTATAAAGACATGAACAGACATCCTACTGAATGGGTAGAGGACATTTACGTGCCTTCATCACCCGTCTTCTTTCAGACATCAGTGCAGCCTTGAGATCTGTGAACCACCTCCTCCTCCTCCACCATGTCCAGCTCAGCCCTAGTTTGTTTTACATCTCAATCTTTCTGTCAGACTTTCTCTTAGTATCGATGAATAAACATCACTACTGCTCCAGTTGTACAAAGGAGACCCTCACAGTTCAATCTTCGGTTCTATCATTTTCATCATATATATTCTTACTTTTGGTCACATAATTTGACACCATGGTCTTATGCATAAAGATTTGCTTCGGCAGGCAGGCTCACCACCACTCTGCTCTCTACATTGTTAACTGTGAATGTCCATGACCTGAGTGCTGCCTTTCTTTAGTTTATATCCAGACAGAATAGAGTTCTTATTTATCAGCACCATTACATTAACAAACTTTGTGTAATTATGGATTCCACTCTGTCCTCTGAAATCCAGATGGTTGCTGGCTCTGTTCTCCTTCAGCAGATAGAACTGCTCGGGGACCTTTTCAGAGTGAAAGCTGCTGAAAGGCACATGCTTCCACTACCTCATGATTTAGATGTTTACCTCACATTAAAAAGTTTACCTCAAGTTTAGATATTTATCTCACATTTTAGAAGTTTACCTCATGTTTAAATATTTACCTCACAGTTTAGATGTTTCTCTCACATTTAAATGTTTACCTCACGTTTGAGATGTTTACCTCACGGTTTAGATGTTTACCTCACATTTAAATGCTTACCTGACATTTAAATGTTTAACTCAAATTTAGATGTTTACCTCACATTTTAGAACTTTACCTCATGTTTAAATGTTTACCTCACTGTTTAGATGTTCAACCTGTGTTTAAATGTTTACCTCACTGTTTAGATATTTATCTCTTGTTTAAATGTTTACCTCACATTTAAATGTTTAACTCACATTGTTGAAGTTTACCTCACGTTTAAATTTTTACCTCACATTTAAAAGTTTACCTCACGTTTAAATGTTTACCTCACGTTTGACATATTTACCTCATATCTTAGAACTTTACCTCACATTTAAATGTTTACCTCACAGTGTAAATGCTTACCTCACATTTAAATGTTTGCCTCACGGTTTAGATGTTTACCTCACAGTTTTGATGCTTACCTCACGTTTAAATGTTTACCTCAAGTTAAAATTTTTACCTCACATTTAGATGTTTACCTCACAGTTGAAAAGTTTACCTTACTGTAACGGGTGAGCCCAGGAGGGCTGCAAAAAGCCGACAGGACTCACGTGTAAAATGACGAAGACCTTTTTATTA
>JAOXYF010000003.1:12646408-12657776 GCA_028565775.1 Sternarchorhynchus goeldii | reverse complement strand
CCCCACCACCACCACCACCACCACCACCACCCTCACCCCCACCCTCACTACCACCGCCACCGCCGCCGACGCCGGGAGCTCAGCCGCCGCTCCGGAATACCGCTTCGGCACTCCAAGAGCGGGACAGAGGCAATAGAAGGCAAAGAGTCTGGACAGGGTGAGGGTGGCGGAAGTTAAGGCAGTAAGTTGATAGAGAGGTGGTTAAAGGAAAAACTAAAGAAAGACAGGAAGGAAGGAAGAAAGATTTAGGAAGAGAGAGAGAGACGGAAGCGGAGAGGTGTAAAAGACAACGCGCATGCAAAGCAAGGCATAAGTAATTGTGGATCAGTTCTCAAGAGTCTAATTTCATAGCAATTAGCAAGAGGACTAATCGTTAGCTCAATCTCCTCAGCGCATCACTCAAAAATAGGGGAAACATTTAGAGAGCTTTATCAATCAGTGACAAAGATCACCGTATCACACAGCCGCAAGGGGAGCAAGATTCCTCAAAATCTCCCAAGACTTTGAAAGTGTAAGATCTCTTCTGAAAGCCAAATTATCACAGAAGAAAGAACGAGATAGCGTTCTGGAAAGCCTTACAGAATTTTTTTTTTAGGGAACTTCTAGCCCTAAAAAAAAACAAAAAAAACACCCTTCCTCAAACCATGTTGAGAGTTTTTCGGAAGAGAGGCCTGTTTCCCCGTATAAGTGATGACAGCACCGTCTCACTTTGTCACTTCCCCTAACCCCAGAATTCTTTAATCCATAAGAACATATTTGGTCCAATTCAGAGCTATCAATCACTGCGGAAGGGCAGAAATTGGAAGCAGAGAGCAACTTTTAAGATCCAGCAGAGTGATTCCACGTGTAGGCGACTGCTGAGAAGCAAGGCTTGGCTGCCCGAGGTACCTCAGGGGTGCTTCTAATTTACTCCAACTGCTCTCTCCAGACGTCTTCTGCGGTGTGATAAACCCCCCCTCCCCACCCTACCATACCCCCCATTTCAGTGCTGCGTACAGCTCTGTTAAATACTAACCAGCACTCCAGATCTGTGCCCATCAGCTCAACTCTTAGGTCCTTCACCATTTGTGCCATTCAGTTCAGTCTATTCAAGATTTTTCTTCTCTTTATGCTACTGACTGAAGTGCTGCCATCTCTGAAACCACCCACCCTAGACGCACTGACACTCTGAGGCTACACGTCTACACTGAAGTGGCTGCTTGGGTGTTATAAAGTATGGACTGGTTACTAGCTGGCCCACCCAATGAAGAATGGGTTCTCTCTTGAGTCTTGGTCCTCCCAAGGTTTCTCCGTTAATTCTGAGTTTTTCCTTGCCACTGTCACCCTTGATTCAGTTATCAGGGATCCTGGACCCATACATTTGTAAAGCTGCGTCGTAGCATGTCTTGTAAAAAAGCACTATATAAATAAATTTGTCTTTGACTTAAACATGCTCCACAAGTTTACTGTAAAGTTATACAAGCCCTACTGAGCAAACAACACAGTAAAATAGGATCAGAGTTTCAGTGGTTGTAAAAGAAAAGGAGGGGTGGGCAATGGATGTAGTAAAAAAAGAGTTGCTGGTCCAAGTTGAGGAGAGGAACACGTGGTGGTGGACAAGAATACAACCATGACTGCCCCCCACAAAGCCACAAAACAGCGGTTAGAAGATATCCCGCCCTCTAAAGGCCTGGAACAGGCCTCCCTCCCTACCACGTCGAGCTCAGTCCCTGTCCGTGTTAAAAAAAGCAAAGCTTTTTTTGACCTGTTGTAATATCTTAAGTTGTACATTCCCCTTTAATAAAAATATTGTTTAAAAAAAAAAAAGCAAAGCTGTTCGAGCCCGGCAGTCGCCGCCACTGGTCTTGTCTGCGCTTCCACAGAAACCAACTGCTCAGTGGCGTCGATATGTGGAGGTCTGGAGGACACTCCCTTCCACCCTCCCTCCACAGCAGAAATAAAAAAAACCCTCCCTCTCTACAGATATAAAAAAAATCTTGCATTTGTGTTTTAGTTTAGACGAGGCACATGGAAATCACCCCCCTCCCCCCTCCCCCAATCACCAAGGGAGGCAGTGGAGCCCCCTGGAGTAATGTCACCCCACTTAAAACCTAAGTAACGGCATCATTGGTGGTGTTAGCACTCCGGCGCAGAGCCCCAGAGAGACAAATGCAAGGTCAGGGGGAGCGAGGCAGGGGGAGCGAGGCAGGGGGAGCGAGGCAGCGTGGTGCGAGCTGCGGGGAAGGAGGCGGAGGGACGGGGGGGACAAGTGCTTTGCATGTTTTGCATGTAGTGGCTAATGTTGGGTGAGCGAGCGCGGGTATGTGCGTTCACAAGCATGTGTGTGTGTGTGTGTGTGTGTGTGTGTGCTAAATGGCCGGCTGCGGACTGCTCCACAGGGACCACTGGAGGACAGCTGCATGGCTATTAACCTGCTGGAAAAGTGACTTTCTCTTTTTCTGTTGTCACCTGGAAAACACCGAACTGCAGACGGGCTGGTGTTGCTGCACACAGACACACACACACACATATATACACACACACACAAAGACGTACAGACCTTGTCTTAGTGATTCACCCTGCCTCGATTTAACACTCAAACAAGAAAGCCCAGCGACAACTGGGCTCGAGTTTCACACACAGGCGCACACACACACACAACCACACACACACGCGCGCACACACACACAACCACGCACACAAGTCCAACTGTGCAGATACAGTCACCTGAAGAAAAAAAAAACCACATTAGAACAATGATTACATATTAAGCCCCTCCCCTGGCACAGGATCCAATTTGATTTAAAACCCAAACAGATCTCCCCCTTTACCCTTCCTCACAACACTACACTACACTTTCAGCCTCTTCCACTTCCCTCCATCTCATCATGTTCCTACTAGGAAAAAAAACTAATAATAATAAGAGAAACAGAAAATGGCCAGTTGTTTCATCCATGTCCAGGAGCACTTGTACCCCCACAATGAAAGTATTTGCGAGTCAGGTGGCCCGCGCTTCGGCCCCTGATGGTCTGAATGGCTGTTGATCTCATTAGCTGCCATAGCGACGGTTAGAGCCAACCAATGGTGTCGGAGCCAAGGGTCCCAACACAAAAGTACCACCAATTAAATGTCAGTGATTTAACAAATCCTTTGAACTCCTCGATGCTGTGTTTACAGGGGGCTTATGGGGACATTGCCACGCCATTGTCTCATTATCTGCACTAGCAGATGGAAAGAACCGGCCTTGACACAGAGGGAGAGACGTGAGAGATACATGGTGGAACGCACCAAGAAATATGCTTCCTTCAGTCTCATCAGTACCACACTAGGGAATTTCAGCGTAACCTTGCAGAGGTCTGTGTGCCCCCACATGCCATTAAGTTCTACAACTTTCATTCACTGGTGTCAGTTTGGATCTCTGTGGAGCAGACTGGGTCTTTATAAGTATCTATGGGGTAGGTGCTCCATACACAAGGAAAAAACCTGGCACTGAGGTTACAAAGGCCCTTCCCCAACCTCACCGATTCCAAAAAGAATATTTTATTAGGAATAGATTTCTTCATTTCTTCTCTTGAAGACAGACATGAAAGAAGACATGTGTTTTAAAGCACTACTGGTCCAAAACACTGGACTGGGAAAATGTTAATCCCAAAAGATATTACTCCCAAAATTAAACTACAGCATTCAGGGGATGAATCAACCTAGCAACACATATTTAACAAACCATTTTTATATTTAATCGAAATAAAAATGTTTCATACAGTTTTGTGGTAAAATGATTATCCTCTAAGGTTACATTTTGTTGTCCTATTTTTTCCCATATAATTTTATAAATATGAATTAGCATAATTATAATTTCTTCTATTACTATAATTATTACTGGTGTTACTATTACTTTATCATTTTTACATATCATTTACAATATCTCCTGGATATTCCAAGCCATTAATTCAGTCGATAATACAATATATCTTATTCATTAGAAACACTGACCCTGATATGACCCTCCTGAAACAGAGAACAATACTGACTTTTGAGGGACGGACAGGGTTACGGACACATTGAACGAGAGTTTCTCCGATGTTTTTATTGAGGCTACTTGGGAAATGAAGTTCACTCAGAATGCAGTAAGACTATAGAGTGCTATCTGGTTGACTTGGCCATTTCCTTTAGGTTGTGAGGGAGATTAATATTGAGACAGCTGTCAATATGCACTACTTCTACATCGCTCCGGCTCGACAAAGGGTTAGCTCGCCTCACAGGCCTTGCCACGTCCTCTATATTTCTGAGGTGAGAAAATGTCATTAGAAATAGTACTTGACACCTCCCATAAATAGAAAATCAATTAACATCCACACACCTTTGTTCTAAATTGCGGTGACAGTCACTGCACATCATATGGGGAAAAGATATGAACATTTTTGTCAGGTGTCGTTTCAAGACCACGGCTGACAACCTCGGCGCAAGCACACCGTGTTGCTATTTCTTCATATGAGAGAACCATAACAACCTCAAACACACAGGTCTCTCTTTATAATATCACATATTTATAGAATCAAGGAACTGAACGCTTAGAAGTTGTTATAGCTTTTCCCTTTTTGTAGTAGACGTGTCCCCGTGCACTGCCGGTGACCCTACATTAAGTATACGCGAGGGGCTTTTGGTCTAAAATCCCAAGACAAGTTCATCACGTCAAAGAAACACACTGACGGTTTTCTCTGCAAACACGCCGAGAAGAGTGAGGCGAGTGAATTGGAAAAACATCACCCCCACTGCTCTCTTTTTACACCCGTCCCACCGTCTCCCCAACGCCCCACTGACACCCCCCCCCCCCCAGAAAACTCAACGAAACCAGAAGCCGTGCGATTTTGTCCCGTCTTCCAAACTTTTACATCTCTGTTTATCGGTGTTCTTTTCTTATTACAGTATGATTTCAGTCTCTAAACATGAGCGGATTACGCGCCGAGTATGATCTCGGGGTCGTCTCCGCACGGAGAAGCAGAAAAAACAACGACGCTATGAAACAAAAACAGTGTTCGGCGAAAGGCAAGGTCGCGCCCGACTGTGTTGTCCTTTTGCATAAAGTAATTAACCCAACGGGCTCTGTGTCGCTTTACAAAACGAAAAGAAAAAGATTGCAGAAGCAAACAAGGCGAGGAAGAATTGAGGATGAAAAAAAAAGAGAAACGAGAGAAAAGATGCAGTGACTGCACAATCTAAACATTGAGCGGCTAGTGTTTTTCTTGCAGAGCCCGCTTTCAGAGAGATTTGAATTTAATTGATTCCTTTTTAAACAAATACGTTGCTGGAATGCCAGTAATGAAAAGGGCCACGCCGGGGTCAGCGGGACACGAGGAGGGCCGGGGTTTGGGGGGAGGAGGGGGTGGGACAGCCGCGCCGGGGGGGCGCGGGGGCGGAGGGGTTGAACTGTCCACCTGCTGACTAAGTGCCGGGTGCTGACGCTAACTGACAAGCACATTCGATTCTTATTAATACCGGGTCATCTTTCCACTGAGGTCATTTTATGAAAAGCTCCAATTTGCATTACCAATTCAGCTCAGGTTTAGAACTAATACTCCTTCTAGTGAGGCAGGTATATAGGTCAGACACCTTTCAGTAAGGTGAAAGAATATCGGTGAAAGAATATTAGTTAAAAGCGAAAAAGGACTGTTGATCTATAAATAAAGAAATGAAAAACTAAAGAAATAACTTGGCCTATGAAAAGCTTGTGCTATAATGTGTGACATACATTCTGGTCTACCATGACCTGACAATGACCTCATTGACAAAACAACTATGCTTAAACAGAAAACAGATCTAATTTCTTTTATGAAACACTGGGCGCAAATAAACATTCACAGAGTTCAGAGATCCTCTCTCTGCCCACCTTTAAAGCTGGGCCACCTGTACCTCCTGTATTGATGACACGATCGCCAACCCCAGAGGTACGGTGAGGCGTTTTGTATGTGTCCCGCCCTATTTGGACCCAGCGAGCATCACAGGGGGGCCCCTCCGTAACCTGAGGCCCATGTAAAATAATACAGCATACATTATTCATGCTAACATCACAGAGCAGTGGAAAACAGCTCAGCAGACAGGCCCCCATAAAAACGATGACCAAACACAGAGAGGTTTAGTGAATTATTGACGTGGCCATCAGCTACGTTTCGACGTGGTGGTTGGATGGGGAAACGGGGACGGCTGACCGCTTTCACAAAGCAGGGAGATCTGTAAGCACTCGAATTCATGCTTTAAAAAAACACTCAAATGTGCTCGAAAGCATGTTTTAATTGAGTAAATAATAGGCTGTTGGATGCTTGCACTGGGTCTGTCATTACAAACCGGAAAGGCAGCGTAGCGTGTTCAGAGAACGTCATTATAGTTATTCCCTCTGACACAGCAAATGTATCTCCTGATTGCATAGAGCTGCCAACAGCACTTATGAACACTTAATAAAGTCTTATAAGTGTTTGGCTGGGTCTTTAACAGGCTTTCTGCCTACAACCTCATCCCGTCCTTCCCCAAAGCAGCGTCGAGTGATTCAACTAAAAGCCATTTTCTCCCCAGGCTTGTCCAAAAATGTTTGCATAAGAATGGCGAATTCCATTATTCGAATCTTGTGTCAACTGGTCTGCAGCACAAACAGGCTTTGTATCAGCACCGCCACTGCTTGGATAACAGGCAAATCCCTCCCGCCCCCCCGTCTTCACCACCCCATCCCATTTAACTCGGTCCCGCACAGGCCGAACACAGCGGCGGAGTTCCTGTGTCTAATTTATGGCTCCACGGTTACACTGCCAGAGCCGCAGACGCCACCCTCGGCAGGGTGAAAAAAACACATGGGCCAAAAAAAAAGAACCGACGCCACTGTCCACCCCCACCCCACCCCCCACCCCCATCACGGCTCAAGGCAAAGGATGAGAACACAGAAAGAGAGGAACGAGAAGGAGGGAGAGAAAGAGGCTGACGTCTCGTTTTCCCGCCTCTGTCATCGTGGAGTCCGACGGTGAAGCTGTTCATCGAATAAATAACGAAATGGAAGAAAGTATAGTGGGATTGTCCGTCCAACACCCCACACACACCCACCCGTCCTCAGAAAGTCTAGCCAGTGAGGGCGTAATAAATGCGGGCCACAAAAGGGGCTCCGGCAGTCAGAGCATGAAATCGGAATGGGGGGTTGTGGGAAAAAAGAGGGGAGAGAGAGAGAGAGAGAGAGAAGAGGGAGAGAGAGAGACTCTCGTCTCATTGTTTTCATTGTCTGGCTGTGGAATGGGAGCAAGAGAGGGAGAGAAAGAGAAGTGAAGGGAGTGCCGTCCGTGAAAGAGGAGAAGCCCTCTGAATCAACCCCAACTCTGGTGACGCGCAGCCCCTGAGGCTGAATTACAGGTGCTCACTTATCCGTTTAGCCCAAACAGCTGGGGAGGAGGGGGAAGGGGGTGGGGGTCTAGTGCGAGGAGTAGGAGGACAGAAGATGAGAGGCCAGGGCTCTTCCACGTTAGCCAGCACTGCGCACTGCACATCCTCTTAACCCTAACCCTGCATCGGCCCCCTCTACTGAATCACTTTATAGGCCTGGGAACAGGATCTGAGTCACAACGGCAAACAGACAAACACACACTTGCGCACGCTGGGAGTGGGGCTCGTGTAAGTGAGCAGACGACGGCGTAATATCTATAAAAGGAGACTTACACACGCATCCAGACTCGCAGTTTATGGGCTGGTATATATTAAGTGCTTGGAAGTTTGTTTGTTTTTTTCACTGTGTACCTGCCACTACTGACTGATCCCAGGCCAGTGACATTCCTTATGTGCCCTGCTAGCATGGTACCATCACTGTACTCTGACCTGTCATTCCAAAGAACGGCCGTCGGAGTCAACGCCGTGCCCGGCTGTAACCGTCTCAACTTCTCAGTGCGAATATTACTTTTGAGTGACTCCTTATGGGGGAGGGGAAGGGTGAATTATTAAATTTTACAGCTCATTACTTGGACAAAAGAGGAATCGACTCTAGTGGGAAAGAGGATTACTGGTGAAATGAAGCCAGTGATATATAGTGATGGCCATTATCTCACCCAGTTATCTGGATGGCGTGATAAGCAAATAACCATCGATGGAGTAACCCCCAGGGACACAGAATCAAAAAGAGCTGATTAGCATAATATGTCTCTCTCTCTCTCCACAGACACACACACACACACACATAAATTAATAAAAAGAGGCTTGCAGTTGTGTAATAACTGACATGTAGTACATATGTTACTTCTAATTTTTAACACATTGCCTTTTGTGTTTCAGGTTGAGAGAACTGGTAACTGAAACCACAGTGAAGTATAAGTGTTTTACCCTAGTGGTGGCCTGTAACTACAAAGGCTATAGACACCTACTGGATAGAGAGCAGCCCAAGTGTGGCTTCTGGTGTAATTTGGCAGCCTGCATTATAGCATTTGTTTGTTTTTTTATTATTACAAGTGAACGTCAGAAAGTAAGGCTAGTCCATTTGGGAAGGCAGATCCTTACAAACTGTGAAGGAGGCGGAAAACATCAATGACCTTAAAGTTTTAAAACCGCCTTCATGCTCTATATACATTTCAAAAAAGGTGGAAAGAGAACAGGGTAAAGAAAGAAAAGAACGTTGGGCGAACACGTTGAGTTTCCTGTACATGGCCTCAATCAGAGAGAATGGACAGATTAGTGAATTGATTCAGCAGCCGTGTTTACCTAAGAGCACAGAAATTTCCCTTCTCCCGCGCCATGCCCTTATCTCTATTATTTCAGTTTGTTTTTAACAAACAGCCGACTTGTAATAAGCGCGGGGCCTCTGCTTACTTTACGTTTGCGAATAAATGGCCATAAACCATTTAATTTCAGACTTTTTAACTGTCCGTAATAAATATTTTCAGATAATAACTGAAGGTGAAGTTGGCTTTATGGCGCCGTAAATTAGCTGCCGGTTTTATCAGCATATTCGCAAGCTGTTTAACTAGCACACAGATGTCATAATAACGTCCTGAAGAATAACCTTGTTGTTCCAGCGATTGCTCTGCGCTCCTATTGCCCAGGGAGCTGTTTTTTCAGCCTCCCCACCCCTCGTGAATCTTTAACTGTTTAGTGAGCGGCAAGCACGGAAGACGGACGAATTTCCCCAGGCGTGACTGTCACACAAGCTATTATTCTTCCGGTCGACTCCCGTTCTCTCCCAGGTCTTCGCTCTAAAGGTTTTTTCCGTCGTAATTCACCCACATTAGCTGCCAAAACTGCACCTCTTCCCCTTTCTCCACGGCGCCAGAAAATAAAAAAACCAAGAGAACCCACACCAAGCGGGGACAGTTTTGGATAGAGGACGTTCTCGAGCGTAGCACACCTGCGGGCTCTGCACCGCAGCAGTCACCGAGAGCGCCGACAGTCTACCAGCGAGCGGCGAAGGGTTTAGATAAGACTTCACTTGTCCATGATTAATGAAAATAAAATGCAAACGGGAAGCTTCCCCACCCCCCGCTCGCCCTCGGAAGGCTTAGGTTTGTGTGGAAGCAGCAGCGGCGCAATAATTACTGATAAATCCCAGGTCTCAATGAAGTGCTCTTAGCTTAATCTTGCTGGAAACATCACAAATGGTCCGGCTCTCGGGGCTCTGACACTTGACAGTGCTAGTGGTGCTCTAATTTCTGCTTGCCCCGGGGCGGCCAGACAACCGCCATTGTGAGAAGCAACTCAAGGGCGAGAAAAAAAAGAAATGGACCGAATTTGTGACCTGACTCGCCGACTCCCCTTTGTCCAACCGATGCGAGACACGGCACTTCGCAAATCTTTTTAGTCCGTTATTTGCTCTGCTGCTGAGCGATGCTATGTGGGGACGCATGTATTTGTTACCAGTCCTGTTTGGGTAGGTTTAGTGTGAATAACCAGATTTAATTACTGGAGCAGCATACTGAAGACAATACTTAATACTTAATGCCGGCTCTGTACAAGTTGTAAACACAGTTGCAAGTATGTTGAAACGTGTTTAAATGACTGAATATTGTTCAAAGTGCTAATATTCAAGTACAGTGGAACACACAAATTAAAACCACAAATCTCCATAGAGTGTCTCCTCAGAACATTAAACCTTACAGCAAACCTTGAGTGACAGAACCACATGACAGTCACAAAAAGATTTTTTATTTAATCTGAAAGGGATACATTTTTGGGCCTTTAAAGAGATGTTTAGTAGATTTTTTTTGTTTGTTTTTGTTTTCAAAATTGACCATTTAGCTGACATAAGACTGAATTAGATGTAGATGGTGAAAGTCTATGTTAATGTTTTACTCTCTCACTTGAAAAAAACAGTCTTAAATCCCCAACAGGTTGTGAACGTGTGCATAGGCGAGTTGGGGAGTGGCGTCCTCGTCAACAGTTTTGAGGTATTATTTGATTAATGCTGAAAGCTGCAGTGTGTTTAGACGGGGTCGCGACCCCTGGGCACCCATTTAATCAAATCCTCCCTTTTTCTCAGCTCACCCAGAGGAGGTCAAAACTAATACAGCCTCACTCCCTCGCCCTCTCTCTCTCTGTGTCTCTCTCTCTCTCTCTCTGTGTCTCTCTCTGTCTCTCTCTCTCTCTCTGCCTCCCTCACTCCCTCACCCTCTCTCTCTCTGTGTCTCTCTCTCTGCCTCCCTCACTCCCTCACCCTCTCTCTCTCTGTGTCTCTCTCTCTGCCTCCCTCACTCCCTCACGCTCTCTCTCTCTCTTTCTCTTCCATCCTCCACCGCCCACTATATTATTATACTTTCTTTTCATCTTTCAGCCCAGGACTCCTTCATGCTGAGTCTGTAGGTATGTGTGACTGTTGCATGTATGTGTGCGTGTGTGTGTTTGTGTGTGTGTGTGTGTGCGCGTGTGTGTGCATATACACACGAGTGCCCAGAGAGCAAGAGAATAAGCGCATGTGTGTGAGCCAGCGTGTCTGTCCCAGCTTAAATGCTTGTATGTGTGTGTGTGTGTGAACGTGTGTACGTGTGCCTCAGAGCAGAGTGAATGGTGTGTGTGTGTGTGTTTGTGTGTGATGTGTGTGAGGCCTCACATCTCTCTTTGTTTACCCAGTGTTAAGTAATTATTTCGTGCCCCTCCTCCCATCCCCGCTGCACACCACCAGGGACCCACTGCCCTCTGCAGTGAGAAGAAGCCCTTATTCAGCTGGATATTATTTAGTCCTTTATCCCTCCTCTCCTCTCCTCTCCTCTCCTCTCCTCTCCTCTCCTCTCCTCTCCTCTCCTCTCCTCTCCTCTATACCTTCCCTTCCCTCTCCCCTCCTTGAATACATTAGCCTGCGAGAGAAATACATGCTAACAACCTTCTGTTAATGATATGCTTATTTACCTTCTCCTGTCCACCCCCCCCCCAGGGTTCTCCCCAC
>JAOXYF010000003.1:12607855-12632855 GCA_028565775.1 Sternarchorhynchus goeldii | reverse complement strand
CCTGGCCTCATAGTGTGGTTCCAATTTACAGTGCTATACACGTGCAGCATGTTTCTAATCAAGCCCAGGGCCTCTATTAAAGAGCGCTATCTTCATACTTATGAGCGGGAATACGGGAATGGAAAACACACAAACAAAACGGTCACCGAGAGCGTCGGTCTAAAGCTGACGAGGACGCAATTTAGAGAGGCCAGGTACAGAAACCGTGAAGACGGTTTTCAAACCAAATCTGTCAAACCAAAAGAGTTTTTTCCCCTCTACTTATACACGTACCATGCACATGAAATAACTGGTCGCTTAACTGTTCATCTCCATGTTGAACGAGTAAAATATGAGCCAGGTAGCCTACACTAAATACAAACGCTAAACGAACACTGAAAACGTTTATAGTAGTTGATAGTACATTATTACTTTAAGGGTTAACGCGGTACAATAGGTGATCATTCAACATTTTGTTTATTTATTTATTTTGCTGTGTAGACAGGGAGCAAGATTATGCCTCACATGGCCCTACACAAATCAACATCCAGACACAAACACGTTTCTGTGGGGTAATTAAAAACAGGCAGTAGGCAGGACGACCTTATCAGCTCATCACTTTCGCCTCTCATCTATAATAACAAGAACGCATCTGCGTCCGTTACGTCGCCGAGGCTAAATCAATCCGCGTCGTTTTAGGTTTTAAAATCCTTTTTTTTGGCGAGGGGGTGCGGCCGCCCGACAAATTTATTTCCCACCGACGCCCACTGACAGTCTATTTACTGTAGGCAAATGGAAACTCATGCGCTACCTTGTAATGGACTCAAAGAGAGTGAAGATGAGAACATGAGTGTGGGGGGAGAGGGTCAGACAGAGAGAGGGGTGGGGTGACGCAAAGGGTGAATCTCACAAGATGAATGGCCTTTGTAAAAAGGTTGGTGGGGTTGGCTTCTCCTGTATGATGGCTGGATTCTATCCTAAACACTTCTAAAAAAAATTAAATAGAGAAGGATGATGTACACAAATAATGTACACAGAGGAGGCTGGCTGTTACCTGGTCTTACTGTGTAAGTGTGTGAGTTTGTGTGAGAAATGGTACTCATTTGAAAGAGCACCTCAGGGGTAACGATATAAAATGATGAAGCTGACATCAACGTCCATCTCCCTCTCTTACACACTTACACACTCCTGTTGATGTGCTGAGAGCAAAGGGAGGAATCTTGTTTCGACAAGCACCACACGCATGATGAGGGAAGAAGTCAAAGTCTCAAATACACAGGCATATCGTGTGCAACACATTTTATAGGTTTGACACAAGCTTGCAGATGGTAGGATATACTTTTATTTAGACCACTTGTATCTATTTGTGTGTGTGTGTGTGTGTGTGTGTGTGTGTGTGTAATTGGACCCAGGTTGCCCAGGGCAAACACAGACAGAATGAATCTTTCGCAGATCCAGCAAGAGCACCAGAACTGACCATGATGTCATCACATACCCAGGGATTCTCTTGATTTAACCCAGACATGGTGTGGCTCACGTCCACACACACACACACACACACACACACACACACACACACACACACACACACACACACACACACACACACACACACGTTGAACTCCTCTCTTTCATTGCCCTGCTCCTCTATCTTTCTTTTCCTCCTGCCTTCTTGGCTCTCTATCACTTTACCCCTCCTTTTGATGCTCTGGGCTGACAGTTGTTCCATTTGACAATGGCCACTAATAGACTTTTAGCTCACCTGGGACTTCCTACATAGTGATAAACAACCACTCCACTAACCCTTGATCCCTTTGCTTGCAAAGGCACTGAACCTGTAGGTTGGTACCCATTTTCCCTTTAAGAAACAAATGCATGCTTCGTTATTGAAGTCACCTGTGTATGCACATACGAACTGCCACACACATCATGGTCTTTCAAAGAAACACAACAGCTGAATCTTTCTTTAAAATGGTTCTCTCAAGCTGTCCCTGGTGCACACAACTCAGCACAGTGGCAAAGGTCGTTTCACTGCTTAATTTCATTATAAATGCTGTTGTGAAGTCACTGTCGTTTTCTTCCGCCTTTGTTCTCCTGTCTTGTCTTCGTATATTCCTATTACCCTTCACATAGTTAATAAACAAACAAATAAACAAACATACAAACATTGAAATAAGTAAGCAAGTAAGAATGATAAAAGTGCGTTTCTGCAATACTCAGTATGATCTGACCACACACAATTACTGATCCGGGTATCTAAAAGTGCCAGCAGAGAGTATTATTGCATGGCTTGTCCCGTAGTTGCTATTCAGGTGAACCTAGCTCCCAGCGCTTGAGCTAGCGTAGTGCGGGAGGTAGATCCGCGAGTTATTGCCTCCAGATGTAGAAGACAACTGTAAACACCATTGCGCCGAGGGAAACGCGCGGCTTTGCCGTTCCCTCATGCCTTGAGGACTTTTTTCTCCTACAAAATGTCATTCCGAGGCTGTGCGTGATGCTCACTTGAGCCTTACTGTTATTACTGTAACCTCCTCTCGCAGGCATGTCGGCAAAACGGTCCAACAGCTGGTACGCGTACAGGTAAGTATAGAGTTGAAGGCGTCATAAAATATTAATCCGCGTAATTAGGACCTAGTTAGCTTTTCCTCAACCGGATTGAGTTCTCCCCCGCTAAACGTTTCCCGCCCTTCACGTGCGCGGAAGCTTAGTGTCAAAATCGACGATTAAAGTGACAAATACAAATAACAAACTCTCGAAAAGAGGGTAAGGGGCAATTATGGATTAAAGGGAGCTTATATCTCAAGTCTCTTAAACTTCTCTAATCATTTTCCCTCTGCCTGCTGCGTCGATAGACAACGCCGCGGCGGCATAGAAAGCACCAGCTCTTCCGGCACAAACTACTTTGCTGATTTTAGTGTCATATTCAATTTTCTGCTCCCTGCGTCTCTTCGAATCCCCGTCCAAAAACAACCATTTAAAACATCAGTCCTAATTAGATGATTAGTGCTTGGAAGGGCAGGAGATAAGTCATTTGCATAATTCAATCATAAAAGTTGGAGATACATATTTCTATGTTCGTTTGTACAATTATCTCGGCTGTCCTGGGGGCTGTGATATTAATGTGATTAAACAATACTCCTGCACGGAGCCTAGTGTCCTCCATTAAAGCACTGCTAGAGGCAAACCAAAAATTAATTTTAGGAGACAATCAATTTTATTCTACATGACTGTAATAAATATAGCCCGGCTGCAGATGTGTCATTAGGCTCAGGAAGGAGATTTTCCCAAAGTCAAAATGACACCAGTGGCTCCAGCACACCCCCACCTCTCCCCCACACCCTCCCCTCCCGCGCGACCACCCCCCTCAACCGCTCTCCTGCAGTGAGTGGCGGAGGTGCCATTTTTCCTCTTGCTTGACAAGTCATCTCCATCTGTCAGATTTAACCTCTCACATGGATCGCGCGAAAATACAGATACTAAATAAACAAATACATAAATAACTGCAGTAAGCATTTCCAAACATCACCTCAAAAAAAAAAGAAGCTGGAGTTCACCCAAAAGTGAATACAAGTAACTTTACATTACACGCACAGAACCATTATGTTGCCCCTAATAAACTTTCATTATCTTAATGCATGTTTGCACAGTGCTAAAATACACGCACGCGTTAAGTCCGAGATGCAGGTAGCGCGTTTCCATCACTAATTGACCACATGTGTCTTCGCTTTGACTGTAATTCATTGGTTACGCGTGGGACTAGTTATTAAAGCGCCGCGGCACGGAACAGGCCCCTGCCAACATTAATGAGAGATCTCATGGCCACAAGTTGTTTTATTAGACCCTGGACGCAGTTAAGCGCTCTTAAGTCTCCAACATATCAACATATTCACATGGAGAGAAAGAGAAAGGGAGACAGAGAGAGAGAGAGAGAAAGAGAAACGGACACATCGCAAGCTATCCTCAGCCATAAAAATATCAAAGTATTTCAACCTTTGCTTTTACAGTGGAGCGCCATAAATCTTACACGCAGAAAGGTCGTGGATATTGGAATGTTAACTTCAAAAAGAGGGCATGGGGAATCTTAGCCGTATTATACGAATCCATTTTATGGTAAATTGTTCGATGAAAAGCTTTTAAAAGACAACGACGGGTGCATTTTATTTAAAATCCGCATAGTTCTGTACACAGCAGGAAAGTGTAGACAAGAATTGCCTTAGCTTTTTTTTATAACTGTGGTGCCTTGCAAATAATCATGCTTATGTGATGGACGTTAAGATATTGCCAGAATAGCTCATTCAAAACGCTTTAGTGCTTCTAACATGACTTTGGGCAAAAAAGGGTCTTTCTCCGCGTTCCAGAGTCGGAGTTGTAGCGCGATGCAGCGGGCACTTCTTGCCTCGTAACACAGAAAACAATGAACGGGAGTGCCCCCCCCCAGCACTCAGGTAGACTTCGGCCACATCACAAGCACCTAAACATAAGGTAACACAAACACGCACGCGCAAATGTCACACACGACTTGCATACCCCCCCCCCCTTCAAAAAATGTAATAAATACACATATCCCTGCATCTCTGCTTGACTATTTCATGAAGTGGGTCGAGCTGGGGGCGCTAAGTTGGGCCCTTGGGCCACTTTCGGCCCGAGTGGGGTTAATTTATAATTTACTGCATAGAAAGGGCACAGGGAGGGAATTTGTTATAAGATAAAACTGGGAAAAGGGTGGATGTATAATTGATTACTGACATTCAAGGTGCGCAGGAGGACGAGTGACAATCTCGACGCCCACTGAAGAGATTGGAGGAGACAGCGGGGTGTCTTGGGTGTCAGGATCTAGCCGGGGCGCAGTAGCCTTAGGCGAAGCCAGAGGCAAAGAAGCGTCCATATGGACCAAGCACAGCGACAGACACGCGCTTGTATGAATGCGCGCTCACGTTGCATCAGAAAACATACTGGTCATCGATCGAGCTACAGCAGTCACGCACCCACCCCCCCCCCTACACACACACAAAGAAAGAAAAACACGCACATACACAGGTGCGCGCACTGTGGAGGGAACAGTGGGAGGCCATGTAATATTAACGCTATGGTCATACTAATATACAAATTGCGAGTTTGTACATTGTTGCTACATACCGACAGCGACATGACATTTTTTTTATCACTGACTTTGAGTACAGAATGCGTTTATGTATGATTTTATTATTTCGGCTTTATTATTAGGATAAAGATTCATGAAAACATGCATCAAACGATAAAAATATAACTAAAATGATCTAAACATCATCAGAAATGCATCTAAAGCTAAAACGACATTAGCTGAAAACTCGCTAACGGTTTTTCCAAGTGAACGTTATTACTACACGCATTTCAGAAATATTATTTTAATCTTTAATCAGTGCCACAATTTGCAAACCGGATCGTGCCAGGGGCAACAAATGGAACCTATTTTAAAGCTAAAAAGCAAGCTGCTCGAAGAAAAGCTAAACATCGTGCTCTGATGGACTTTCATATAAGTAATGACAAATGACAACTTATAATTTAAGTTGTCAATTTCCTCAGCTCAGTAGGTACTGACAGGAGCATCTTTGACCCATGCGATGTAGTCAGTGTGGTGGTGTTTTCCGTTTACGACGTGCTTCCCTTGAAACAAATCCCTGATCAGTCGTGCACTAAAATATCTGTTGACAGAGCATTCCTGCACTCCCTGGCCGCTTGACTCCTGAGCCACTCTTTCGCTTGGTGCGAAAACATTTAAATAAGCGATTCCAACGCCCATCTATACAGAGAAGCAACACTGGCCTATAAACACGGAAGAGCAAGGGGAAAGCAGCACAGATGTTCGTCTCTAATGTAATTCCCTTTCAATTTCCTAAGTGCAGTCCCCAAGTGCAAACTAGTTTAGCGTTATGTTTAGCTTGCAAATTCTTTTTAATAAATAATGAATGCAATAAAAACCCGGAGATCAATTGCGAGCTGAGAAATCATAAAAGCAGGCCCTAAGTGCCGCCTGGGTTTGCTGATTTGGACATTTTCTCCACGTATTTAAATTGTCCGTGGCAGTTTTAAAGATCCCGTCGAAATGTTTTGATTACTTTCCTGATGTCCGTGACTATGCTTGTGAAAACGAAGGCAAAAGACACCTCCTCTGTCTCCCCACTCTTCCCCTTGGGAAGTAGAGAGAGAGAGAGAGAGAGGGAGGGAGGGAGATAGAGTGAATGTGTGTGTGTATGAGAGAGAGAGAGAGAGAGAGAGAGAGTGAGTATGGTCCGGTTGTGCACATTAGTTACCACCATATGGTGGTGGGACGGTGGATGATGTTTAAATCTGACTATAAAAGCGACGCCTGTATGTGCGGGCACCGGAAGGTGAGCTGTAAAGCAGTGAGGCCGAGGAGCAAATTCAATTCTAGACGAGCCCATTGCTAAAGCAATTTCATTATCCGACCGTATGCTGCAACCTGACTTAAGTGAACAACGCGACGTTCCACGCCCCTGTCTGTTATTACCCCGTTTGCCTGTAATCCAAAACTATAAAGTAAAATAACAAAACGATGACGTTAAGGTCTCTCTCGTTCTCACTCTCTCCATCTCTTCACTGATTAGATGTGCATCACAGATTGATCGAGAACAACGCAAACCCCAATAAAGTAACGGTTGAATTCTGAAGGTTGTGATGGGAAAGGAGGGAGGGGGCGATAAAAGGTTAATTACCGAACCAAGCCCAAAATGGCCATCTGGATTCTCTCTCTCTCTCTCCCTCTCTGACTCTCTCTCAGACACACATACACACACATACGCGCGAACACAGGCACACAGTTTCGTTTGGTCGTCTTATATATTGTGTAACTACAGGGATGATCAGATATTATAAAACCGGCCCTTCGGGATCTCTAACGTCGGTGTATTTTTTATTACGCGTCATGCCCTCCTTCAACAATGCCCTCCAGGCTGCGTTATTGAAGTACTGATAGCCTCCTCAATTCAAATGGGTCACACGTTGCCTACAGTTCAGAAAGGAACATAACACGTGGAAAAGCCTCAAATATTCCACCCAAATGTAACATTTTCGAATGCTTCAATTCTATGAGCTCAATATTTCTAAAATAATAGCATACTTAAGGTGAGTAACAGTGCAATACAGGAAGCAAAAAGATTCACTTTTCATATATAGGCATGTAAATAAGTAAGTACGCAAAATACAAATAAATGAAGAAAGACAGAAAGAGGGCCTGGCTGAACACGTAAGTCCTTAAACCTTGCATTTTTCGATCTTGGTGGCTAATATTTGAACTCATTTGTTTTGCAGGTGTTTGTCATATAACACCATTATTATGTTTGTTGCTCCCTGTCTGAAATGTATCATTCTTAGTAATGAGTGTTTCATACTGATATATTACTTTATGCTTGTTTTAGTTAATATTTTAAGGTCTTTATTATTTATGATAAGACAGAACATTTGAGCATTTATATTCTGGTAGATAAGGGCTATTCAAATCAACATGGACTGGTAAAAATACTGTGTAGCTAAACTATGCTGTTGTAATCAGAAATACTTCATTGTCACTGAGGTCCTTAATGCAGCATCAGGGAAAAAAGTTTCAGTAACACACACAGACAATAAAGTAAAAACCTTTGAGTTCTCGGATAAAGGTGGGAATGAGGCATTGCTCCTCTTTGAGTCTCTCACTCTCACCTCCCCTCATCTCCCCTTGAGTCTCTCACTCTCACCTCCCCTTCATTCACTCACTCACTCACTCTCTCACTCTCGCTCACTCTCCCTCTTTCCCTCCCCACATTGACATTGCAGGAGGAATATAGAGCATGGGAACACTAATGCATCTGTCATGATAACAAGCTAAGAATAACATCTCGACACCAAACAGAGTTAAGAATCCAGGCGAGGTGATTTATCCCGCCCTGTCGGTCGCATTGATTTATTTAACACGGGCAAACACAAAGTCCAAATGAGTCGGACATCTTTACAAACAAGAGAATTGTAAACAACACTGCCACGACGCCGAGCGTGGGTTTGGCACTGTGCAAGAGTGTGAACATTTTTCATGCTACGTGATACTATTGGTCATCACATTTAACTTGTGATACAAAAAATAAAAGGGAATTAAATTTTGTTTTTTCCAAACACATCAAAGCACTACACGGCGTACGATGGGCTCATTTGGCAAACGATCATAAGTTTGTGACAAAACTTTAAAAAAGAGAGTTTTGTGTGACATTTTTGAGACAAATTCATTGAAAATGTAAAGCGTCAAACGACTCTATCTCGGTTATGTGATATTTCACGCCCTGATATTTCTTTAATCATAATTAAAAGTATTTCGAGAGGCTGGCCTTTTCGGTTAAACCGTACAGCGCGTTCATAAACTTGCCAACTGCACAATGAAATATAATTTCTAACGAATGCATTTATATCTAGAAAGAGCCTACGTCTTTCACTTTAATCGTTGCTTAATTTTTTATTTATTTCACACGATGCACTTTACTGTGAAGGTCAACGCTAGGTGAACAGTACACACAAATCAGGAAATGGGCTGCAAATTTAAACTCCTCTTTCATAAACTGTATCATCTGCTTGTCGGTTTCATTTTGGTGGACAAATGCGAGTGTTTATTAGGGCCAATAAACAATGTCTGAGTAAACTGAGGGTTGTCTGCACCACGCACTGCAATGAGAGAGGATATTTTCATCAAGTGGCCAAAAGGATTGCGGTTTAGATTAATTTGACAGACCTAAAACGAGTACTTACAGTTCTATTAAGCAGAGTTTTAGACTTATAAACACGCATAAATTTTGCACGCGCTTTCAAATGGGCTTTTTAATCTGCAGGTGGCCGTAGGGTTTTACATGGAACATGAACGTGTTCAAACTATACGGGGTTAATGTGTTGTTGTTTTTACACTAGAATGTTTAATGAAAAAGAAACTCGCTGGAATCTTCTCCAGACACACAGTCTATATTTTAGTTGAACAAACATCTTTAAACAAGTCTACACCATAAGTTCCAAAACTTTTCACAGAACAGCACGAACGCGCAAACGCGCAGCACCACCATTAGAGTCGGATTGGGCATTACAGCGAACAGGAACGAAGCCTAAGTGGAAATTGATATTTAAGTCGGACTGTGCATAGTCTGAACTTGCCTTGCGTTTGTGCAGTCGTTGTAAAGCGCCTCGAAGTCCTTTCGACTGATGAGCTTGCAGCGGTTGACGCCGGGCTGTATCGCCCCGAGTCCGCGCAGGATCCGGACCTGCTCCACCGTGCATACAACCGGGGATATATCCAGGCGCTTCAGTTTAGTGTAGACGGTGTGCAGTCCCCCGACCAGGTGTTTAAGAAAGAGATCAAAAACCTGCGGCAAACATATCAACTCCTGACCGTCCACGGTGAAAGAGGCTACTTTGACCCCGTGGACCTCCACCATTTTGCACTCGTTATTGCTGCTATTGCCGTTGCCGTTGCCACCGCCGCCTCCTCCGCCGCTGATGAACGAGTTGATCATGCTGCTTGTCAATCGCGGGGACTCGGCCGGGCTGGAGTACAGGGGGTCAGGACGGAATAAGCTGCCCGCGCCCGGAGTCGAGGTCGGTGAAAGCACCGGTGGAGTTGCTGATACGGCCATAGTTCTCTTTAAGTTTCCTCCTTTTCCGCACTCGATCGCTCTCGTGCACCCGTTCGCGTTTTGCTTGCTCCTTGCACTGTTTCAACGCTCTCACTTGGTGTTTCTCATGCGACCACGCTGACGACTGGTAGTCGGCAATGGGCAACTACCTTCCTCGCAAATGGGATGGTTACAATGAGGAGCCTTGCACTCAGCGTTTCAATTAGCCAGCCCACCTCGGCGTGGAGTGACGTCTCTCTCCACCAACAGGAAGCTAAACAGCACACGCCTTTGCATCCTATTGGTGGCTTGTCTGTAATAGCAGGGACCTTTATTATTATCATCATCGCTTAGCGGAGCGGAACTTTCAGTAGACTGTATCAATTCAACTTCTTAAACGCGGCGAAAGGCTAAAATGCTGGTTTATTATGATTCAACTGACGTTTAAATGGGACCATTTTAGGCTGCTTTTTTAAAATTACATTTTATTTTTATCTACCAGATATAAATAGAGTATTCAAATCACACAAATGGCACAATAGCACATGTAGAACGTTTCTTAATTACTGTTTTATTAAACTGATAGATTCTTAGTAAACCAACTATTACATTTATAGCTTGTTTTCTCGCAAAACATTAAATTGAATATATAGTGAATATTGTTTATAAACCTGTGAGTTAGACTCATCGGAGCTCTGCAGCAAACAGTTAGGCTAGTATAATTCAAGTCTAATGCAAGCATTTCAGTCTGGGCGCAACGTTAGGTGGTTACGGAGTATTTTTTAATGACGCACAACATTACTGACGATATAATAAGATGACATGGCACGCAACCTAATAGCTTATACGCGTAATGAATAATGTAGCTTGTACATAAACATCATTGGCTTGATTGTATCAACTATAAGTTAGACTACTAAATACTCAAATGATGATAGAAATGTTCTTGAATTAAGTTTTGAATTAATTTAGGATGCTGCAATGTTTTGGCAGTTTTGTCATTTTTGTGACTTTAATAATATATATTGAATAATATAATTTTTAGATATATCTGTTGTGCTATATTTTTATTATAAAAGTTCCAGTTACATGTTAAGAAAATTCACTTAAAGAAGCCATTTGTTGAAGGGATTGTTCTATAGGTCCTAAAAGACCTTTTAAAATAATTCTTGAAGGAGCTGTGCTCCTGCGGATAAACCTGTGTTGTACCTCTTGACTGGTGACTTAAGCTCAACTTGGGTTATTTGCAATGTGAAGAATCACATACACATAACACTACAGTTGAAAGTCATTCTGGAGGATTTGCTATGAGATCCTAGAGCAGAATTACAAGAGCAGATTTACAAGACAGGTAAAGTACATCAGCTCTGTAATCATAAGACAGGTAAAGTACATCAGCTCTGTAATAATAAGACAGGTAAAGTACAACGGCTCTGTAATCATAAGACTGCAAGTCCAAACCTCCTCATCCTGTGAAGAAACCTGACACTGCGTGCCACTCTGCTCCGACACTGCACTTGGCACTGCAAATAAATAACTCATCCCCAAATGGTTGGGAAAGACCGCATATACCAGGAATCATACTGGGATTAGAGTTTGAAGATTGCTTTGGTGTGAGAGTGAATTATGTAGTTCTATATCTTATCTTTATGAAAGACTTTTGCCGAATAACATTCCTAGTGGTTCCTAGTGCAGGATAATTCTCCACAATGACCCCACAATGCCCCCAAGTGATTTATTAAACAATTTCTAATGAGTGTCCATCATATATAGAGAATATGAAGAAAAGCCACGTAGCAAAAATAACTATGAACTATTTCTATTAAAGAGCTACTGAAATTTGTTCAGGTGGATGTCTTTCCTGAGTGTCTATATACTATATATGGTTCTTAGCCTTCAGTGCAGATCTATAGACCACTTAGTCAAGTAAATGAATATATTTTAAATGAGAATCTTTATACAGTGTCAAAAAAGTTGCTGTAAAATTAATATGAAATCAGGCTTAACCTTTGAGCTCTAGCAACTTCTCTTGGAAGATTAATATTATAATGAGTACCCAAATGCCATGCAAATTTCTGCAAAGAACCCACTGGAATTAAAAAGCTAGATGGCAATCCTGAAAATTAAACCCATTTTTTACCTGTGTTTCAGTTGCACCTTTGTCTCATATTTAATCTTAATGTCTGATTACTGCGTTGTCCTGCAGAGGAACATTTACAACACATTATCCACCCACCCCCTTCACCATCCGGAAGTTTCTCTATGTATATGCACATGCATATGGTTATTGATGTATGTTCTAATAAGCAATGCTCTTTTCTCATTGAATCCAGTGTCCTCCAGTCTGAGTGCACTCTGGTCTTCCAGCACTACTTCTACAACGTCACGCCAATTCATATTTAAGAACGTGACGTTGTCCTGTAGAAATATCGTATGAGGTACACTTGAAGATTAAACTAATGCAGTTTATGGTTAATTCAGATATTTTCTTAGCATTTTTGACTAAAAAAGCTTTTGGTTTGAAACTTATGATCATTACCATCAAGTACATTTCAGTGGCTTTTAAGGGACCAAAATATTGCGCCCACACTAGTCTTTTTTTAGATAAGACTGGAAAGAGATTTTATAGTTTTTCAACCTTTTTTGTTTGTTTGTTTGTTTGTTTGTTTGTTTGTTTGTTTGCCCAGCTCAGAATGCACCATGCCTGACTATGTCATTTTTGCACATAACGTTTTTCCCCTGATTATGTGATGACTGGTAGTTTTTGACACAGCTTTGATTGACAGATGCATTTCTCTTTCCTGATATTTAGATTTATCGACGCGAGAGAGACGCTACAAGGGGGGAAAAGTGTCAGCAAACTAGATCAGTGGGAGGGAGAGCTGGGAGAAATCACCATGAAAACCAGAAAAGGAGACAGGACTGACGGAGTAAGCGTGGAAGTTGTTGAGAGATTGCTTAGCTGTATTTTAGTATTACTAAAACCTTCCAGCTATTGTTTATGTACTCTAAAAAAATTACAACAGAAGCCAAGTGTGGATAACCATGTACCCGTGATGTAATGAAATGTTTTTTTATTAATGCGTGTCTTTCACAAATCAGTGGCAACAATAAATTGCCGCTGATTGTAATTGAATGTTTTTTTTCTAATTTTACTTTCACTCATGATAAATATTCATGCCCATTACAGTGTTTTACATTCATTGTGCTTTTTGTGTCGTTTTCGCTTGGCGAAATGTTACATACATCAGCAGTCAAGCAATCCATTTGGCCCTGTGACACGTGCCAAAGAACTGCTGGACTCTTAATTTAGGGTAAAATATCACCATTTAACCCTACTTAAGAATGGACAAGCTTGTTACTTGAGTGTGCTCAGTGTACATAATTCCTCAGAGAAAGCCACTGCAAATGATTTAATAACACTCTCTTTGTGCTTCCTGCCAAATCACGGGTGACTTGGCCCTCGGAGTAAGAAGTAGCTATTGGTGCTGCACTGTCTGTGACTGGGAATGGAGCCGGGAGACTGACAGACAGCGCTTAACTGCTTTAGCCACCTCCACACAAAAATGTGCCATTTCATTTTTCATCTCTTTCATTTGTGCTGTGGTCAGCTTCTACTGAAGAAGTGATAGAGACTTATGATAATGGAGAATGTTACGTAGAAGATGGCTTGTTTTCTCATGGTTCGCCATGTTACAAATAGCCTACCTGCCTTTCAAGGTGACCTGAATCATCAGATAGAACTGACTTGGTCCTAATCACGAGAGTCCATGAAATAAAATGTCAGTTAGTGTTATTGATAATAACATCAGCCATGCTAGCAACCCTGTATGCCTCTGCCTGACTGAGGGGTGTGTAAATGTGTTTATCGTTGTTGATATAAATTTATCCATCCCAGCTCTCTGAGTAGTCTGCATGTTTAAGCACGGTTACGCTTTGATAACTAATCTCAAATTTAATTTACATTTATGGTTAGATTTATAACACAATAATGTCCTCATGGATGTTTCATTTGGAGTGTTTATAGGGGCCCTGACAGATGGAGTCATTCTGCATTGCTCACCTCTTCCCAACAAACATGGCTGCCCCAAAAAAAAAAAGAGTTGATTGAGAAACGAAATGAACTGTGAAGTCTCCTTGAATTCCACTTCAAAGTTTTACTTAAGTGCAGGAAAAAACCTCAAGTGGTGTGTTTGACGATTGGCGTCTGAAACCATGCCAAAACTTTGAACAGAATGTAAAAAAAACACACTTGGTGCTGTTTCCCCCCCCCCAGTATGTGTGTTTGTTGCTGTGCCGTGGTGAATAAGACTGAGTAAGAAAGGACATTTGTACTTTCCTTCTTTGTTACAAAAGGCCTTCTCATTCAACATGGACATCAAGTTCCTTTACATTGTAGACCTTACAAGCTTTCTTAACTTAAGGGAATTGGGAGATAGATTCACCTCTGGGACTTCTGCACTTTGCTCACTCAAAACCATTAGCAGGCAACAAAATACTACTGTAGATTAGAAACACTGATACAACAACATGCTACAGTAGAACCAGAAATACAGATGCCATGAGAGAGGGCTCTTTCCCCTGCCAGTTCTTAGAAGCGGAGATCAAAGCCCGAGGAACTCACAGGAGGCTCTGGCTAAAGGTGTGGACACTTGGAAGATAAAGATGACTTGATTATAACAGAAAGTACTGCAGTGCTGGTCGCCTTGAAGCTGCTTTCAAACCCGGCCAGAGAAAAGCGCTTCATCGCGGCGATGGCAAGCGATGAAGCCTTCTCCCAAAGCCATTTTGGTTTGCACATTTTTCGCTTTTCATTTCTCTCTCCGACAAAAAGACGGAGCTGCATCCCCCAGAGAATGAGCCAGTGACATGAAGACACCCCCTCCGTCACAAACGCTGAGGCAAACTCTCTGGTTAAAAGCACCCCTGGTGTGTTTGATATGAGAGAACGAGACAGCTAGCAAGAAAAAGAGGGGGGGGGAGAAGAAACTCTCTCATTGTAAGCCATCTGTCTTGTTTGCCAATGTTGTTTTAAGTGTGGACAAGATGGGCATTAAAAAAGCAGACTAAAGGAGATCAAATGTCACCCATGAGTTTTTACTTCAGCAAATAAACACCTGTCTGCATATTGGCTCAAGAAAGAAGCATGGATAACAAAAGCTGTGATGTCAAAGACTAGACATACAATGGAAGAAAGAGGGCAAGAGGTTACTGCACCACCTCTTTCTGCTAGGCCTATACAGGCTTCTCTCTTTGTTGGGCAATGAACTAAACCAAGGAAAAAAAGTTTTGAATGCTCCAAAATATGCCCAAATGATAAAAAGGACACTAGCCTTATTGTTAGCTAAAACAAGATGTTTTTTTTTTTAGAAACACCTCTAAAAGATCTATGAAGCAAACAACATGAACATCTGGAAGAGGAGCTCTAAAATGTATCCTCCATTGCATCTGGGATATTTCACGATAAGGAAAAGCTTTTGAAATATATAAAATATAGTCTAAGTCTATAAAATCTCTAATGATAGGCTTTCTGTATATAGGTGTTGATATTGGTTCCAGATGGAGACAAACTTGCAAAGGTCAGGTATACTGAAACCCACATTACTGCTCCCCCAAAATCCATGATCGTTAAATACCCAGGAAGCATATTATAGAGTATTATTAAACCCTTTGCATGATACTAAACTAGAGTGGTATATTAAACATTCAGTAAATGTTAAATCAAATAAACAAAAGAGAAATATGATTATACTTAATTGGTTCTAGCTGAAAATGGTTTGTCTAAACCTTACAATCAATGGTTCACATTGAGAATGCAGTTAGAACTGAAACCCAAAGTTGTGTGAGAGGTGCATCAACTTTTTGAAAGTAAAGCTTATCTAAGCTTTACACAATGTAAGGATAATCTTCTTTGTATTAGAAAGTGAGAAATTTTGGTGAAATGAATTAGTCATTTATTGGACATTTACTGCATGTGTACATTCGCATGTGCAGAAGTGCAAGATAAAACACATTAATCTAATTAGAAAATAAAACAGTTTTAATGTTGCATGGATACTCAGGTGGACCAATGGTTTTGTAAAGACAATATCACAGAGTAACAAAATACTACATTGGCCATTACAGTGAGTAGGAATAATTTGCCTCACGTAACATCTGATATGGGTTCTGCAGTGTTATTTTATCTTGATAAAATGACCATTAGAACTTTCCAAGCTACTTTTATTCTAACATGTTTTAAAACCTGCTTTCTTTGTTGAGATAATTCATTTAAATTATATTAATTCATGTTTATGTGGATTTTTCTTATGCTTGTTCAGGGGTGTCATAGGTATAGGAGTTTAGAAAGTTTAGAACGGTGAAAAATACTGACTGTTTCTAAACAGTCTATACTGTCTGTTTAGTTTTTTATTCCAAACATGATGGATTATTGAAACTATTTATCTAAGACACAATAATGCTTTTAAGCAATAAAAATGTTATTAAACTTTATTAAACAAATTTAATCAATCAAAATAACGAATGTAAACAGTAGGTGGAATATTTGGAGCCTCCTAGTATGTAGAACACTATTGGAACTTCATCTGTTGTTAATAACCTCAGTCAAACACTTTAACTGCTGATCAGGACTGCAGAAAATTTAGGGTTTGTTTGCACCTATTTCACTATCCAACACTGTTTCCATCCATTTATATTTTTGGAATGTCTTGTTTGACTGGCCTACTTCAGTTCACTCCACAGCTTTTCACTAGGATTGAAGCTTGGCCTCCAACTTGGCCAATCCAAAACACAACATTTCTCCTGCAAGCATTATTGTGCTGTTGATTTACTTCTGTTCTGGGTCTTTGTGAGGTTGCATAGACCAGACAATTTATATGTTTGGACTATTTAGGGACAACCTGACATTCTATTGTAGAATTTCATACAAGATACAACGTGGACACTGCCCCCTCAGTGACTGCAAAGTCTAAGGGGCTCTAAGGGAACTAAACAGTCCCATACCATATGCTTCCTTCAGTAGGCTTCCAAGCTGGGATGTGGTTTCAGTGTTAGTATGCAGTGTTTTGTTTTCTCCAAACATAAACTCAACCACAAATGTAAACTCAACCACACAGAGATTATCAGATTATCAAATATGCTTGCAGAATTTAGCTAATTTAAGGCACCCTCTAAAGACTTTGTGGCATTGGGCCAAATGGCATTTGAAATAAAATTCTGGTGTGAAGAAGGTGATTAGAAATCGTTTTTAAGAGGTAGAACCGGTCCAATAGACACCTCAGTTGAATAATATGCCTAAATCCAATTACCCATTTCAACTTTTATACACTTTTTCCCTATTGTTATATTTATATCTGCATTTCAATTGTTTGCTGAATGAATATATAGAGCTGTAAATGTTTTTAGTTAGACCTCATTGCAGTATAGGAACCACACTTACACTTTAGGAATCATCACCCAGATGCAAAAATTTAGATTCATGCGGAAACTCCACATTTCATGACTCACAGCAGTGGCATGAGTAATTTGTCAGACACTCTCTACCTATTTCTAACCATCCAGTTTTAACCACCTCTGACCAAATGCTATTTGGGAGGGGGAACATTTTAAAAACAACATTAGCACTAATAACAGCATTTGCGGGTGCTGATATAACACAAAGTTTTCAGACACAGGAGCGTTTCTGTGGTTTTATCACTGATTGACGGCCACCTGCCACCAAAATATACAGCAATCAAAGATCCTGTGGACAGACAACAATCACTGATTAAAGTCTTGAGAGGACAAAAGAGAGGACATAGATATGAACTATAATTGAAATTCTTATACAGAGGTTGGAGAGTAATTACACCTCACTGCCCAAGTGAGGTTTTTCATAAATCATTTTTTTCCATTATGGTAACAAACAAACAAAAAAAGACAGAAAATCCAAGTTTCAGCTGCACCAAACTATGTATAGACTTAATTAGACTGTGAACTGTATAAAAGAAATTAGGACTACATGTACAACGCATTTACATCAGACAAAACAAAACAGCCACAAATAAGCTGCCTGAATAGAGGTTAGGTCTTGATGGCGTCTCAGTTTCTATGTTACAATTGACTTGGATCTCTTGTTTGATGCACATACAAGTAATACTGCAACAACAGCTTTTATCTCTGAAACATTGTTAAAATGAAGTATCTGTTTTCGTTACATGATCCAGAGAAACTAGTCCATGCTTTTATTCTGCAAAAGGTTAGGCTACTCTAATGCACTGATGGCATTATTTGGATCAGCCAGAATGCACTAAACAAAAACAGTACATATACTTTTTAAAATAAAGGTATTTTTAGTATACTTTGAATAAAAAAAGAAATTAAGTTTATTTAACTACAGATTACAGTACATAACTCATATTTGCATGATAACAACACCTTTCATTGGGCTATTCTATCCCATACCTTATGCCCTGTAGATACAGTGGTTTCAAGATAAAATCTCTAGAGCTCTGTGGCAAAGCATGGTGGTGATAGCATTATGTTATAGGGGCTGTATCTAACCAGCAGGGACCAAGACTAAAGTACAAATGGCTGCTGAAAAATACCACCAAATAGGCCTATTACAAGAAAACCTATTTTAGTCAACAAAACACAAGGGAAAAAGTAGGTCAACTTTTCAAAACATAATAAAGCTTGCAAAAGCTAAGCTTGCAAGTGGCTACAGAGATACTGAATGTTCCTGACTGAAAGAGCAAAAGTGATTCCAACTGAGAACCTGAAGCAAGGGTTAAAATGTGCGAAGTGATGTTTGAATACAGCAAAGGCAAGATTGGTTTAAATGAAGGGTCATGAAGGTTAAATGAAGAGGAAAAAGTTCAAGCCAGAGCACAAAGACTTCTACGCTATTCCTACCCAAAACAGGAAGCTGTAACGTAATGCCATATAAAATTGTTAAATGCCCGTATTTCTTTCTTTTTTAGTTTTTGATAATCATTTCAAAGTCAATAATCTTCAACAATATTCAACAAATTACATATTGTTACAAAGTGAATATTACAAAGCTATTTCAAAAGCTACAACAAAGTACAATAAATTTAAAACGAGGATTTTTTTTAATTCTCTAACATTTATATTGGTCGAATGATCATTCAACAATAAGTTCTGACTTCTCACGACATGTTCAAAATGATCTCTTACTTCAGAATATTTGAAATAACCAAATGAAAAGACGTGCAAAAATACTTGTCGTGCTATTAAAATATTTAAAGTGCTGAAAAAACAATAGTTCGGTTATAAAAAAATCTTTGGCGTGTTTTCTTTAGTCGGCATTAAATAACACAATACCAAATGCAAATAACTGCATAAAGATTTAACCAAGTAGCTAAGAACGTCAGACAGTTCATTTCGTTTCAGTCTCGAAAGCTTCCTCATCATTTATACGTCACGATATGTTGTGTCACATGATGGTTGTACATTCAAGATGGCTGCCGACAACCTCCCATCCGAATTTGATGTTGTCATACTTGGGACAGGTAGGAAACTAACATGGAAAGGAGCATCGTTTTGTTGTTCTCCAAAATATAATAATTATATGTCCACTTCTGTTGAAGAACCCATAAACACAGTTGCAGCTTCGCGCTCACAAACAAACAAAAATGCTCATGGCTAGAAACGACTTCGTTGCTAGCTAATGTCCAGACTGATGTTGACACGACGAGAGAGCCACATCGTCGTATTACAGGGTGTTGCAGGAGCACTGTGATGACTATTTCAAATAAATATGTAGCATTATATCTAGCTGCATGATTCAAATAATTTAGTCGCTAAAATATCCAGCGGGATGCTTAGCTGCTTAACCTTTGCTATTCATTTTGTTAATTGTCTTAGATAAAAGTTAGCTAGCTAGCTGGGTAGATTACTGTTTTTCGCGTGTATGTTTCGCAAGTGTTGACTATGTTTAGGGTGTCTGTTACCTGCTGTACAAAACGACTTAACAGAAGTCCCAGCTTGTGTTTGATCACTGTTCTCTAATACATCTTAGTGTTTTCGCTCACTGAAAAGCAGTGGGGCAATACAGTCATACAATCATATTTGAAATACAGTGATATCTGAAATTTGAAGTGTTTAATGCAAATTACAGATATGTTACCCTCATAGGCGTTTAAGGAATAATCTACTTACTTTGACAACAGAACAGTAGTATGGTTCATGATCATTTAGACCGAGTTTATGGACATGGTATTTGTGAAAAGCCTGTTTGGTTGTATTTCTATGTATCTGGTTTGTTTATTACCTCTCTGCCGCTATATTGACATTCATTTGATTAAAAAATGGAAATTATTTCTCCCTTAGCAAATACTCTTGAAACACACCTAAATGGGACTAGATTAAACTTTAGGCCCCTATCTTTATCAAAGCAATGGTTAGATTTTGCGTTTTACTATGCTTACTAAATATCTATGTTTTAAAATGTCTAATATGTTTCTAAGATGTTCAAATATGTCCACTACCACAGTGAAATATATCAGGTGAATATGTTAAAATTTTCTCTACTGGCACTTATGACCCTTTATGAACAAGATGAAACTAACTCAAGTGCAAAATCAATTGTGATTAAATAAATTCATAAATGAACATGCTTGTTCACAGCTATCCAACTACTGGTCTAGTTTACAAGTTTCCCTCACCCTGACCAGACCCAGTTTAAATTAGTTTCCTCTGCTCTCAAAGGTAGCCTACTTTGTACTCATTTTCAAAGCACTATTCTAAAGTAGCCCACATAAACCAGTCTCCAAATCACTAAAGTACAACTGCTATTGACTTTGCCTCTATGACCTGCTTCACCGCTTGATTTTGAACACAGCCGGAGATTTAGGCTACTACGCTCCCTGCCCGTAGGAGGTGTCCACAAAAGAACGTAGTGGGACCCCTCCAATGCTGCTGTCCTCATTCTTATTCGAAGTGTCCCGATTCAGAGTGCTGGAGTGCGCGTGTATGGAGGCCAGATCCTCAGGACGGCACCAGAGCCTGGAGATGAAGATGCTCCCTGGTGCAAGGTGCATTGTTCTACACTGTGGGGAGGAAGATGATGGAGAAAAGCGTAGAGGAAAAAAAAATATAAAGGGAACGTCCCGCTATGGCTAAGAGCGACGTCCTCGCGCCGTGATTGATGGCGCGCAAATGAACATCTATGGCCCACTTCTGGTTGCGCTCATGCAAAACCACCAGAGCCAGCTGGTCCCTAGGCTGCACTGACACAGGGACATGTGCAACCTGCACTATTTCTGCTCAGACACCACTCTGTGTCAAGGTTGCTCAGGCTGGCGTGTTTGTCCCAGGTCCCCTAGTTACCCCCTCCTCCTTTGATCCCCCTCCTAACCCCGGACTCCCCCCCCCACACACACACTCCTCCCCCTTTCCCTCACCGCTGCGTATGGGTGCAAATGAGGGTACGGACAAGGAGCAGTTGTTAATCAATATGGCAGCACCCCGTCGGCATCTGGTGGACCCGCTGGCCGTACGAAGGGCCTCGTTCCTGTCTGTTGCGCCCCGTCAGGTGCTGTACGTGTCCTGCGCCTGACCAGAGAGTTTCAAGGGTGTCGGAAGCGCCCAGCCTGGTGCATGGAGCCTGTTTTTTTCCCCCATTTGATTTCCGAGAGATGGGCAGAAGCAACGGGTGTGGGAAGCCAGATTGTTGGAGAGCCTTTGGATTTTTTTTAACTGAGCTGCTGTGCTGAGCTGTCAGTGATGTGAGGTGAGGGTGTCAGAAAGTGGCTTGCAAAGTGTTTTGTCAAAATTGCTGGTTTGTTCTAAGATTCTGTAAAGAAAACGAATAATTGTGGAACAAGCTGTTTCAAATCTTTGAATCCACCTGAAAATCTAGAATTTTTGTGAATTTCCTATTTGAAATGTCCATCTGCATTTCAACAACTTGGTGAAATTTGCCTTGTTACTTCTGCCAAACAAGACTGTGCTGCACATGTAACCATGGTTTCTATGAGCCAAGGTTCCTGTGACAGCTAATGGAGATGAATACCCCAACACTGCTTCTCCCCTATGCTTCCACTTAGCGGAGATGCTGAACGATCACATAACTGGGGCTTTGAGCATTTGGGTAGATTATATGCAAAAGCATTTCATCCGTTCTTAATGGAGTCACATTTGGCCAAGGTCGTCCCCGTGGTTACGTCTGTGCTTGAAGCGATGGACCAGTCATGCTCCCTTCTGTTTGACTGCCACTGTGTTCTTTTGCGAAGAACGGCGATCACCCCACGTTAGGTTTAAAGAAGATCTTCCAAAACGGTGTTCGTGGAGATCTGCTGCCTCGAAGAGTTTAGGTGCACCTGTATCGTTTACACCATGATCCGGTTAATCGCGGTTTACGGAAGCTTCTGAATATTGGAGCTAGGGTTGGTAGATGATGGCTACAGCTAAACTGCGCTTGGAGAATCTGCTGATTTAATATATGGGAGTGGGGATGGCCAGCCACGATTTAGGGTATTCATTTTCTACAGTTTAGCAGCGTTTGCATTAACATGTTAAATGGCTATGGGCCCTGTTCGTTCTTTAATTTGGTTTGTGTGGTTTCATTTTAAACTGCTTGCCTTGTTGCCTGTGAGTTTAATTAGATTCCTAGTGGGCCATTTTCTGTGGTAAAATAAAACTTCCTTGCAGTGAGTAGAGTGGGAGATGGGTGATTATAACACCTCACTCACTATCTTCAGTCCTGTAAGCTGCAAATACGGGTTGTTTTTTGTCCTCATTTGGGCAGATAAGCACTGCAGCCTCTTCAGCCAAGAACTTATTGATAAGTGATAAATCCTTGGCGTAAAACAACTTGACCCCCCCCCCCCGTGATACAGGCGCTGTTATGTTGAATTACTTGTTTAAAAATCTCTTCTAGTTAATTTAGCAATTGAACTGGTCAGTTCAGCAATTGAGTAATTCCAGCATGCAGCAGGGCTGTGAGGAAAGGAGTGTGTGCTGGTCCTGTCCACGTGCTCCACCCCAGCCGTGACTGAGGCGCGCAATTAGCATCTCTCATAGCAGAGTCATGCTCGCACTTAGCCGCGGCGGCAAAGAGCTAAACCGTTTCACTGGGCCGCACTCGGCGCTGGGGTTAATGCAACTATTCATCTCGGATGGACCTCCCGTGCCCCGCGGCTCCGACGGCCTCTATTAGCGACCGTACGATTATGGAGTGCGGATTGCCGGCTCGTTGGCTCGAGCGCCACCTCCGAGGAGCGCGCCGTGACGAACCGCCGAGCGGCCGGGTCCGGATTACTCCACATCCGTGACTGGGTTGTAAAATTTGCGAAGCCAGCTCAGCTCGGGCTGGACTGCGTTGAACAGTAGCGGGGATCCGCCCCTCCCCCCGCCCACCAGACTGGGTTTCATTCGAGGATGCTCTGCCGCTGACCTCGGCCACCCACAAATCTGAGGTAAAGAACAGGGGAGACTGCTGACTGGCTGTGAGGGCGGGATGGATAGGTGGAACGGATGACAGAAAGAGGAGGAGAGTGAGGGGAAAGTGGATTCCCAGGCTTCTGTCTCTCTTGCTCCCTCTCTCCTTTTCTCTTTCTCTTTTTCAGCACCGACTATAAATAACGCACCAAATGACTTTCAAGGTGCAGAGATAGAATCCATTTTGGAATGTTCTCCGAAATGAAGAGTGATTTATGATTTCATACAATTCCTGCTGAAAGCATTTCGGGCTTTGCTCGGTCATCAAAGTCCTGCCGGCCCCAATCTATTATTTATCGCCAAGCATGTCTGTGTGGCACTCCTGCGTTATGGCAGGTAATGTTTGTCTTTAGCAAACATGATGTGGAAAAATCGATACCGGATGGGATAAATGGCATTAAAAGATGGCGGCAAGAGGTTATTTACACTTTTTAAAAACATCTTTAGTATTGTCTCGACAGACAGAGGCGGCTTGGTCTATTGCTTTTCCGCCAAATAGTTTATTCAGATGCTTCCTGTTTGAAAGGGGCTGAACAAAGGGAAATGAACAAATATTTTCCTTCCATTGATCTAAATTATGTAGTTTGTGTTAAAGAATGTTTTTGAAGTAGAGTCTTACTGAGCCACAACAAAATGAAAAGCACTGTGCACAAAATTCAGCAATGAAGGTTTTTTAAAAAAATTTTATTATATACAGACATTTATAGGCATTTTTAAATTATATACCTGTGAATATTAGTTCAATGAAATATATATATATATATATATATTAATTCTGATTGTACATGTTCAATGTATTTCAACATTTGACAAGTCTTGACAGTCCAGAGGGGTTTCAGCTAATTTGATCTCTGAATTAAAAGTGCAAAGCTCACAGCCGTTCCGCTGGTTTCCGGAATCTTCCTCCGCTCCGGTGGCTGTCGGGAGCAGCAGTTGGACACCGAACGTGGGGCGAAAGTGCTGTTTTTCTTCTCCTCCCCTCCATTCAACCCCTGTGTGAAACAGTGAACGTTTGGCAGGCCATAACCCACCAGTGGAGGATTCTCCATCAGTTAAATGGCCGGGCCCGGGGAGGAGACGCCGGGCCTCCAGGTCCGCTCGGAATAAATCACTTTTCCATTGTGCGCGCGAGGCGGCACCGCACAAGGCCAGATGAGGAGGAAGAAAGATGGAGGGACAGGCAACGCTTCACTGGCTTAATGGAGTTGTTTTCAACCCGTGCGCTGCTCAGTCCTGCTTCCCCAGACCCCACGCGAGCCCAGAAACCTTTTCTTACCGCTACTTTTTACAGTACGTAAAACGGCGCGCTAACTTAGCATGCTAGCTTGGAAATGTAACAAGTCTACCGAGAGCTTAATGATGGGATGTGAGGGGGGGGAAAGCACAGTAGAATGAAAAGTGTGGGAATGTGCAGCAGATGAAGGTTAACGATGTCAGTTAAGAAATGAAAAAATAAAAAAAATCTGTCCTGCTTAGCTCTGTTACATGGTAGAACAGAGGAGTATGGGAAATGTAGTGAAAAGCTGCAGTGTTCAGATGCCGTATTTTTGGCCGGTTGAATCAGGCCTAGAAAACCTCAGGCTGTTCAGTTGGTTACAACTTTGTCTTTTTCCTTCATCAAGACACCTGATCCAGTTGATTTGGACAGTGCTCACCCTCGTCGTGAACCGAGATGGAAACAAACGTTCAGTGAGCGAGGTCCTCACGCTTGGCCTTGGGAGCCACTGGTGCAGTAGCTGAAAGCATCAGTTAAGCCGTTACAGTCACATGTGAGCTTTACCCCTCCTCCCTTAAGTTCCTCTAAGTCACTTTAATCATAATTCCGCTGCTCCGTACCTCCGTGCGCTGCCTTCCAGTTGTCCGCCGGCCAACGCGGCAGTCGGCTTGAATGGAGCTCAAGTGGCCTCTAATGCTTTTTTACGATCGCGGAGGCGCAATTGTGAAAGTGGGCAGGGAGATCG
>JAOXYF010000003.1:12596484-12607755 GCA_028565775.1 Sternarchorhynchus goeldii | reverse complement strand
CATTAAATATGAATCCTTAATTATTAGTCGTGTTGTGTTTGCATAAGAGCTTCAATGGTCTGTTACAATGGGAAACGCGAGGCGCTTCCCAAATTGAACGAAGCGTTTCATTTGGAGCGAGGTCAGAGGGGAGAGCGCGGCGGAGGATTTAATGGCGGTCGGTGACAATGCGCGCTGTCTCCGCTCATTCACAGGACTCGCCGAGTCTGTAGTGGCGGCCGCGTGTTCACGAGTGGGCCAGAGAGTCCTACACTTGGACAGGTAAGGTTTCCAGTAAATGGTTTTGTTTGTTTGTTTGTTTGTTGGGGGGGGGGGCATGGAGAATAAAGGAGTGACAAGACAAAAAGGGGGAAAAAAAAAAGGTTGGGTATTTTTTGTTGTTGTTTTTTTTTGGGGGGGGGTTCTATTACTTTTAGGTCTGTTTTCTTCTGGGAAAATAATAAATCCTGTAGTTCTTAATGCTTCAATGGTTTTGGCTGCATAGTGGTGTTGTAGCGGTATATATTTGCAAAAAAACAAACTGGGCAGTGAGTAGATTAGCAAGATTAAAACAAGTTATCATGGTGTCCTGTCATTCAAAGTCTTGCTCAACCTCAACATTTAGAAAAGGGTATAATGAAGATGATTAGGAATTTGAAACCCCTTCATCCCCACTTCTCTGTTGTATTTATCTCAAGGTATAAGTCTTCATATTATCAGTGCTATTGAGTTTTCATGTTGCTCTGTGTTTGAATATAATTGAACACCTTTAACACTCCCCTCCCTTTTAATGCTGCAGGAGAAACTACTATGCTGGGAACTGGGCGAGCTTCACATTCAACGGCCTGCTGTCATGGATCGAGGAGTACAAGGTTTTTTGGTTTTTTTTATACCTTTTTTTCTGTACAAACACGATGTTCAGGTAGTTTCCTGTCTAAAGTCAACGTGAGATCTGTGGCAAACCTCTAACGCTGCTTTGGTGGGGCCGGCGGGGGGTCCAGGCCCAGCAAGAGACGCCAAGCACCGAGTTGGAGCAGGGATGGATGGGTAAAATTGAAGAAGGAGAGGAAGTGCTGCCTCTCAGCTCCATAGACTCCTCCATCACCAACCTGGAAGTATTTTCTTACACCAGGTAGCGTTTTTTTGTCGCTTTTGGCTAGCTCAGCCTCAATCTTCATTTTCTTTTAGAATCCTTTTGTTCTTTTGAGGGTCATTGAAGCAGGGCTGGTTCTAAGACATTTTCTGGCATTTCAGCAGTGCATTTCAAGCTGTTCTTGAAATGTAACTTTGCCTGGTTTTGCCAGGCACAGCATTACACCAGCACTGGTAGTGTGTAGAAGTGAATTAGTGAATACATGACTTGCTTTGGAAATAAACTCCTAAAAAATGCTAATAACATTCCATGTGAAACTGACACTTTTTTTTTTTTGTGTCCTTCAAAAAGTCACTTTGAGAACTTAAGAACTTTGAGAAGTTTAAATTCTTTTTTTTTAATGATCTTCTCTCCACGTAGTGAGGAGTCCGAAGAAGAGGAGGAGGAGGTGAGGGCCAAAAGTTTTCCCAAAGACTCCGAGGCAGCAAATGAAGAGAGCAGTGACGCTCCTGTAGAAGCCCAAGACTCGCTTTCTCCTGACGACGGCACACAAGGTGCAGCTGAGCCCCAGGCACAAGAGGCGGATCTATTGGAGCCCATCGAGAATGAGCAAATGCCTGAGACCCAACAATCTAGCCAGTCAGAAGAAAGTGGCAGAGACGAGCAGCCAATCGGCAGCCCAACTAAGGCTCCTGTAGAGTTGAAAAAAAAGATGACCTATGCTAAGCTGGTGAAGGAGGGACGCAGGTTTAACATCGATCTTGTGTCTAAGGTGAGTGTTCATCAACAATGTCCTTGTTTTCCTGAGATCCTTCGAACCCCAGCCTGACCGTAGAACATTTTTTGCAAAACCCTTGAAATATAGGATATGTTGTTTCCTTAATATAAGGCTAGTATTTCAGGTATTTGTATTACATTTTTGACCTTTTTGACTTTGATGAACATTTTGTCCTCCTAAACACAAGTTTCAGTGTATTAGTCAAATGCTAAAACTGGTATTTAAATCTGTGTTGCTGGTTCTGCCAAGTAGTTGCCAAGTAATTTCTTTCATGGACACATCAAACTGAAGAATTCAAGATCTTAAACGACTGGGCCTTTCCACTGCTGCATTGCTGTTAGAATATAATAACAAATGTTAATGTGTTACTGGAAGTCCGACGCTTGTGAGTTGATCATGTCAGTAACAGGGTCCGACACGACGGGTTGGAACGTCATGTCTGTAATGGATTCAGAATATGACGGCTTGGCTGTCCCGCTGTCACCTCACAGCTGCTGTATTCACGTGGCTCGCTGGTGGATCTGCTCATCAAGTCCAACGTGAGCCGCTACGCTGAGTTCAAGAACGTCAGTCGCATCCTCATCTGTCGCGACGGCAAAGTGGATCAGGTACCCCGACCGGCGGAAAAAAAACACGCACCTGCACGCATCCTGTTTGTTTGTTTGTTTGTTTGCTTGATCCAAAAAGGAGTATCTGCATTATTTGAAAAAAATGTAGATCTTTTTTTTTATGCCACATTTTAATAGCAGGACGTTTGAGCGTAGAACCAAGAAGCGTCGTCAGTCAGCCTGAAGCCTCTTGCTTGTGGAAGAGATGCCATTGTAATGGGAATACATGCTGCAGTCAATGTTTCTGTGTGTCGACAAACTCTTATAGTGCTCGTGACTTTACTGAACTGCGGGACAATGGAAATAAAAGGAAAGAAAGTGGTTGAATCTTGGCCTGATATTGTAGGTGCATCCTAGCATATAAACCTAAACCCCATGAGATCTAGAGTGAAAAAGTGTGATGGTACAAATGAAGTGCAATAACGTGAAATAAGAGGGCTGGAGAAGTTAGGATGCGAGTGCCCATTTTAGAGATGTGTGTGTGTGTGTGTGTGTGTGTGTGTGTGTGTGTGTATACACACCTTGCTAGACTGGACTGGACTCCCTTTTGCCTTCAGATCCAGCTTTATTCTTTGTGGCACAGACTCAACAAGGTGCATTTCTCAGATTTTGTCCCATGATTGACGCAATTAGCGTCCTGCAATTTCTGCAGATTTGTCGGCTGCCCATCCATGATGTGAATCTCCTGTTCCACCACGACCCAGAGGTGCTCTGTTGTACTGACATCTGCTGACTGTGGAGGCCATCTGAGCACAGTGAACTCATTGTCATATTCAAGAAACCAGTGTGAGATGATTTGAGCTTTGTGACTTGCAGTGTTATCCTGCTGGAAGTAGCCATCAGAGTTGGGTGCACTGTGGTCTTGAAAGGCTGGACATGGTCAGCAACAAAACTCAGGTAGGCTGTGGCATTAAAACGATGCTAAGTTGGTATTGAGGAATCCAGGTGTGCCAAGAAAATACCCTCCATACCATTACACCCACCACCAAAAGCAGGCAACCCTTATCCTTGCTTTAGTGTTATTTACACCAAATTTTGACCCTATCATTAAACATCACTTGCCTCACCTTTCTTCCTTGTTCTGATGCTGGGTTTGGACTTTAGCTGGTTGTCTTGACCATGTCTACATGCCTAAACGCATTGGGTAATATTAGGTATAGTTGCTGCCATGTGATTGGCTGATTAGATATTTGTGTTTTAACAAGCAGTTGAATACATGTTCCTAATAAAGTGGTCGGTGAGTGTATATTCATCAGATCTTGCAGTGAGAACCACTCACATATATACAGGTGAAGGAGGATCAGGTAGTCTTTCTATTAAACCTATAGGTTTAGGGTGGGGGCTTAAGTTTATTTCCTTTTGTCAAATACTTATATAAACAGTTTGGAGTAGTTTTTTACTCCCTTGGGCACTGCAAATGATGTGCTTCTGTAAAGCCCCAGTGAGCCTACCCCTTTGGCTGGATGATTTCTAGGAGTGATGGGACAGTGGTGATAAGCTGGCAAACTCCCAAACACGCTTCTAAACTCTAGGCTGTGATTTGCCGTGGTTCTAAGTGCCGCAAATCACTGTTTTCATTTGCTTTCTTTCCTGCTGGGATGTCCCACCATAGCCTCCACCCTCCACCCTATACACCGACCAGTGTCCTGCAGGTGGAGGCCAGCTTTATGTGCCACAGCCTGTGCTTCCTTCAAGCTTATCAAAAAATATTTTTTTTTTTTATAGTTTTCGACAATTTGCCATTACTCGTGTTACCAAATATCAGTTGCTTAAGTGTTGATTTCCTCATGGTTGTTGAGTAGAGACAGTACTGGAGTGTGGTAGCACTAATTTACAGGTGTTGTGTGAAATGTTTTAGTGTGACATGGTTTCTCTAGCCTCTTGTGCCAATATGCAATACCAGCCTTTTTCAGTAATGAAAATTGTTTGCAAGTTTGCAAGTGGACAAGTATTTGCAACTATATTCTGTGTAAATGGTGAGTAAAGATGATCAAAGCTTTTGTTGTTGGGGGTTTTTTTGTTATTTTTTTTGGACGATGTGTTGATTTTATGTAATTATTCATTGCGACATTTTTCACATTGATGGTGGCTAAGACCTGCAGCACTAAAAATATAACCAGTGAAGACTCGCACAAAACTAGTTTAATTTTTAAAAATTTTTTAAATACTTTCAGATATGTTGTATGAGAGGTAAATTACTTGAGATGAAAGTGCCATTCGGTTTATTTCTATTCAGCATGGCCAGAAATAGCCACTATTTTGGGTTGTTTCTAACCCTCAGACAACCACTCCGGTGTTTCTGCATAATCTCCTCAAACCTCGTTGCCTCAGCCGCGTTAAGATAACCTCTGATTGTTTTCAGTAAACTTTTTTATGTTCACTAGTGTGAAGAAGCTTTGTATCTCTGTCTTTCTGTGTCCGCCACCCAACGTTTTCTCTTCTCCTGGTTTGGAATGGTTCTTGTTTTGACCCGTTTTGCTCCTTTGCTCCACCACACCTCTCAAATCCATTTCATCGCTTTGATACCTTTCCCTTGACTTTTTCCTCGTTTCTTCCTGTGTGTAACCCCCACCCTCTCCCAGGTCCCGTGCTCACGGGCCGACGTGTTTGGCAGTAAACAGCTGAGCGTGGTAGAGAAGCGCATGCTGATGAAGTTCCTCACCTTCTGTCTGGACTTTGAGCAGCACCCAGAGGAATTCCAGGGTATGACTCTTTCTCTACTGCAGTTTTTTTTCTTTTTGCCTTTCTTTTCTCCCAAATGTGTATATATAGTCTCTCTTAATGTTTAATATATATGCTGTTGTATAGCATTCTCATGGGATATGAATGTTCAAGGGCTTCCATATGGATTCTAAATAAGTGCATTTATAGAATCAGTAGAGGTCACTTTCATGATTCCAGAATCTTATTTTTGTTACATTGTTTCTGACCGATGCTGAAATCCAAGCACCACTAACTGGTTTTTAACCTTCCTCAACACGTCACGTGCTCAGGCTTCTCCGAGAAGCCGTTTTGGGAGTTCCTGAAGAGCCAGAAACTGACGGAGAACCTGCAGCACTTCGTGTTGCACTCCATCGCCATGGTTGCCCAAGAGACTCTGACCGAGGAGGGCCTGAAGGCCACGCAGCACTTCTTGCGATGCCTGGGTCGCTACGGCAACACGCCCTTCCTGTTCCCCTTGTACGGCCTAGGTGAAATTCCGCAGTGCTTTTGCAGGTGAGCTGGCCTTGGTAACTTGTTAAAAATCCAAAGCATAAGCTGTCATGATTTGTATCTCGTCACAGATTGTGTGCACTGAATGATAGCTTCTTGTCACCTAAAAATATCTGTTTTGGTACCAGCAGTTAATAAGTTAAATTATTAATGAAACATTATTTAATTAACAGAGTAATGTTCAAATGTTCTACTTGTCCTCTTTGATTAGCTGTATAAGGTATGTTAGAAGTCTGTAGGGGGATATATCTCAAGTGTCTTAGACTAATGTATCTGAGAAAAATACAACTGACGTTAGTATGATTGTACTGTAATTACTTTTGGAGCACAGCTGAGTAATTAAACCATGCTCAGTGCGTAAAGTGTATAAGCATAAGCACTCACTATGTATATACACACACACACACACACACACAGATGTACACACACAGATGCACACAGACTCACACACACAAGCGCGCACACACACAGACAGACACAGACATGGACACACACACACAGATGTACACACCAGACGCACACAGGCGCACACACACACACACACAGGTGCGCACACACATGCTCAGACAGACGCAGACGGCCACACACAGACACGGGGCACTAAAGGGAAAGAAAGGCCTGCCCTTTGCAGTGCCACAAGTGGCTGCTTTTAGCGCTCTGGGTCTGTGGGGATCAGTGCTGTGAAACTGTGGCACTTAGAGGCTGAGGAGAGTCTTCAGGAAGCTGCCACAGAGAGGACGGGCTCCTGACGGCGAGAAGGACTCTGGCAGACAGCCAGCTTGAGAGAGCACATCTCCCCAACGATGGGTGGAGTTGGGTGGTGTTTGTCTTCAAATTGTCCATGCGGTATGCAAGATACTATACATTCTCAGACTTATGAGCTGATGAGGATATCTTGTGCTCCATAAAGCTGGCAGAGAAACACTGTACAGAAGACAGTACCTAAAGTGTACCTGCAGTTACCTTAAGCTCTGCTTACCACAAAACGTTTTTGATGGAATTTAATACAGTGTTAAATAGTGTGAAGGAGGCGTAATTTCACAGGGGTGGTTCTGTGTGTCGGGGCAAGTCTGTGGCTTGAAATTCAAGGCTGCACAGATAGAATGTAGAGAGGCACCATTTTAACATGAACTTGTACGTCATACACAGCAGCAGTGTCGTCGTCGTCCCCCCTGGATGTGCAGCAAGTAAATTATCATTTTTGATTCGCGTTTTTCCACCGTTCGCTGACATTCAGATAAGTGTCAGTATGTCTGGCCTCGCTCCAGCCTGCAGGGTTTTTTTGCGCCGTTGCTGCAGAAACAGTTCCACCCTCAGATTTCCCTTTTCTACTTGACCATTGGGTACAGAAGCATCTGCCATTTATTTTGTGTTGGCATGCAAGATGTTGCTTTCTGTCAGATTGAACCCACGCGTGTTAGCTTGATATTAGCATATTCTCCTCAGTATTCAGTAGCCGCCTCAGTCTGATCTGCGCTCAGCGTGGGCTATGGCAGGACAGGTGAGTAAGCCTAACAGACTACCGAAAACGGTAAGGATGGAGAAAGGGAGGGAGAAAAGAAAATTTGTCGAGGAGAGAGGAGGAGAATGACGAAGAGGGGCAGGAAAATGAAAAGGCAGGGGACCTCGAGAGGGGACGGCAGCGTGGTACAGAGAGACAAAAGTCGGCGTGAGGAGGCGGGGAGGAGGCGGGGTCATCCATCACACTGATACCTGTTCACAGGTGATGGATGGATGGACGGCGGCGCAAACTCAATAATGCTCACTCTCTCGGGTTATTCACAGATCAGCGAGCAGCAGCGCTAATAAAGTGATGAAATGCTTTGCCGTCCTTGCTCGCATTATCCCTCAAGTTTTGACAGCGGAGACTCTTTTTAATTTTCAAATAACCTTTGGCGCTGACGGCTTACTTCTTTACCGTTACGTTCCCCCGGCCCTTCCTCTCGAGCGGCTCCGAGCGAGGAGCGCGCGGTTCGGGAGAGTGCGATTCATTTGGCCTCGTTCGATCGTTGGCAGCTTTTGATTTGCAACTTTTAGCACCGTGCTCCAATCAGACGACAGTCAAACAGAAACAGATTGAGAGGACGAGGACATGCATTAATTAGAACCAATGATGGTTTTCCCCAGCATTAGCTCACAGATGATATTTCCTCTGTGTCATTTTTTTTCTTCATCTCGTAGCGCAATAAACATCTAATTTATTTTGATCGTAGTGGGATTTAATTTTCGGCGAGAACGGCTGGCCGGGCAGCATGGCGCTTTGTTTTCTTTTAATTATTGGCCAGCCATTAGCCCCCCACTCTGGTGCACAGCACCCCAGATTACAAGCACATTTTGTGAGCAGCAATCCTGACAGGTGAGTGGTCTTTGCCGCGTGCGGTAATTCTGTTTGTTTAGCTCCTCCTGGATGGTGGAGGATTTATTGTTGACGCACACAGAAAAAAAGAAGTGATTGTAAACCACTTGGCTGTTCCTCATCATGAATTCCCCTGATGATTTTGTCCTGAGAGGGACTGAGGTATCCGATGGCTCTAGTTCAGGTATGAAGACCTAATCAAGACGCAGGTCTTTTTTCCACCTTTGGTGTGTGTATTTCTGATGCGTCTAGAGAGTTACATTGATGCAGTAACGAACTTCTAAATCACTGAACGCACTTTTACCCCCAGGAATTACCGGTTTGTGTTCCAACAATGCAGGACTGCACCTGCTTCCACTTGCTTTAATCAGTTGGCCTTGGTCTTCAGACAAACGAGTCTGTGTCTTGTGCGTTTGTTCCTGTCTGGTGGAACAAATCCTGCACCCTAACTGTCCCGTTTGTAGTTGTACATTTACAGATCTTTGGCCATTAGCTGTTTGTCCTAGCTGCAGCTGTCAAAGTTGAGGCACCCTGTCTTCATGTACGCGTAAGAACTGTTGAAACGCCTTGTTAGAATATATTGATGTCTTCTTAGCTCTCCATTTAATTCTAGACTAAGCAATGAATCACAATTAACCTCACCCTTACCTGATGTATGTAAGGAGGAGTTAACCTCCTTAAATCGAGCTAATTCTTTAGTTATCAATCTTAAGGCATATTATTCGGCAACTACTGTGAATTACCGAGCAACTACATTTAAGCTGATATGAAAGGTATGTAGTTGAAAGCGTGATGCGAGTGAGAACTCGCTGATAAACTGTGAGAGGGCAGAAGACGTCTTTTACCCTAGAATACTCGAACCTCACACTCCATTGCATTTTCTTAGCGGCACAAAATAATGTAAGCCACAAATGCGTTATCACCATGCGCCATTGTCTTCAGTGCGACACGAGTAATATAATTGGATGAGATGATATTAATTAATCACCTTTCCCTCCTATTTAGATTCTTCTTCACCCAATCCTTCTGTGGAATGCGCCTTCGTTTGAACAAAGGAAAAATGCTTTGTGGTTATGAACTTGAACTTGCAGAATGTAGCAGGTCATTGCGATTGGCTGCGGAAGATGGTGATTGGCTACAGTTTTTGGAGAGATCATAGCATTCTGAGAAAGGGTTAGCCCGCGTTTTTTCCTTGTTGGTACCTACTGTATAAAAGGGTAGTCCTGCGGTCATTGGCTTATGAGAAAATTGGTGGAAAAAGAGAATTTGAGCAGGAAATCATGAATTCAGAGATTGGAATAATTGAGAGAAATGTAGAAACCTACTGTGATTGATGGTGAGCAGAATCAGGAATGTGTCAGGCTGGACTTGACTTTATATGAACTCAAATATGAACTTGAGTGTTGGCCAGTCCAAACTCTGTAAGGGTGGTTTTTGGTCTTCCTCTTTAAAGGTGGTCTTGGGCCCTCCTCTTGAAGATGCAAGGTCCGCGAGCATAGCGCTAGAATCTCCAACAGTCTCCAACAGCTCAGTTTTTGATCATCGATGTCCATGTTTGCTTGTTTGTCCCCCATCCCTCGTTGTCTATGATGGAACAATCTACTTAGCTTGACAAACTAGTATTTGTACTGGATTACAGCCTGTGGGTATACCTAAGCTATTATGCGGTCTGATATTTCATCAGTGCTGTCCCACCACGTTCTTGTGGAGTTAAGAACAAGTCAGCCTCCACCCTTGTAAGGCTCCGTTCAATTTATTTTGGGCTTGAGTGCGATGTCGCTGGAAGAGCCTGCAGCTTATTTGTGCTTCTTGTTACATTACCTTTTAATTACAGAAATAACTAGTTGGAGGCAGTTGTTTTGTGGGGATTTGGGTGAAGGGGAGGGTTAGGGGATGAGAAGGGGGGAGTTGTCGAAGATTTATTTTGGATGTGACCTTCTCCACACTCGCTGCAGCTGTAATCAGTGGAATTAATAGCATAATCAAATTATACACAAACTCATAAATCATCGGCGAGGGCGCTGTCACAGCGTCGGGCTATTAATGGCCCCCATTGTTTTGCTAGCGTATTAAAAAATCACGTCCCCTGATTCCTGCCTTGATAGGAACTGAAATGCCATTTAGAGGCTATAAAGACCGAGGGCTCGTGCGGGGTACCGGATTTTCACAACTGTTAATTTAGCCCCGCGATGGTGCTGGGGCGAACGCCGGGGCACGGGGAGGGGAGGAAGATGGCGGCCCCTGCGCGCTCTGCCATCGTGGCCGATGGCTCGCAGTTAATTAGAGTAATATCAGCTTAAACGTCTGTCAGTTAGGGTTAATGACATCAAAGGACTTTCCCCCTCTGTTTCTGTGGAGGACATGAGATGGGCCCAGATGATTGCTGACAGGTTTAGCTTCTCTTTTTTTCCCTCCCTCCCCTGTGCTTTATTAAGATGCCATGTCTTTAGATTAATTTGTGGGGACGGAGGCATTTTTAAAACCCCCCCCCCCCCCACCTTTGGAGACCATAGACTCTGGGAACCGGCTGGGTGTAGGTACCTCTCTCATCTCTTCATCTCTCTGTAGACCTGGTCTCCATGCGTATCTGACCTGCAGGCTTTGTAATTCTCTCACTGTGTGAAGGTGGCTCTCCTTGGTGAACCAGGACTGCACTCGGAGCATGTTGGTTCAATGGAAGGGGGCGTTTAGTGTTAATCTGATGTAACACTGCTGGAATAACAGGGCTGTCGTTGCTACTTATTGATCGAAATGATTACATTTGCTCTGTACTTGTTGTTTGGGCTGCTACAGCTCCTTTACTCCGGAAAAAACCCCCACAAAAAAACTGCAACGAAAAGTGTGAAATACCTTGACTTATGTATCTGGTGACACTTTTGCCCTGTCAGATTAATTGGATTTTGTTCTTCTGGTGTAGACGAGGTGTGATCAGATCCTTTGTTGCTTTTAATGTCATGCTATCACTCGTAATTATGGGTTTTTGCCAGATCTTTCCAAATTCTGAGTTGTGTGTGTGTGTGTGTGTGTGTGCGCGCGCGCGCGCATGTTTCTTTTTTCCTTAGAATGTGTGCTGTCTTTGGTGGGATTTATTGCCTGCGACATTCTGTACAGTGCCTGGTTGTGGACAAGGAATCAGGCAAGTAAGTAGCTCACCATCGATCCACCACCTACGCCGACTGCGCTCTGACACAAATACTAAAACAAAAGAGCAAGAAAACATGCACCCCCCCCCCCACACCCCCCC
>JAOXYF010000003.1:12571086-12596302 GCA_028565775.1 Sternarchorhynchus goeldii | reverse complement strand
GGTGTCTCAGAATTATAGATATGGAATTAATTTTCTGGGAGACAGCAGCGCCCAGCCCCCCTGAAGCAGCCGAGCTCGGAAGACAAATCACGGACCCTTTGCCACTTGGGCCGGCAATGAGTGATGCGGCTTTTTCCTCGTGGCCTTACCTCCACTAATTGATTTTCATCTGAAGACAAAAAAGCCCTCTGTTGCTGCCTCTTAAAAAATGAGAGTTCATCTCCAGTCTCCCTTGATTAATCTGTGCTGATAATGTGCGTCAGGCCTCACCAGAAAGGCCTTTAATGAGTTTCAAAGGTGGATTGTTGTCATAAACTAGGTTAGATTAGAGCTTTTTTTTTTTTCTTTTTTTCCCTTTGCTGCTCCACCCCTCCCCCGTTTTTTTTTTTTTTCTCTCTCTCTCTCTCTTTCAGTCCTGTTTGCTCCCTGGCTGCGTCTTGGGCGAAATATCGAGTTTCTTTCATCTTAGAAGTGGGTGACTCCACCCGAGGTGGGGTTAGGGGGGGTGTATGTGGATGTGGGTTGCGGTGAGGGAAGGGTGCTGTAGCTGCTTTTCCTGCCACTAGGGAGAAGTCCCCAAGACCAAGATGTTTAGCCTGGAGACTGAAAACAGCACTGTGTTTGAGAGTGACTGTGGAACCGTCACTCTGAGACTCTGACTTTGACTTTCTGTCCTTTCCACAGCGAGCATAAAGAGCTCTCAAGCTCGTAGGTGACTGTCTCCCTCCCTAGTTTCATTTGACAGAGGTCGCCTGGATATATACGATGCGACCCTGGGAGAGCCACTTGGCTCGCCCTTCGGTCCCGCTGCCGCCCCGTGCTTGAGCGGTGTTGCGGCTAAGTGGGACTCAGGACTTAACGTGGCGTACGAAAAACTGATCAAGACAGCCGTGACGAATAGACACGCCTCCTGAGCCTCTCCTGCTCCCTCCTCAGCACCAGAAAGTCGAAAAGCCGCCCCGTGATGAGGGCCCCCGCAAGTTTTCAAGGCGAGCGGCCGAGTCCCGACTCCTGGACGAGAACCAAGCGAGCCGGTGCTGCCCGGGCCGGAGCTGGAAGGCCGCCAGGCTGCCGTGTCAATCAGCTCCTGAAATCCAGTCTGTAAAGTTCCGTTAGAGGGCTTTGGCGCGGAGGATCTCTGCCCTACACCGCAGGCACCCGGTTGTCGACTCGACCCCGCTCGTGCCATACATCATCGGCTGGGAGGGGGGAAAAAAAAGTTCCGTGAAGGTGAAGAGGTAGAAAGAAAGAAAAAAAAAGAAGAGTTGGCAAGGTGTCTGGCAGGCTGAACAATGATTTTAATTTCCCTAGCATCATAAATTACCTCCCTATGTCTTCTCTTATTACAGGCATAAAGCTGAAAAGGGTAGAGCTAGATTAATAATGCAACAGAGGATTATGGGGCCTCGGAGCCCACCTGCCACTTGGCGCGGAGGTGGGTCCGACGGCGGCCCGACTTGTTAGCGCGTGCGACAGTTGCCTCAATCACGCGTCTGATCCCATTTGTCCCGCTGCTCTTACCTCTTGCCTCATCAGCGTGACTCGATCGCTCCACTCGGCTGCGCTGATTGGCCCTGTCACTTGGCGTTACTGGCTCAGAACAGCTGTCCGTCTCTGGGTCGTTTTTGCCACCTTACCTCGTAGGTCTGTTTCGGCCTCGCCTCAGTTCCTCGCCTCAGTTCCTCGCCTCAGTTCCTCGCCTCAGTTCCTCGCCTCAGTTCCTCGCCTCAGTTCCTCGCCTGAGTACCTCAGGTCTCAAGTGTCAGACCTCAATTTAGACCTCAGGCCTCAGCTCAAATTTAAAGACCTGTTAGTACATTATTTACAGTTGTGTGCAATTTACTTGCCACCATGTGATGTACATTAATAAAGTTTATTCCTCACAGTATATTCTCATGCTCAAACACACCATTACTTGAAGTGATTTTCAGTTTAAAACGGAAAGCCCATTTTTCTTTATTCGTCAAGAGAGAATACGCTCCAAGTTGTACCCTCCGTCATGACGTCATTTTGCGTACTGCCCATGATCGACTTAGCCTAAACTAAACCGTGTTTGTGCAGAAGTGTGTAAAAGTCAAACGAGTTTAGAAGCGCGTGCCGTCGGGAGCGAGGTTAACACTCTGATTGGCTCAGAGGCCACCAGTGCTTTATGAGAGGTATTTATGAACAGCTTTGATGGTCTTGAAAGCAGGCCCTGGCCTTGGGGCCAAATGAAACCCAGTGATTAGCACTACATCAACATTTTATGAATGCTGACAGAAGACACTTCTGTACGTATAAATATGAGTGTTCCTCTTGGGCCTGAAGTCTTTGTACAGTACACAGAAATGGGGGACGGCAGTAGACCTGCCGTGTTTGTCTGTCTCCAAATTTCAAACTCCAGAGGGAAACCCGACGTCGCATAATTGAGTCCTTGCTTGCTCGTGTTGGAAGAACATGGACTGTTGGTGGGTGGTCAGCTGTTTGATGCAGGGGCTCAATTTCCGAAAGTAACTGTCTTTATTTGGAAGTGGAGTTGGGATTCAGCAGTAATCCTGAAAGGCTGGCATGTGCGTACACACATTTGCGCCCCCTGTGTGCATGCCTGACCGGGCCCTCGTCCCTCAGGCGCACCGGGGCCGTGGAGTGTGTCCCACGTCACACTCCCCCTCCGCTCAGCGGATCAGCTGCCGATTGATTGGAAGCCCCTCGGCTTCCTCCGCCAGTTCTCCTCCGCAAATAAATCTTCATTTACATAAACAGATCTGTCCCGGAGTCAGTGTGGCGCACGGGCGGGGAGAAGATTGTTCTGAGGGCCCCGCCCCTTTTTGTCGTGGGAGCGAGGTGCTCGCCTGGCCCTTTATTGTGATGTGAAAGTCCATTTCAAGGATGTCACCCGTAGCCCATTAGTTTGGATAATGAGCCCTATAAAGCACATTTATAACTCTTGACATAACAAGCCGACAGATTCCCCTTCGTTCCCCTTCTTCTTCCTGTCTCTCTTTCTGTGAGTGTGTGTGTGAGTGTGTGTCAGAAGAGCGAGAAGGTCACACGTTTGCCCCTGGATTTGTGCTAACAAATTTTTTTTTTAGCAAAACTTTAGGCCGACATAGATTTTCACTATATCTCCTCTTGCTTGTTGGGCCTTCTTTCAATTTTAAAATAGCATATAAATATAACCACTTACTGAATGTATTCTCAGTTTTTCCTTGTCAACTTTTTAAAACATGGTTTTCCTGCCCAAGGGTTAGAGACTTTTAAAGGAAAATTTGACCTGTGACTCACCCGTTCTGCCCCGTTTGATTTGATAGGTGTAAAGCTGTAATTGACACTCATGGTCAGCGAATCATCTGCAACCATTTTGTGGTGGAGGACGGCTACATCAGAGATGAGCAGAGACTGAAGACCTCACACAGGTAGGTGGGAGGGTTTTTTTTTTTTTCTTTTTTCTACAGGCAGCTTTCATGCACCAATCAGTAATGTACTTGAGAAGGGTGCGCTAACCACAGACACGGCAGGCCAGAATTTACTGCTGTGAATCGATCCCATTTCCGTTGATGTGGAGTACATGTAACCCAACACACTCCGTTCAGCATAGTGAAATTAGACCAGATCTGGATGATTGTGTTTATATATTTATATATTTATAATACACACACACACACACACACAGTCATAGGACACCCCATATTTAAACATATCAACATTTGATCTTTATTTCTGACAATACTGAGGGATGGCGGTGATATAAATAAGCAAATAAAACTGAATAAATGTACTAAATTTGTAAAATGGAATTATTAGAAATGCAATTTTCTTGAGAGAAAAAACACCCCACATTTTTGCTGTTACTTAAAATGCCTAAAATTAGGATCAGGTGCAAATGATTAGACTGTGGTTGGAGAGGACTTTGGAGGAGGCTGCTGTTATATAAACAGACATAAGTTTGTTTTGCTCTTGATTGTTGAAGTGACAAAAAAAAATCAATAAAGTAAACACTTAAAACAACTGTCAACATGGTCAGGTCAGGTCAGACCAGACCAGACCAGACCGGACCAGGTCAGGTCAGGTCAGACCAGGTCAGGCTGTTGTAGCAAGTTCATTCCAAGACTGCAAAATGCATAAAGAAGTCTCCAACAATCCTAAAATATTATCATGGGGCTAAAGGAAACTTTTGCAAGTTCATCTGCCAAAAAGTCAAAAAGTCCTAGTTCATCTGCCAAAAGAGAGACTGCACAAGTTTGATTTTCATGGGAGTTGTGCAAGGAGGAAACCTACAACAACCAAGCATTTGAGCACAAGAACCTCATCCCAACTGTGAAGCATGGAGGTGGAGGAGGTGTCATGGTTTCGGTCATGGTTTTGCTGCAGCAGGGCCTGGCAAACCCTTCATCATACAATCCAGTATGAATTCTTCACTGTATCAGAGGGCGCTTGAGGGAAATGTGAGACCATTTGTCCCAGAGAGGAAGCTAAAGCAGGGTTGGACCATGGAACATGACGAGGACCCAAAACATTCCATAAAATCCACCAAGGAATGTCTCAAAAGAGAGAAATGAGTTCTGGAATGGCGAAGTCAAAGATCTTAATCCTATTGAGATGCTGTGGGGTGAGTTGAAATGGGCTGCGCATGCAAGAAACCCCTTAACCTCCACACAGCTGAAAGAATTCAGTGGGAAAAACTTTCTTCCAGTTGATATCAGAGTCTATTAGAAACATAATGAGGTTATTTCAGCCAAAAGGGGAAACACCAGCTGTTATAAAAAGCGCTACATAAATAAATTTGCTTGACTTAAATATTATTTAATGGGGTGTCCTAACTTTTTCACATGACTGTATATAATTATTACAGTATGAATCGTGAAGTCCAGCCATTGTTGTCTGTGAGCGTAGCACAGTTTGTGATGTCATAGTGATGTGTAGCCCTCACTGTTTTGGAAATTGGCACTGTGGACCTTCTCAGTCAGTCTCTTTTATCAGCCGTTGTATACCAAGAATGCTGCTTAACCCTCCCGTCATTCACGCCCGATCTTTCTTTTTTTTACTTTTATTCCTGTTATTTGAGGAATATATTGTTCCTGCGCAAGGCTGCTGGCAAAAATTTTTTGATAAATGAAACACTTTGTTCCTGTTTGACCTGTTGGCGAAGTTGAATAAAGTCTACTAGAAAGTGCACAAGTACTTTAAGACCTTCAGTGAACTTTGGCAGAATATTGTGTCTGAATCTGTTCTCTAGCAGGATAAATGGACTTATTTTAATCGTATAGGTCTCAAAGTGCTGCTGTGTTTAAATACTGCACAAATCACGTGTCGGTTCAGAGACCCTTATATTGGCCACATTAATTGCAATCCCTATAAATTGTAACGGACCAACTTTCTCCTTTCTGTCCTCTCCCATCCTCTCGCTTATTAATCTTTCTCTAACCCTAAACTGCATAACTGCAGTCTGCATAAACAATTTTTTTCTGACTTTTATTAGTGTGTAATTGGTTATTAATGTCTTGAGTAAAATGAAATATTTGTTTTAACATAATTGAACGTACATTTATTTTGTGTGTGCGCGTGCGTGTGTGTGTCTGTGTGTGATATGACCTCATAGGCAGATCTCCAGAGCAGTGGTCATCACAGACCGATCCGTTTTGCCCTCCGAGTCTGATCAGCAGGTATTTGTGGGTTTCTGTGTGTGTGTGTGTATTTACCTGCCTGCCTGTGTATTTACCTCGTCTCCCACCCCTCTGCCCACCCCCTTTATTTTTAATCGCAAACAAAAGGAGTCCCATCACAGCTAAAGCACCCTCTCGCATATCCACACGTGCATTTTAAATTCAGCCATCCACCCCTTGACTGTCTGCATTTGTGTGCGAGCGCCCCGCCCCTGCCCCGCCCCGCCCGTTTCTTGCCAACCTTGCGCTTCTGCCGCGCAGCTTGTTCTGCTTTGCGTCGCGTCTTTATGCTGCCGATCACATTTGTATGGATCCTTGGGACGCGTCCAAGAGTCAGCAGGCAAAGAAGGAACAAAACATCAGAGCCGATTTGTGGGATCGTTACCGCGGTTTTGACGTCCCGCTTGCGAGCATTACGTTCCAAAGTGAATTATGAGGAGGAAGAAAAGCGCTTCAGTGAAAGGCGCGTAATCCCGCTCTCTCTAACTGCTTTGGAATTTGATGAATTAATCGGAGAGGCAGGAGAATGAATGCTGACATGCTAGCATCCACCGAGGCTGATTTGAGTGCCAGAGATACGGGTGGTGGATATAGGCCTCATAGATGAAGAGGACATGAGTATCAAGGTTGATAAATTCAATATGGAATTTGCATTTGAATTTGGATTTGAATAGAGGCCGAACACTCATTCGATTGGCTCGCAGCCTGGCCCGGTTTGATCTCCATCAAAAAAAAAAAACCCCTGCGATCCGATGTTCGCACGCGGACGCCCGTGCTCAAAGATAGAAGCATATGTAATTTCTGCTCATTAGACTCGGCAGAAATTCATATCTGCGTCCTGACACAGTGTGGAAATGAAATATTACATGACTGTGTGACAAAACATAATTAAATATTAAGGCTGGTTTTAATTAGCTGCTCATTTGTGGCAATTACATTCATGGGGGGGGGGGGGGTTGCTTTTTGAACTTTTCTTTCCCTCCAGTAGAGCATAGGTGTGTTCACTCGGTTGAAAAACCCTGGTCGTAGTCTCTCAAAATGGAAGGGCGGTATGAAAAACATCTTGAGTCATGTAACAGGATTATGTGAACGCCGTTTGATTTGTGAAGTGTTTAGCTAACAGGATTTTTCTGTGTCTCGCCCACTTCATTATTCAAATGCAACTGCAGCGTATGTGGACCTTTTTGTAGGCCGTAACATGTAATTCGGTTGCTGCTGAGTAAAGTGTGTGTGTGTGTGTGTGTGTGTGTGTGTGTGTGTGTGTGTGCATGAGTGTGTGAATGCCTGAATGTTTAATATTCCTATGCCTCTGTGTGCAGATCTCACTGGTGACTGTACCTCCTCTTGGTCCCTCCTGTTCCCCAGCCGTGAGGGCAGTGGAGCTGAGCTCCTCCTCCATGACCTGCATGCCTGGCACCTGTAAGCCTCCACCCACCGTCACCATGGCCACACAACACGAGTCACCATGTGCACTACGATGCCGAGACGTAGCATCTAGTATGATTTGGTTTTCATTTACCAGAGGCCTGCTGCAAACTAATTAATGTTGCCTGGGGCAATTTTGCCCAAAATTCCCCTGTGGTAGTTCAAGACATCTGTGGTTTGATTTCGAAAGCCTCACTGCAGTAAACGAGTAGTTCAGTACAGTAAGTTCACTAACCTCATTTAGATGCGCTCCTGAGTACATTTTAACCCATATGTGAGGGAAAATGGTGTCGCTGAGGATAAACAGGTTCACAAGTACATGACCCACATTTGTTTGGTGCAGTACCAAGCGAAATGTTCGCTAACCAGTGGCCCTTAAAAGTGGCTGTGGTTCAGCAGCGTGCACCCGACCTGCCGCGTCTCTCTCCGCGCCTGCCGCGTCCACCTGCTCTCGTCATCGACAACTCCACCATTAAGTCCGTTGTTATTTATGGAAGTTATTCTTTTCGTTACACTGACATTATTTTGCTATCAATCACGGCGGGAGAGGGGGAGCGACTTCGGGGTGGAGATGGATCGGCAGTCTTGGCACGGGGCCCCGGCCACCAGCTCTGTCTTGATATGTGTGTGGGGGGTGGGGGGGTGAGTAGCTTAATCAGCAGAACTTTACTTCCTCTCGCTGGGAATTGACTTGAGGATGTGGGTGGCGGAGGGTGGGAGGTTCGATGCACAGCTACAGCTTGCACCCCTCACTCACAGATAAAGAGACAGGAGTCACTTTTCTTTTGCATGATATGGTTCTTCATTGGGACATCATTCACAATCACTTTGGACAATGGTGAGCATAACAGTTCCTGAGAAGATGGCAGCATGTATTTATTACGTAATTGCTGGTAGCCACCATTTTACGTTATTGAGAAATACGTCTATGTAGACTCTCAAGGGTACAGTCCAAACAAGACTTTGTCTTTTAAAAGGTTGTTGGTCAGTGTTTAGACAAGTTGCTAGACAACATCTGAACAACAGATTATTAAAACATTTAGAGGTGCCATATAATGCATTGTTCTCTAATGTTTATGTAGAATGTATGTGACATTGGTCAGTGTGAAAATACCCAGATGCTGTTTTTATACACCCATTTGCAACTCTGCGATTTGGCCCTAGAGTAAAACAAGCTGTTTCATTATAGAATGAAACGAACAAAACTTTTGTGGGCTGAATAATTGATGAGCTGTTCTGATTGGCTGGTTTACAGTGAGGTGCCGGAAAAATCAACCGAATCGCACAGAATCTGTTGCAGGTCAAAATCAATTGCTAGCTAACTGTGAAAGGTGAACCATGGAAAGTTTTGGCTTTCAAATGTATGTTTGAGCCTGAATTGTATGATGAAAATGTATTAATAGATTGACTGTTTGACTAATTGAATAAACTTAATAAATGCCATTTAGCTAACTATCCTAGCTAGTTACTCGATATTAAAGTTCTTTCAGTGAAATATACTGAACTAACTAACAACTCGTCTGGGATCCTGTTAAATACAGTATATGTATCAGTGGTGCATGTTGCTCTAATGCCATTGTCTTATTTGTCACAATACCTGCAGAAAAGAAAGGTGTCCACTGTGCCTGGGGTAAAACCTGGGCTGGGGGCTGCACATTTTTAATCAGTCAGTATCGTCACGTAACCGTATAGGATTTTTGGAAGTAATGTATTTTGTGAACCTGTTTTGCTTATGAGGGATTTACATTTGAAGGAGGTGACAGAGTTTGAGGTTCACTCTATGTCAAGTTCCATGTAGCAAACTCTCAAGATAAAAACAGTTTTTCGTTCTATGGCACTTTTTAATCTTTTCAAATTTGCATTTTTAAGTAAACAAACTTGGAGAATGTTTTTATTTTTTATTTTATAAAACATAACCTATAAAGACGCTTTTAGAATGTATGCAATAAAACCATTTATGCATAAGATCATACATTAATTTAAATTCGTGATGGTGTGTCTTCTATCTCTCAATAGATTTTATGTTAATAGGAATGTAGATAACCAGCATCAAAACCAGCATCAAATCGGCCATAGTTTTGTTGAGCTTCCACTTTTTCTCTGGTCAAGGCGAGAGTAATTCTCTGAACTTGGTTTCCTGAGTACTTTAGCAAAGACCTTCTCTGGAGAGGAATCCCTCTGTACTTCCCCTCCCCTGCTACTCATATAGTTAGTGCTTTCCTCTCAGTAATTGTTGCTTGGTATTTACAGTCTGAGGCACATTCTTTAAGTGCACCATTATACTTCAGGAGAGAGAAAAAAAATAGTGGTCAGAAGCTTGTGAGTAGAGTTTAGAGTTTGAGCAGATCTGCCTCTGGTTGTATAAGAGTGGGAGAGGCCTGCCCCAAATTCTTGAAACTTGCTGCTTCCCAATGCACATCCTAGTTGGCAACTTCATTACCATAGCACACACTGTACAGTTTTCGGTGACGGGTTCAATACATGACCTATGTTAAAGTCCTACCCCCCTGAAACGAGATCAGTGGTTAGTCAACATGTATAAGTTGGGGTTTAAACACGAGAAGAACCAGCCTGAAATGTCACTTTAGCTCCCGCTAATTGCCAGTACATTTATACAGAACCCCAGCTGTTCCTGTCGGACAGGCCGTCCACACACAGCACATGACCCCACTTGTACACGGCACAACAAATGTTTTTTGTTTTGTACTCTGTTGGACTAAACGTTCAGAAACCCAAAGGTGAGTGCACACGTGCCTGTGCTCCTTCAACAGATTTAGTCCACCTGACCTGCCCAGCCTCGGGGACGGCAAGTGAAGACCTGGCACCCGTGATTTCCAGCCTCTTCCATGTTCCCAGCAGCCCTGAGGAGGAACCTGTGCAAGGTAAAGCTGCCGTGTCCATCACTCCTTACTAGCATCCCTTGCCGTCCTAAACCCATTACCCCTCCACCCCACCTCCTTCCATCCATCTTCGCATTATTGACCTCTGACTCCTGGCCCCTTGCCCAGCACGTGAACCCTTCTGTGCCGCGCGTTCCGCCGGCCGCCCTTGTCCGAGCCCGCCGTCCGCGCTGTCACGCGGAGATGATTCGCTTCTCCTTCTTAAAGAAGAAAGATCTCACGTTGCCGTGACATTCACCGGCGGGGGCAGCGGCAAGATGTTATCGGCAATAATGGTGATGGATATCAATGGTGGCGAGGAGTGGGATGGGGGGGGATGGGTGGAGTGACTGGGGTCTCTCCTGCCATTGATTCCTATTATGTTCTGTCAGGGTCTGCCTGCCACCTTGACTGTAAATTGGAGGGCGGCCTCAATACGCAATCTTGTGTCGGCTTTCGATCACAGGGACGCGAACCAATCGTATTTGAAGGGGGTGTTTGCTTAATTCATTTATTAGCATGTTGAACAACCCAGATGTGTGTTTGGTTTAATCTGAATGCAGATTCACTGACAAATGCATCCTGTTTATAGACTAAGAGTCTAAGTAATAATGTCAGCTCCTTAATATTTTAGGGAATATTTAAGCATTTTGTATTACGCAGAAATGTTTCTAATATCTAATTCAATGATTAGAGTCTGCAGTTAGGAAAGCACCTGTTTCCTGGGGCAGAAGACATCTTTGTTAGCTAGTTTTTAGTGTTAGCTTTGTTAGCTAGTTTTTAGTGCTGAACTTGAAATGGTGACACCATCCTGACCGGCCACAGACGTCTCGTGATGAGGGTGGCGATGATGATCATCGTTTTGTTTTATGGCTTCGTCTCTGCAGCCGTGAGACAAGGTCAGAGGAGAGCCGATGATCTCCACGCCAGACGAAGACCTGTCTGTATACCTCCATCTTGCTCTCTCTTGCTCACCCACCTTTTCTCTCCATCATCATCATCGTCATCTCCTCTACCCATCCTTTATCTTCATCTCTTTTTCATGATTTCCTTCATAGACCAGCTTTTGTTAGATCTCTCTCTCTCTCTCTCTCTCTCTCTCTCTCTCTCTCTCTCTCTCTCTCTCTCTCTCTTTATCTCTGTATACTGTCTTTCTGTTTTCATCTTTCTCATGCGTTTTTTTCAGTTTCTCAGTCTATCAAACATTTGTTATTTTTCTTCTCCTTTTTAAGTGCTTCAGAGGTGCAAACAATTACAAACGACAGAGTTGCAAACAATTTATTTGGGGGGGGGGGGGTAGCATCCCTGTCCTGTGCTCAGGTGCATGGCCAGTGTTGCAAAGGGGTATGTATTTGGGCCTCACTCCACACACACCCCTTTTTATCACAGGAATGAGGTAGTAGTATTTTAATTAAAATGTCAGAACAAATACAGGCGGAGGTCTTGAGGATGAATCACTAGATGAGAGGAGCAGTGGGCCAGAACAGGTCAAAGAGACAAAGTCACCTGGGCGACAGATTCTCATTCATATCTGGAGAGAGAGAGAGAGGGAGAGAAAGAGAGGGAGAGAGTGAGAGAGTGTGTGTGTGTTGGCAATGAGGTCTTATTTTCAACCTCCTGGGCTTTGAGTGAGGTCATGTAGAAGGAATCAGGTACCAATTCCACAGTGTGTATAATACACACTTTGATGAGTCTTTCCTTCATATAGAATGTTTTTGATTCACTGTGATGCCAGAGTGTGTTAGAGGTGGCTGTGATTTGGGATGTGTGAAGTTGTAGGCATGCGTTAGCCCCGCCAGGAACTGTGGTGTATGCAAATCTGACATTTTTCACATCTGTGCGTGTGTGTGCGTGTGTGTGTGTGTGTGTGTGTGTGTACGCACGCATGCGAGTATGTAGCACATTCAATGTGTTTGTGCTGCTACTACACACTTTTTTTTGGGGGGGGGGGGTTTCACATCAGCATCAAAGCAGTACTTTATCAGTACATTGTTCAGACTTTGAAGCGTTTTAGATAGGAAGAGGGTTACAGATGGGGCAAGTCTGCTAAAAGACCACGCAGCCCAGATCTGTTCCGTAAAAGTTTTGTTAGATGCCAATTTAGTTTCTGCAGATTTCTTTTCTGTTCTTTTTTTGAGGGGCTGGTGGTCTTTTTCAAGTGGCGTTAAACATTGATGTTGCCACACCTCTCCCCCACCCCCTAAAACCCTTTCCAAATTAAGCAAATCACTGAGCCTCTCCGGGCAGGAAAAGGAACACGCGTCATAATTGTGTGACATTTGGGTAATGACCATGCTGACATTTCAGACTGACACCTTCTTTCTCCCTACTTTTTCTAGCCTTTCTTTTCCCACTCCATTTTTTTTCTTTGGGGGGCGGGGGGGGAAGCTCGTGTACTTAAAGGGTAATGATACCAACTGACAGCTTTACATTTCCAACAAGACACACACACACACACACACACACACACACACACGTGCACATTCACACATGCTCCTCTTACATCAGCTCATATCAGCCAACCCTGGTCCAAAATGCCATCAAACTGGTGAAAGGGACAAGGCTGTTTTAAGGCCTGTGCCTGGTAACGCTAACTCTCCTCCAATTGCACTTCATCAAAAGAAAAAGAGGTTGGGTGAAGTTACTTTAGCTGACGTGTGTGTGTGTGTGTGTGTGTGTGTGTGTGTGTGAACTGAGGGTGATTTTGCACATTTATAAGATGTTTGACCGTAGCGAATTGACGATGTGCGTCGAAGGGCGTTTTCCACAGCAGAAGCCGCTGCGAAACCCGTCCCAGGGCAGGCCAGCGCAGCATGGACCAGGGTTTTAGCACTTCAATAACGGATTCTTGTATGGTGCATGATGAAAGAGTAAGAGAAGAGAGGGGGTTTGTTCAGGGGATTCGCCTCTTTGTCCAGATGGTCTACCTGGCTGTGTCAAACTTTGGGGGAGGGGTGATAGAGATGGAGAGAGAGAGAGAGAACCTTTTTCCAGTTGTCTTTTCTAGCTGTAATGTTGCCGATCTTGGGAAGGTTCTCAGGCCTGCTGATTTTTCGGAAGAGCGCTTTTGTGTTTAGAGGCTTGTGTTTAGTGTGAATGTGCCGGTGCTATGAAAGCTCACGAGATTCTAGATGCTGCGGTCAAATGTGTTCAGCAGCTTGAGGACGAACCCCCAAGGTTAACATTTACGTTGGTCTTTGCCTCTCATTCCCTTTATTGGAATTATTGGCTTTCGTGGTGCTCCTGTGTGACATTGGCCGTGTGTTTCTCTGGTGTCTCGAGCAGCTGGGATAACAGCAGTGTCATGTGCAGGGTCTGAGGACAGCGAGAAGCCTCTGGCATTGTGGGTCATGTACTTCAACATGCGCGACACGTCCGGCCTGGACAGCAGCTGCTACAGTCTGCCCAGCAACGTCCATGTCTGCACCGGCCCCGACGCCAACCTGGGAAGCGACTACTCCATTAAACTGGTGGGTCCAGAAGGGGGCGATGTCATGCAGCTGGCTATGAAATGCAAACACATGACTCAGATTATTATGATGCGTTCTTTCGTTTGTTTTGTTTTGTTTTGTGTGCCATTTTCTTTCTAAATTAGTTCTGGTTTAGTTGCATAACACCAAAAATGTATTCCTATGTAAGGTAACATAATTGTTATATGATGTGTTTGTTTGTGTAGGCTGAATTAGTGTTTAATCAGCTCCTCCCAGATGAGGAGTTCTGTCCACCAGCGCCGAACCCTGAGGATATCATATACGATGGTGATGGTACACAAGGAGAAGTGGCTGGTTTTGAGGAGAGCAATCATGCAGAGGGGGATGGAACTGAGGAAGAGGGCAGGCCTCAGGAGAATGGGTCACCATCAGACAGCTCAGAACCTGCAGAGAGTACAGACAGCGTTACCCAGGAAACTAACACTGCATCTGAGGTTCAGATTCCACCTACTGAGGAATAGCCCCTCCCCTTCACTTAAGGACCATTCATCAAACCCCTCCCCCTACTCCCAGTGGCCACAAGCCTTCCTCCTGGATGTCTGCGTTCATGGCGGGTTTAGTCCCAACCATGCTTTAAAAAAATAAACATACACTGTGTAGTTACATAACACTCCAGGAAGATGGTTTGTGGCCTCTGACTGATGATGTTCGGTCCTCTGAACGCTCGTGGAGAAGAAGATAGAAGATGCTCTTCTTCCCTCTTCCATTACAGTCCGCAAAAAGCCCTGCAAATAGTAATAATAATGATAATCACAAGGAAAACCACCATCTCCACAACTGCACAACATTACTATTGCTATATACCCATATTTTTTAAAGGGAGTATACTTGCAGCTGAATGGGCCAATTCTGTATAATCCTGCTCATCCAAATCTAGCTGCCAGTGGCCTGAAACTCTTACTATGGTCTTAAGGATCTGAGCGCATCAGTCTTGGCATGCAAATGTGTAATACTAGCCTGCAACTCCAATATGCCATTTCCTTTCAGTGGAAAAATATAAAGCAAAAAAAAATTAATTAAATAAATAAAATAAAAACTAGTTACAAAGATTAGAAGTTCACTAATGATCGGCTTGCATCTCTAAATATGTTGTGGCCGTTTTCTGAGTTTGAATTACTTTTCGCTTATTTACTCCTGGAAACGTATCATTTCATGATCTTCTCCGTTACGGACGCTATTCAGGCGATTTCAGTTTGTGCCCTTAGTTTTTGCCCGTCCACGTCTGAACAGATTACTGGGATGGAGACATGCCTACTGGGGTTGGACATGTTTCGCATGGAGGATGCCGTCACATCAATTCAAGGCATCTCTCTGATAATCCAGCAAACTTAAACATTTTTGGGGAATGTATTACAAGGGATTTTTGTGAAGCCTTTTGCCATTTTGGGTCTTTCACGAAGCCTTAGAAGAAGCGATTGCCAAGGACACACTTTGTTTCATAATTCAGACTAAATGCTGTGGTTCTTTTTCTGTGCCATCAGTGCTGCCCTGTTGTCCTTGTGTACTGTATGGTTTGAAATTAATTGCTGTTATGTTACTGTTTGCAAAAGCTTAATAACATTAAATATTTGAACCGAGAGGAGTTTATGTATTTTTCCTCAGTGTGTGTGTGTGCGCGCGCGCGTGCATTGCTATCTAGACAGCTTCTGTAAATCAGCTGATGTGTATGTGATGCGTACAAAACCAAAGTGAACCCTGCAGTACCTCCCAGTCAAACATCTAAAAGCCTTTCTGATGGTGCCTCAAACAGGTGAAGGTGCGTTTCCACTAGGCCAAGCTCCACTGCAAAGTGAGACGCCGCATCTGTTGGCTACAGATTGAACATTACTGAGGATCTCTCTCGGTATCTGAACATTAGCTGTTTACCTGCAATGATGCTGAGGTGAAAAGTGGGAGAGAGGCAGAGGGAGAAGGAGAGAGGGGGGGAGAGGGAGAGAGAGAGAGAGACAGAGGGAGAGAGAGAGAGAGAGAGAGTGCGAGCCACGGTTTGATGACATTTGGTTTGCGCTGCCACGGCTGAACAGATGGCTCATTATGACTGCGAGGGCGAAGGCGTCCCTCGCAAGCGCTCGCCGTCTTTTGTTCCGCGGGAATTTGATAGGGGCTCTGCCGAGGGTGTTTACCCGTTCGGCGGGGGGAATGAATTACGGCTCAACACATGGCCCCGGTTAGTCCCGACCCAAAGAAGGCGTGCTGGGCGGCTGGAAATTGACGGAACGTAGCGTTCCCCCGGCGACGCGAAGAGGCACCCTGCGCGAAGTCGCAAGCTGCACGGTGCTCAATTCTGGTGGCAGTTTGAGCGGAGTAACCCCCAGCAACTCCTGCGTGTGGGTGAAGCTTGGAGCTCGTTGGTGACTGTACTGCTGGAGGTCTTCACACATTACAGCACTGGGCCTGGTGGCGTGGATTGCAGTGTCTGTCCTACTGAGTGTACCGTGGCCCGTACTGCAGAACTTTACTTGAGAATTCACTTCATTGGAACCTGTGAAACGAAGTCAGAAGTAGCAGATTTAGGCCTTATTTGTAACTAAACATTGCAAGTGAGTTTATGAGGTGTTTATGCATACATTTAGAGACTATCTTCATAATTTTGTGAAAATCGTTTATCTCCACTGTTCTGTTTAAATTTGAGAGAGATTATATTTCTTCTCTTGAGTGACCTAGCTGCTCAGTAGTATCATTGGGAATCAATTTTCTGCATGGAGAGTCTTGACATTCAAATGTAAAAGGGTAGAAAGTGCCACAGGCAAGACACCTAGCGGGGGCCCACACTTCCCCTCACTACGGGATACATTCAGCAAGACAAACCTTCAGGGATCCGGTCTGAGGTGTTGGGAAATGTTTCCCACTGAATTTTGGATTCAGGCATACAGCTGTCCAGCACCTCAGAGGCGCTCCTGCTTGTGTGTCGTTTGATTCACAATGAGTTTTGATTCCATAAACAGAGTCTTAGCGCATTTGTCGGAAATGTTAAGGCCTGTGAAGGAGATTGGTTTTCATGAGTGACTTTTGAGGTTAAATGTGGCTGCGACACGAAATTTTACACCTGCAGGCCAACAATTCTTACTGACCTGAGACAATGATCTCAATATCTCTATATCTCTGCTATGTTTTGGCCATTGTCATTCGGCCCGTATTAAATGACACGTATGTGACTTAAAGCGACTAGGAACTGACCGGAATGCCAAACTGTCCTGGGAACTGCCGTATCAAATAACTAGCCTTTTCATAGGCGTAATCAGCAGGTCTGTCAACAGGCTTACAGGCTCTGTTTATCGAAGTAATGAGGGCTCCTTTTTCTTTACAGAACGGGGATGAGGCATTTCTGCAATATTCTGAAACAGAGTCTGTTTAAGGATCTCAGAGATTCTGTTTAAGACTGCAATCTGGCGTCATGAAACTTACTCCGAAACAATTTTCAGATTGTATTGTTTGTTAAAATTGGGTTTAAAATATATGACTTTTACCTTGACTGTAAAATGCATAATAAAGAAAATGTTCAAAATATTTGGACAGTATATTGTCAAAGTTGGTATGTGCAATTAAACGGACAGCTTTCATGAAAACAGTTTAAGTAATTTCATTACAAACTAGCCTTCTGTGGCAGTACTAACAGAATAAGCTATTAAATGATACGTGTTTTCAAATTTCACTTATTTCAGTGAATGCTAAAATACATTTCGATCTACTGCATGTCCTCCATTTAGGCATCCTTTTAAAATAAACTGCAGATTGCGATCGGTGTTACGCCTATAGCCCTGCTCTAGAAACGAAGAGAGTAAATATCCGTCACTGTTCCTGACGGTACATGAGTTTAGTTTCGAAGACTATTTTAGCCTAAGATCCGACTGTACGTACATCCCAGAGTCGAACACTAAAAACTTTAGGCAACAGAACATGCAGAAGTCAACACTGAATTTCTTTATTATGAATTGGCCAGTCATATGAAACGAGGTAGAATGACTTATATAAACTTATAGCGAATGCGCGCCTATAATCGCACCATGTATACCATGTAAGTGATGACATCTAGTGGCACATCAGTGGAATCACAATTAAATAGTTTGTGCCCTTCGATTAACTATTGGATTACTATGTTTGTTGCAAGAAAGTAAAAAACAGCACATAAACTGAATCTCATACAACCGAGGCTGACTTCACTTGCATAGTATTTTTTAGTTTGCACGTTTTGCCAATAGGTCATCTTAGACCTTTAACCTGGAAATGAATTGTTTAGCCTACAATCAAGATGGCGACGCCCGAGTTGACGCATGAAACACCCCCCGAAGAAGAAACGTTCAGCGTTTTAGAAGACCATGTAAGTTCTTATCAGTGACATTCTTGCATATCCGACAACGCTGTAATGTATACAACTGGATACATCTGCATTAGCCTTAACAGCATCCAAGTTGCTAGGTTATCAACTTTACTTTCTGATTAGCATGCTAACTTTGTGTAGCTATCTGACTAGCTAGCAAAGTAGCTAATAGTGTTTAGGATACGTTCTTGGACTGATATTGCGTTAATAAAGTTATTGCACCGAAGGCTCTTAATTTTTCATTTAGATTGTCACAACTGTTCAAATGCGTTTTAACCAAAGGCTGGCACGAATGTAGCTGTTAATGTTAATGTAACGTAGTACTTAGCTAACCTAGGTAGTTAAAGGTTCACAGTATGCTCACTGATGTTCTATCCCACGTTAGGAGGAGACGGAAGACGAACCTCAACCACCAAAGATCCGAGATACTCCAGAGGATATTAAACAAGAGGCCATCGTCAATACACTGGCATTCCACCCTAAAGAAGACATCCTTGCTGCTGGAGACATAGATGGAGATATATATTTGTATGGTTTTTTTTTATTTTTTAAATTTATTTTTGTCATAGATATTGATGCGGAGGAGACTGTGCTACTCTGATAGGACAAATATGTTGATAATGTAGCCAATTCTCACCAATTAAGTTTACTATTTACCTAGGATTGTTTCACTTGCATTGGAGCATACATGAGCTTTTGAAGTAGATAAAGTTCCCTCTATACAGCAGCAATTACATTTTAACTTTTCACTTTTGTGTGGCATCCCACAATTTTGCTCTAGTGTCATTTACATCCTACTGCACAATAGCTATTATGGCCTGGAGCAAGTTAAGGGATACTGTCTAACAATGAACTGTTCGATTCCCACCTACTCACAACTGCCCTTAAACAGAACCAAGAGCCACTAATTTCTTGTTTTCTGACAAAGAATGCATTGTGTCACAACTACCTTTGTGTAAAACAGTATTGATTCACGTGTTCATGAAGAATTATCAAGTTCAGCTATAATTGACCTGCTACCCCAAACCATCTTCAGTGATATAAAGTGATAAAAGTCCTCTACTGTCAGATTAAAGCTGCTTCTTGAATTGTAGATACAGCTACTCTTGCACGGAGGGTGAGAACAAGGAACTCTGGTCGTCTGGGCATCACCTAAAGTCCTGCAGGAAGGTTGCATTCTCAAGCGATGGAGAAAGTCAGTATGGCTTTATTGCATTTCCTTTAAGTCTTTGTTTACAGTTGTACAAAATCACCAAATCGGGGAACTGAGGAAATGCAGTTATTGTCTGAAAAACATAAAAAAAAAAACCCTAATGCTAGATAGTTCTAAGTGCGTTATGAATAGTGAATTGCTTTGCTGTGGGTATATTGCGGCAAGTTGGTGAAGCTACTATGAGTGGGAGAGTTTTTAGATCAAGTTTCAATGTTTAGGTCATAAGTAACCTCAGCTAATATCATCCACCATCTGAGATGTTTTTTGGCATAATGACCTTAATGAACATTCTATATTACATCTGCTTTATGAACATCATACCACCTAATATGAGTAAATCTTAAATATTATTTTTTTGCAGTCTGCTTAACTATATGAATATGTTAACTCTTAAACTTTTTCAGCATGTATTCAGTTATGTAGCTTCATGTAAAATCTTGGTTTTCCTAGAATTATTCAGTGTGTCCAAAGACAAGGCTGTTCACATCATGGATGTGGAGGCTGGAAAACTTGTGACCCGCATTCCAAAAGCTCACAGGTATTACCTGACCTGCTGAATCTCTTATGATATACTTCAATTTCATGAATCCACACAGAGTACTGTTTTCCTTGTACCTGCATATTAACCCCAGTATATCATAATAATTTATCAATTATTTACCCAAACGTTGTTTTCTTATCTAACAGGATTTCAGTCAACCTGCTACCAATTCTGATTTACTTCCTTCTCCTCTTTAGCAAGCCCATCAATGCCCTGCTGCTGGTTGACGAGAACGTGCTCGCCACTGGAGATGATGAGGGCATGCTGAAAGTGTGGGACATGAGGAAGGGCACTGCGTTCATGTCGCTGAAGCACCACGAGGACTACATCAGCGATGTGGCCGTCGACCAGGCCAAGAGAACGCTGCTCACCTCCAGGTAGCCAGCTGATCAGGAACAGCTCACTCTGGAGAGGCTGTTTGCATTTCTGCAGCCTGCTTGGTTTATAGCAGTTGCTTGGTTCATTTTGAAACATGCTAGCATAGCTTAAAATGAACGTCATGTAATGGTGAGTAGTTTCGACGTGCTTTCATGTGCGGGATACTAACTGGCCCCCGTTAACATCTGATGTTTGCATTAGCATTTAGCACGACGGCTGCTCAAACCACATTTTCAATAAAGCAGTCTTTTGTTTTCAGGGCTTCATTTAGTGTTAGACCCGTCACTTAATACGCCACTGTACTTCTCAACCTTGAGGGGAATCTGCATCTTGTGCAAAGTTCAATAGCACTGCTGGTTTTGCAGAGTGAGATGTTACTTTCCCAGATACTCTTCAAGAACTTATTTGAGTTCTGCTACATTCAAAGTAACACCTACTAAGCTACAGTAGGTGTACTGCTCAGGTCATACAAAGCTTAGGCATGTAACTGTTATTTAATGTAGATCATTTAGGCTAAATATGTCATTTTGATGGGAGTTGATTCTTTAATTAAATTATTTATTTTATTTTTTTTAGTGGCGATGGAACTATGGGTGTGTTCAACATAAAGAAGAGAAGATTTGAACTGCTGTCTGAGTTCCAAAGTGGGGATCTTACTTCAGTTTCAATTATGAAAGTAAGACACAGTTTCAATCAGTCTTTCAGACTTGGACTCTGTACAGAATCCTTATGCAGTATTACAATTTACAGGAAGTTATACCACATCCCTCGACACCAGGTACTACCTGACTGATTTCACATGACATCATAAAGGGAAGGTAATAAATAAATAAATCAGAAGCGTGAACTGTTGAAGTACAAATGATAAAATTGGAATATTGGATTTGGGGTCCAGAGTTATTGCCCTGGGAAAAAAAAGTATTTTTTTCTGAAGCTAGAAATTATGACGGCCATGTTTTTTTCCGTTTGTCCTTGAATGTTCATCAGTGAACTTCCTCAGGTGTTTCCTCAATAGTCTGATTCTGAGATATCAGTGCTCTCCATGGTTTTTGTTATTTATTTATGTTGTATATTATATGCCTATTATATTACATGAATATTATTCATAAATATTATCTGGTTTGACTGTGATGGTCTAAATCAGTGTTTGCTCTTCCTTATCCAAGACATGCAATGAATATTTTTACTACAAAACATATATAAAAGTTCAGCTGTCCAAAGAATGGTAAGAATGGTCCTACTGTGAGGAACTGTGAGGAAATGAGTAACCAGAAAAAGATTGCGGTGAGCAGTAAACACAAGAAGCCACAGAGAGAAGCTTTGAAGTGTACCAGAGGCAACATGGTCATCCAACGGTGCACCATTGCATAAAATGGTTCAAGCCTTGGAATCATTACTCTCTTCTGTGCTTTTCCCTGATGTCCAGCGGGGAAGGAAAGTGGTGTGTGGCTCCAGTGAAGGGACGATCTACATTTTCAATTGGAATGGGTTCGGGGCTACCAGCGACCGCTTCGCGCTGCGGACAGAGTCTGTGGACTGCATTGTGCCGATTACAGACAGCCTGCTGTGTGCGGCCTCCATGGACGGTGTGATCAGGTAGGAGGACGCGGAGGGGTGCCAGCAGGGCGAAAAACAATACTGCATTCAGTCGAACAGCTATAACCAGACCGAAAGCATTCATTCGGATCAGTAATGTGCAGAAATCGTGATGGCAAGACGTTCTCTTCTCGTTTACATCAGGAAGCTTTTGGCTTCGATTGGCAGTACTTTGCTTTCCTTCTGTTGGTTGGATGATAACACGGCAACAGCATAAGAAACGAACATACCAGGATATTTTATTCATCCAACTTGAAATGGAATTTAGTTCTAACTGAACTGCAATTTTGGTTCCCATCCAAATGTAGTTAAAGTATGGATGTTGTAGAAATGTAAAATATCAAATTACCCTCCCCCTGGGAAATGGGTCAACATACACAGAGGGAGGGTTTCAGTAGGTATATTTTATGTAGCACCTTTCACAGCAGTCATTGTTGCAAAGGAGCTTCACAGATGTCTGAGTCCAAGCCCCCAGTCAAGTTGAAGTGTAAAATTGATCTTGGTTTCCCTGTGATGACCATATGTCAGACCCGGTCCAGAACGGTTTGACCATTATTTTATACTGTCCATGTTTAAATTCCTCAGTAGCAGCGATTGATGTTCAGTTGGTAGCAGAAGAATCAGGGCGGATCAAGGGTCTTCTTTCTGGTGAATGTTGTGTTAGCCTATTTTTGGCTTCTTTCATGAGCAATCCGATTTTAAATTTCCACCAAATTAAAATACTTTTAATTAACATGTATAGAAGTAAATGCATTGGTAAATTGGTTGCTTCCACAGCGATAAGATGTATAGTACCTGGCAACTGGCAGCTCTGTTTACAATGGGATTGCAGTGATTTAGATGGTTAAGTAATTCAGATTGTATAGAGTGTGGGTTTCTTCAGTGGCTCTTCTCTCTACACAGGGTCGTCAGCATCCTGCCCAACCGAGTGGTTGGCAGTGTAGGGCAGCACATCGGCGAGCCAATCGAGGAGCTTGCTCTGTCTCGGGACGCTCGCTTCCTCGCTAGCTCTGCCCATGACCAGCTCATCAAGTTCTGGGACGTTTCAAGCCTCCCCGACACGAGGGTGACTGATTACCGGCGGCGCAAGAAAAAAGATGGCCGTCTGAAGGCTCTCAGCGGTAAGGCCTTTGGTACGGGAGGGGACTTTTTCTCCGGACTGCTGGACACAAATGAAGTAAACGGGAAGTCTGAGGAGGTAGAGGACAGTGATGAAGAGAGTGATAGTGACAGTGGGAGTGACTGAACAACTCGGAGGCTTTTGTTCTATGTTTTGTTTTTTTTGTTTTTTTTTACATAGCATATATATATTATATATATAATATGTGCTATGTATAACTCTAAAGGCACAGTGTCTTGCTGTGTGTTTGTATCTAAATAATGATTTGTATTGGAGATGAAACAATGGACATGATGTGTTTTAAAAGATGCTGGAAGCTGCTATGTGCTGTTCAAAGCTTTTACCCAAGAATAAAACTGTAGCTGAAATGAGTTTCATTGGACATTTAGACAGTTTTAGGTTACAGGTAATTAAAATGTAACTATTTTCCATAAGCAATGTTGTGTAAAATAAGTGAAAGTGGAATTAAAATGGTTATTTTTGCTTGATACTTCAGCAGGTTTGAGTACTTGTAAGATGCGTTTCAGCATCATAAAAATGTTCTATTTATTTCTAAAATAAATTGATATTTTACATCCAGATAATCTGAAATGAAATATAATCATTTGAGCATAAATACTTTCATGCTTTGATAAACAACAAAATATTTTTGCCAAGTGCAGCTCAGCACTTAATTGTTTCAGTTAAGCAATTAATTACTTCAGAACTGCTGAAATGTAAATAAAAAGCTACAGTTGTACTTAAACAGTGCAGTGCATTATGAAGTTGTTGGAGTTAATGAGGGCTTCTAATCCAAATTTAAACCCTTAGTTAATGCTTGCATCGTAAAACCTGAATGAATATCACTGGAAACAAGATTCTCAAGCAAATTTTCTCAAGTTTTATAGAAAACTAAACCCAACAAATTATTATTAAATATCTTTTTATTCCTAAAAATATATTTCTAAAAATATAATTAGATTTTTTCAGGAAGAAAAATCCAGAGCTTGTAAAAAGGAGTTGATTCGAGATGTATATGTTGCAGTCCTAGAATACTGCAACATGTAGGCCCCATCTGTTTTATGTCAACGGACAAAGTAAAAGTGCACGACTGAAAGTGGCTAATTATTAATGGAGATAATGCATTGTTTTCAGGGTTTTTCACCATTAATAATTAATACAAGAGTTCAATAGCTTCTCTCACTTGGCTTTAAAAGAGGCTATCTAAGTTTGGAGCATAGGTGATCTAATTTCACTGTGGCTTTCAGTGAGAATGGGCCTTGAGTAGGGACATGAGTTTGCTTCCTTCCTCTACTTTATCCAAGGTCAAAGGGGGGTGGCAGGATATTTTGGTAGAATGTCGGAAAGGGGGAATTTTGCATTTGAATGGACTCTTGTAAACTGACTCTGACTTGCTCCGATTCAAAAGTTTAAAGGATTTAATACCTAGACAGTTAATTGAAAGTGTAATAAATGTAATTTTCCTTTTGTTTTGAACTTTGTTAGGCAAAAGTTCAAAACAAGATACTTTAACAAAATAATAGAATGTCTTCTTTGCTTTGTGCAACAAATGGAAATAAACCTAGAAAACAAAATTAACTGTGTACTCGCTGCATAAATGAGAAATGGAAATTCTGTTTAAATAGCAAGACAAGGTGAATATGTTTATGAAATGATTTACCCATTTTTCCTAGACTGATTTGTCTAGATATGCACTTCATTCTTAAGTTTAAAAGAGAAACACCAATGAAACTATAAAAGAAAAATGGAACAGAAATATTTGGTAGTTTGTGTATTCTTTTGATTGTTTATGACTGTCTTTGCCAGTAAATTTCTGAAGAGAAGCTTCTGGATTGTTTTGGATTAAAGTCACATGCTGTGATAGCAAGACATGGCTTAAAATCACTCAACGTATCCATGTGGGCAACTAAATAGTTTGAAGGGCAGCAATCTCACTTGCCAGAATTTTAGGCTTCTTTGGTCCTGGGAGAAAGTAACTAACCTTACTTTAATCCTCACGTAACCATCTAGCTGCGGATACATGGGACCTGTGCTTTATGTACATTTTAACATTTGTGTTGTCCTTTGTTAAACTTTACTCTTTTACCCGTAATAAGCCAAATACACATATTTAAGGAAATAACTTGGTAAATCATGTTCTTGTGGCCCTTTCATTTAACTTTATCAAAAGGTGCTACAAAGTGAAGGTTATCTGCAGGACCAAGCACACTATTGTAACAAAATGCAACCAGCTATAGCTATTTTATGTAGCTAGCTAGGTTACATCAACCACGTTATCCATGTAGGCTATTTTTCCCTAAACCGAAATTCAATTTTGTGGATAAAACAGTGAGGACATTGACATTTCTTAGCTATACAGTCATGTGAAAAAATTAGGACACCCTGTTAAAGAGTCAGCTCTTTATCAAGAAATGTTCACATATCAATGCCCAATCTTGTTTTAGTTTATTTCTGGAAAAGAAAGCTATTTAATTGCAAGTAAACAGCCAAAATTAACATTGTTGTACTCATGAAACGAAAGTTATGAACAAAAATACATATTATAATAGAGGAAAAGGTTAGGACACCCTACCCTCTAATAACTAGTGTTGCCCCCTTTGGCTGAAATAACTT
>JAOXYF010000003.1:12546993-12570986 GCA_028565775.1 Sternarchorhynchus goeldii | reverse complement strand
TGGGACAACAGCACCAGCGTCTCAGTATACCATAAAACCCTCTGCCCATGAACCCCTGGATCTGTAACCTTTATCTACGGGGAATATCAATTACCAAATGCTAAACTAAGGAAATCTTCGGGAGTGAGTGAGGAGGGGGAGGGGGAGCATTAAGAAGCACAGGTTATGACGGAAGGAGGAAGACTGGATGGATGGGGTATGATTAGAAAATAGATGGAAAGGAGAGAGAGAAGGATGGAAGGTGATGGTCATAGAGCTGGAGGGGGGAGACCATAATGTTCACTGCTGAGGCGGGCTGGGTAAACACTAGATCCAGGGCATTGCCCGCTTCCAAAGCCCCCTTGTCACCGTGGTCTGTAGTTGTGTTCAATGTTTGGAGTACTGTAAATTGTTGATGTTACAGTGTCTACAGCAGTGATGTCTACGAGATCTGGGCGATATACAGACAGGAATAGCAAGGCACATTTCAAGCTGGAAGGATATTTAAGTATGTGGATATATGTGAAGAACGTTTGAAGATCTGAGGAAAAACTGACACTAATGTGAGATTGGGAGGTCCAGTCATTGTGTGGTGAGAACTGGAAGAAACACAGAATTATCACAGAATTAGCCAATCTCACTGAAACTGTTAAATAGTAGTCAGTACACAGCTGCCATCATTTAGTGATTGGTAATCACCTATAAATGCTCTTTTTTTAGATTAAGATTTAAGATCTAGGCCAGATGCAATACCTTTATTTTGTCATTGTACATACACATGAAATGTTTTGTATAGAACAATGAAATGTTTTCTTCGTATATCCCTGCTTCACTGTGAGCTTGGGTCAGAGCACAGGGTCTAGTAGGAGTCTAATAGGATTTTTTTAGTAGGATTTGACATTTTCTTAGTTACATCCCAAAACACATCAAAGGAAACTGATTGCTGAAAGGTATGTCAAGTGAAGGGTACAAAAAAATTCCAATACATTAGATATACCATGAAACAGTGTAGATGGTAATCAAGAAATGGATTAAATTTGGCACAAGAACTTAGTGTCCATCAAAAACTGATGAATAGGCATGAAGGAAATGGGTCTAAGAGGCTGCCAAGATGCCTACAGCTTAAAGGAGATGCAGGAATGTCTGGTAAGTTCCTATTTGTGTAGTGCATGTGACAACAATCTCATATCGGGTAGGTTCTAATATCATGTAGGGTAGGTTGGCAAGATGGAAGCCTTTTCTAACCAAATGATTCCAGTATATTACTAAATACTGAAGAGAAACATCCAGCTATGGTTTTCTAAATGTCTACCAAAAATATGTAGGAAAATGTGTTATGGTCTGATGAGAACAAAATTAAACTTTTTGGCCATAATTACAAAAGGTGTGAATCCCATTGAAAATCTGTGGGTAAATCTGAAGAAATGGCCCTTGCAAAATGACAGATTTAGAGCGCTTTTGTAAGGAAGAATGGGCAAAGATTGCCAAGTCAAGGTGCCACGCTGATCGACTTCTACCCAAAAAGACAATGCTGTAATAGTCAAAGGTTTCTTCAACAAATTATTAGTTTATGGGTGTGCATACTGATGCAACCACATTTATTTTAGTTCATTATTTTTATTTTTCTACCTTAAAATATTTGTTTTCAATGGAATTGTACAGACTATGGGTCACATTGAAGGTGGAAATAAATCTGAAATGATTCATGTTGGTCCGATTTTGAAAAAACTCAAGCCATCTCTGGAGATGCATTTAGAACAGACAGTGACACATCAGGAGCTGATTTCTACTGCTAAAGAACTTGACTCTTCAAAGACTGGAACAGGTTGAGACTAGCACCTAAAGACAACAGTACAGAGAAGTCCCATTACATAAACAGATGTTATGTAGTCCAAGTTTATGATGTCATATTGATACTTTAATATGAACATCTGACAGAAAACGTATGCTACCAATAGCAATCCTATTCAGGATTCTCAATCCGGTCAGCTAGACCGAAGATATAAGACAGGAGAACAGTGGTGTTTACCTTATTGCCAAAGTTAGATCATAAGGAGGAGAAGCCTGTCTCCACAAATGTCCTTCGCAAGAAAAGAAAAAAAAGAGGTTGCAACTAAAGAATACCGTTGTTTAAAAGAAAGTTTTTTCTGTCTTACATAGGCATTCATGGTGTCGTCATTTATACTACCATGTAATATTCATGTAATTTAATTGGAATTTTTGTACAGTTAGAAAGCCACATTAACAGTGGTTTCACCATTGTTTCATGTTCTGACTTTTTGCTAGTGTTTTTGGCTACCAGTTTAGCTGTCCAAATTGGGCTTTTCTTTCTAGTGAACACAGTCCTCTCTTTTCTTTACCTTTATAAAAAAAAGTCCCGATGCCAACACCTATACTGATAATACATTTACTGGTTTGTCTAAATGAAACCCTAAACATAGAATAGAAGAAAACACGCCAGGATACAGGGTTTCCCATTCTATCATGTTTCAGTACGCTCTTTAATTTCACTAATTGTTAACAGATTGAGAACAGGCTTGTGGGTCATTGAATAATTCCCATTGTGTGCATTGAACAGACAATATGGGTTTTGTTTGTTTATGGCAATTGGCTGGTCACAAAATGCCTCCATAACAAATCCAATGCAAGTCTTACAAGTGGTTTGGGCCATGTGAGAATGTGGCATTGAATTTCTGATGATACATTCACTGGTTTGTCTAAATGAAACCCAAACCCTAACCGCTAGAAAAGAAGAAAAGAGGCCAGGATATAGGGGCTATAGTCATAACATTCAGTTGTATAAACATTTTGCCAAGCTTCCCATAAGAAAAATGTTTCCATGTGCTCTTTAATAACACTAAATGTTAACGCATTGACAACAGACTTGCTGGTCATATCAAATCAAATATATTCTTCCATATGCAATATTGCTAAATTAAGACATTTTCATTATCAGATGCAGAGAAACTGGTCCATGCTTTTATCTCATCAAGATTGGACTACTGTAATGGTCTTCTAATTGAATGCTCTAAAAAGTCCCTGAAGAAAATCCAACTCATGCAGAATGCAACAGCTAGAGTCCTAACTAGGGCTACAAAATTCAACCACATTAGTCTTGTTCTCAGCATTGCACTGGTTCCCAGTTAAATATCGAAATCATTTTCTTTTCTTGACCTATAAAGCACTAAATGGTCTGGCCCCACAAAATCTGATTGAACTCATTGCTTACTATAACCCACCTCACTTGCTGTGTTCTCAAACTGCATGTTTTCTCTTAGTTCCTAGGAGTTAACATGACTACAGCCATAGGCAAAGCTTTCTCCTTCAAAGCCCCTCAGCTATGGAACCGTCTTCCACCTTCAATTCGAGATTAAGATACAATTCCAATCTTTAAATCTAGGCTTAAGACTCACTTATTTAATCAACCCTTTATTTCATCCACTGCAGAAGGTGCAATGAAGTCTGAAGGTGCAGAGTCTGGGGCCCTCAGTCATAGGGTCTTCTGGTAATCTGAGATGTTGATGCTGTCATCCAGCCATGTCATGCATTCACTCAACAGCTCAATGAACCCCCACGGCTGTGGTCACTTCCAGGCCCTCCCTTTAGTTGTGCTAGTAGAAAATGCTCTGGTTTGCCAGGGGACTCACCAATGCCACCAGGGGACGCACCAATGCTCCCACCTACCTGATGCCCTACATCCACTTTGAAGGGACTGCTCAGTCTAGACATTATATTATTATTGTGTTGGACTGCTACTAGCTGGGCCGCCCAACTTGCACTCATGCATTTGTAAAGCTGCTTTGTGACATTTGTTGGAAAAAACGCTATATAAATAAATTTGACTTTGACAATAAGGGTTTTGTTTGTTTATGGCAATTGGCTCTCATAAAATACTTACAGATTACATCCAATGCATGGTTTTCAAATGGTTTAGGGCATGTGACAATGTGGCAATGAATTTATTATGATATTCACTGGTTTGTCTAAATGAAATCCTAACCCTAGAATAGAAGAAAACAGATCAGGATGTCATAACATCCAGTTTTATGAATTTCTTTCCAAACTTGTATGTTTTCCCATTCAAAAAATGTTTCAGTACACAATTTCGCTACCCTACAAATCCCCTTCATAGGGGCTAGACTTTATTCCATTCTGTAGTTGCCCATTTTGAGAATTGTCGGGCAGGAGTTGGCTTACTTATAGTTCCCGGCTTGCCACCTGTACTTTGAGGCTTTCTCTGGTAGTTGAGAGCACTGCTTCCCTGCACATCTGGGTTGGGGAAAGGCCCTGTTAAGACTAATCTGGGCAAGGGAATCTGGGTCCTATTTAGTTCCATCATAGGTTTTTTTTGTGGATAACCCTTTGTGTGGCCCATCACCCAGGACATATTTCCCTTGGAATATTCTACCAGGGCCTTTTGCCTCCAGCAACTTGGGCTCCTAGGATCATGCAGGCATGAAAACCCCACCACCATGGTAAAATGGTGATCATGGAATGTTTTATAAACTCTGAGGTCGACGTACGTTACGTGCCCATGCATAAACATGAATGTTTGTGTTCTGATGAATATGTTTACAATAATACAGCACAGGATTATGGTTCAAACAATTCCTGCCTTTCAGTTTTGTAGAAAATAGGAGTATAGAGCCTATGAACAGAATACTACCAGGACAAAGTGATTTAAACTAGCAAAAGGTCATATAACTAACCTGGAAAATTATGAATGCCTCGGGATTCTACAATCATTTCCCCACTCCGTCATTTCTGGGGAGAACTTTGAGCTAAACGACAGTTTAAGTTCATTGTTCCAGTTAGCTGCAGTCCAAGTTCATACTGGGAAATAAAACATTCAACATATTATATAGCATACAAGTACCCATCATACAAGTGTGTTTCTGTACATTCTCAAACCCACAGCTGACCAGTATTCATCCTGTCCGTTTGTTAACTGTAGAAAAACATTTTAAAAAGTGTTTAGAATAGTTAGATTTTGGTCAATAATGAGATTGTTAGATCCAGGGAAGGACCAAATTGACACCATGGCAAATACCCAAATTTTTTGCAGATATTCTGGAGAGATGTGCAAGCGTTTTATTTTTGCTGAAGAGTCCAAAAACAACAGCCATAGAGCACTCGTCTTCAATCAGTCCCCTTGTACTTGCCAACAGTAAATATTATACATTAATCTATATGGACAAAAAGTATTGGGACATACCTCTTAGATCTTAGCATTCAGTCCCATTGCCACTGGTGTATGAAATTAAGCACTCAGCCATGCAGCCTGCCATTACAAACATTTGTTAAAGAATGAGATGTTTTAAAGAGCTCACTGAAGTTGAGCATGGTACTTGGAATAGGCTACTGTTGCAACTATTAAAGCAACTGTTCCTTTCTGGATAACTGATGAACAACCGAGTGGTATAATTGAAAAGGAAAAGCAATTAAGAACCACAGCAACTCAGGTAAAGTACCAGACTATGTAAAGTTACTGATTGAGGCCACTGAGTGTTTAGGCACATGGTGAATAAAAATTATGAATCTGCTGACTGAGTTAAACTACACAATTCCAAATCTCTGGCATTAACATCAGCAGAGAACGTGTGCACTGGGAGCTTCATGGCATGGGTTTCCATGGCCTAGCTGGTGCATACAATCCTTACATCACCAAGTACAATGCTTTACAATGTTTTATGGAGCGATGAATCATGCATCTCTATCCGACAATCTGATGGATGAGGCTTGGTTTGGCAAATGCCAAGAAAACCTTACCTGTCTTTCTGCATCATGCCAACTGTAAAGTTTGTTGGAGGAGAGATAATGCTATGGGTCTAGGGTCCAGTGAAGGAAAATCTTGCTTATGGTTCCACTCTAAGCTCTGAACATAACAGCAACAAAGAATAGAAAAAAAGGATTAAAGGAAACCAAACATTAAATTTATTTGCCAGTTGAACGCAGAAGTGGGTTGAAGGTCAGGAAATGACGAGGCCAAAATACTAAACCCACTAAAAACAAAAGGAAACACTTAAACTTATCTACAAGTTAAAATAACAAACACAACATACAACAACCTTCCCCTGTACTGCCTAAACGAAAAACGGGAGAAAATTATACAACTTAACATGGTGTTGTGTTCCCTACTATGACAATAATAAGATCACACACACACACACACACAAAAAGAGCAATCAGTTCCATCAAGGCGAATCCAAAAGTCATAAGCGAGGGTACGAAAATAATGTCAAAAAGAAACCATCACACTAACACAATCAGCAAAATCACAGCAATACAAGCGAAACAGAGAACAAGCTCAGTGTTGTTCTATCTGGAGCTTCCATTTATGCAGAGAGCAACCAATCAGGATTAGACACGACGATGCCATGGTGGGGGGTATGGAGGAAGGCAGGAACACATCGCCATGTCCACTTCATAACATCTGTGCACTCTAGACTATAAAATGAAGTTTGAGAGGATTTTTTACTGTCCTACTGAAAACAGTACTGGTTAACAAGGTCAGAGAGCTCTTGTAACATTATTCATGGTAGTAGTTTTTTGGAATAATTCTTTGAAACCTTTCAAAGTTAATCACAGTTTAAATAAAGATGTTAGGTGAAGCAGTTCAAATGTAGGTTCAAATGTTCAAACTATTATTCTGTCATGCTATTGAGAATAAATCAACCTACACATTTCAAATGACAAAAGTTTTGAAGCTCTGGGGTGAAATAATGGGGATTTAGTTAGTTATTTTTGTTATTCACAAAATTATTTTAAAAATAAACACCAACTTGTGACAGATTGAATTAAAATGCAATTTAAAAATAGCCTACATTTTTCAAACATAAAAATTGCAACCCGGGAAGAGCATTTTTTAATTAATTTTCATTGCTTGTTCAATCATGAATTAAGATAGGAGAGTATTTAGTGAATATGCTACTGGAGTAAATGTAAGCCTTGGATGATTTGTGTGGGTTGGTGGGAAGGTTGATGCCATCTCTGCCTGCCATAGTTCTACCAGGTGTCAGACCAATGCTTGTTTGTCAACCTTTTTTCACCATTTACAGATAAGATGCATTTATGGTCAGTCAGGATGGTCAAGATGCAAATCATGTTGACATTATGAAACCTAAGCAAATGACTGATGGAAAGCTTTTATAAATCCTAACTCACTTAGCAATGTGAGACCACTTCCAATGTGAAGTGGCAATGTGAGACCACTACTGCTCACTTATCCTTGATGTGCATTTTACAGATTGCAAACCCTTTTACCCTCTTCAGGATTTGGTTATATTTGTATGCTACAGAGATGGACATTCCAGGTTCAGAAATTATAAGTCCTCACCAGGACTTTGCTCAAGAATCCTATATTATGTTGATTCCATTAACTACTTTTACCTGCAGGCTTGTACTAATTAGAAAATCCAGGAAGCTTGACCAAAATCCTGGCAAGGACTTTTACTTTCTGAACCTGGAATGTCCACCTCTGGTATGCTATAATTATTGCCAGTCTTCACATTCCCCCTGAAGTTAACACACATGATGTACAGAAAGTACTGATGGACTGATAGACAACGAAAAACAAACTTTCAAAAAACTGCACTTGAACTGTTTCTAATCCACAAGAAACCATCCTGTCTTGGCAATTTATAACATGTAGTGCTCCAGATAGTGTCTACATACATACAACAGCTGAAAAGAGAGAAACTAAGCAAAACTAGTCAGAAGGTGGAGCCCTACAACAGTGAAAATGGTCCAGGACCATATGAACACTGACCTGGAAGCCTTACAAACATTCTGAGATTTTTGCTCTTACAAAAACAGCCTTCATTCCAAACCTGTGGTCAAGTTCCACAAATTTCCTTCCAAAAATAATGCTGGCCTCACACCAAATGACTTTTCAAGCAATTTAACTGTTACAAACAAATTGCAAATGTTGAAACCATGAAAGTTTTTCCAGAGTTGTGTTGTACACCCCTCATCTTGCTTGTTTGGTGTATAGTACAAGATAGCGGTCTTAAGTATGGTGGGTTTTTTTTTTTTTTGTCTTGATGTTCCAATAAAATCAACCGTGTTTAATGTTATTGCTTTTAGTCTTTGCTTATACAAGTAGTGACGTGACGCAATCAACAACCAGTACATGAAGCATGAGACACAGAGGAGACTACAATGAGACTTGAACAAACCACTGCACGAATAGGAGCAGCTTTGGCCAAAAGCTGCTTCTACTCCATTGTTCAACCATTTCTCTTCTTGTAACTTTCCAACAACAGCATGATGGGAAATGACCTCAAAAGGTATTCAGTTGCAATCTGGCAAATGGTGACTGTGCAAGATCTCCCATCTCTGCAAATAGACTGTAACTACATTATGAGGGGTTGTCAGACTTTGGTTTGTTAAGTGTTGTCAGAATTCTTCTTGTGTATGGTTAGCATAAACAGAACTGCAAACCACAATTCAAATACCGCTAGCATTTGACTGAATAAACGCTATATTAAAAGCACATGAAAAAGAGCATGGAAGCCAATATGGAACCACGTATTAATTTTTTTTTATACAGAACGAGCAGGCACTTGAAGGCCATGGCAGGCATACAACTATTAAAAGGCTTTCTTTATATAACTTGTGAAAAAACATAAGCCTACCTTATGGTGCACGTTGTAATCATCGTTTCATTTGTATGACAAGCTGAAGACGGCAGTGTATGTAATTGACAATTTTACCAATACGTAGGGGTCAGCAAACAAAGCCGTAATGTTGACACTGACAATCGAAAGAGCGTCTTGATCCGAATTTCATCCGAAAGATGAAAAAGTCTTTCTGCAGTGCGTGGCCATAGGAAGTGGCAGGATTCTCTTCAAAACAGCATTAGAATTGTCATCCATGTCAACTGCAATTAAGCAGTTGGTCTAGAGGTTCACCAGTACTTTGGTGTTCAGTCAAATATACACCAACTATAGGTAGCTAGCTAACCAAAATGAAGACGTTGGTTCACTGAAGAGAAGGCTGAATTCTAATTGACTGACGAGGTGAGTCAGTCAAGTACATCACAATGATCCTTTTTTTTAATTTTCGATTTTTGTCGTTTGACGTAGTTAAATAATAACAAACACATATCGATAACTGTATTTATTTCATTTTTATTGCCAGTATTCATTAAACAAAAATAAATCTGACTGATTGGATGGTCCAACTTGGGTCCGTCCATGACGGACTGCAAAATATCTAATGCAGTGTCGCGGGGTTTACTGATGCTTATTCACCAGATCGCATGATTTTAGGACACGGTGACAGCTTACAAGATTCTAGCTCTGCATTCAGCAAGTGTTCAGCTCGTTATCTTCCACAAAGTGAAAGTACAGTCAGTAGGGGGAGACATGAACCACTTTGAAGTGAACCCAGACATTAGTTTACTGTATCAATACTGCCTTGCATAACATTCCTGGCAAATCAACACTGAAGTTTCAGACTCTGTTTATAAATCTGTGCAGGTCAGGTGGTCAGGTGGTCTGAATCTTCTTTGTCTCACTTCCTTTTTCACTGACATACAAATAAAATATCTGTATACGCAGGTATCTCAGTGTTCATATTTTCCAAGTAAATTTTTTTTATTAGATTTTCAAATTTTAGGGTTATTTATAAAAGTATTATAGTATACAATCAGCTGGCTATCGTTCTCCAATCTCAATCTGCTTGCTTCAGCTCCTGCTGAGGTGAATCAGTGAGTCAACTCCACTTTTCATCTTGCTTTACAGCTTGATATTATCCATGAAGAGGATGGTGGCTCAGTTCCTGAATCTGTATATATATCTAAAAGTGCAAATACACTTTGCTTGTAGAGCTGATGAAGGGCCTCTGTCTGAAATGTCCTGTTTCTTTGGAAACCTTGTGTACTTCACTACATTTTTAAATCTCTCCTATCCTACTACAGTACACTGTAGTTACTTATCTGGAATATCACTGGATTTGCCTATATCCTATACTGAAAAGTGTCTGAAATATACTGAAAGTGTCATTATAATAATAACTCAACCTTTCTTTCTCAAGGTCAACATGATTTGTTCATAAATTGGCCTGTCATTGCATGGAAATGCCTTTAATATTTTGTCAGCTTAAAATAGGTCTGGAGAGGCCACTTCTTTGCGTCCTGGTCGGTGAAGGAAGTGTGGATACTGCAAGTTTTCCACCTGGGTATACTCATATTGCTATGTTGCTTACAAGATCTGTGGCATGTTTATTAAATTTCTGGTTCATAATAAAATAAAACAGAGTGATACAGTGAGTGTATTTTACGTTATGGTTAAATATCATCGATCTTTTGAATAATACATTATTTATTATCTGTATTTACCAATTATTTAGAATTGTATGATTCATGTAAGGCCATTTGAGTTTTCCCCAAAATATTCCAGAATATTCTTGTGGTTATTATCAGAGGATAAAAGGATCATTCTAATCAGTCATGACCATGATGACGTTTTTTCAAAACTTGCATCTGAAAGACTTTATATTTGAAGGTAAGCATTTTTCCATGAAATCTGCCCAGTTTCAAGGATGAATAATCACGGCTGATTAGTGGGCACCACACAATGAATGCTCTTAAAAAAATACAAATAAAAAAAACAAACTGTTGCAACTTGCATTTTTATGTAAGAAAAACAGCACATCATTGGTTAAGACCTGCCTCATTTTTTATCTTTATTTTATTTTTTGATTCAACAGTACAAAAGAACATAAAATTTCAAACAAAGGCAATCAAACTAATATAAATACAATAACTACTTGGACTGCTCTATTTATTCCTTAAAACACTTCACTCTACTGTAGCCAGTTGTACCAACAAAACAAGTCTGTGAACTCCGAACAGATGAACATTTCTGTATGCCTCCTTAGTACTAAAGGTAAAACTGAAGGTTGGTAAGTTGGTTAACTGATTGACAATGCTGACTTCCTCCATTGTGACCAAGTCTTTGCAGAGCCCTTAAAGCATTTCTTTTGACCCTGCCCTACACCTCCCCAGTGTTAGGTGTGTGTTACTACTGCTACTACAAACAAAACAAAGAGGGAAAAATCCCTCAGAAATTGTTGCTTGTTGCAGCTAAGAAAGCAACCAGTTTACAGTATAATTACTGGGGAGATCTGCTTGCCCGTTCTGTACTATGCAAAGTTTAGCACTCTGTTATAAAGTAAGTCAGCTGCCTTAGACAGAAATAAAGCCAGCAATGTCAAAAATAGTCTTTTCTCTGCAGGTTTTCAGCAATAACATACTTTATCATTTGTTTTCTCACAACTCTTACTGAGATTTTGAAGCCTTAGTTGCTTTTTACGTTTACATACGTTTATTGATGTTGATGGTTCTTGATTTCCCATGGATCTTCTAATCTTAGTAGAACAGTTACACAAAGAAATGAGTCTGAAAGCAGATATGAATGGTATTTTAAACCAATGTCTGGCCATGGTCATCAACTGGAAAAAGTCATGCTCAGGATTGACCTGCTATTTCATGTCTTTCTATAAGGATTCACACATTTATCTGTTGCTGGTCAAATAACCAAAAACAAAAATACATACACAAAAACAGCCTCATTCACAAAGCTTTGTGATCACACTGGAGGTCTTCCACAGCTGATGGTAGTACATAATAAAACTGCAGACTAGCGTTGAATGTCTGAAGCCACTAAAGTCTAACATGACGGGAACAAAAGACAAGCACCTCACTGTGAGCAAGGCAACAGTCCTTCTCCAGGACAACATTTCAGGAGTTAAAGACTCCAAACAATTCCTAGTGTTTTTAGTGGGCAAACATGGTTCTAAAAATGGGGAAGTATTTGAATTCTCTTAATTCACATTTATCCTAATTTGTCCTAACTCTTCATTTGCCACATCTGAGTTTGTCCAATGACAAGAAAAGCTCTTCTGTGATCACTCAACTATGTTTCTGTGACCCTGAACTAGTCTCTTTTTTTCCTAATTTGCTAATTTATCCTTTCCTGGGAGAAGGACTACAGAGCTCTTTAAAGCTTAAAGCAGGTAATGTATTTGAAAGGTAAGGCATGAGGATTCCATGTTTTGCTTATCTTCTCTTTTTTTCATCTCTTAACTAATGACCTCTTCCTGCCCCCGAGTAATTATCATATCCTTCCTTTTTAACTGAGAGATGTAATGTTAGAACGGCCACCAGGGGGCACCACAATACGCCTTCCAGCTGGCCTGATCGGGGCTTCTTCAGGACCTGTGAAACAACGAGGGGAGAAAGAACGGACGGAAAGTGGGGGATGATTAACAACTTACATAAGAAATTACATCTCATAAGAAAGTGACACATTTTCAATCATGCACCCCTTTTAAATCACTTCCATGATCCTTAATTTCATTTTCAATTTTAAGATGTTCCACATTGCACCCTAACCAGTTTCATTTATGCTCTCAGTAGATGCATATCTTTGGAAATGCTTAACTGGTAGAGTCTTTCACAGACACTTCATTTCTTATTGGACAGTGTTTGTCTTAACTAGTGATGGTCTGTATGTGATGGCATGTGTGGAGGGAATGATGATGAATATGAAGATGAGCATGTCCTGCAAGATAATGTCCTGCGTGAATCTTTACCATGCATCCCATCACTTCAGTTCTCAATCTGCTGCAGTGAAGCCAGATTTAAGCAAAGCTCATGCAGTGATGTAATATAAACAATACGTGGGTCTTCAGTGGCTTTGGTGATGGGAAATAAGCTCTCTACCCTCCCTATTTAAGAGATGTGGAGTGGGGGAAGGAATACTTTCCAATCTAGATCACTATCCACTATAAGTGCATCACACATAAACCATTCTCATAAAACACTGTTTATATCCATCCACCCTGACAGGTTACATTAGGTTTTAACATGCTGCAGATGCTCAGTATAAGGGTCTTTGTTCCCATGTACAGCTCAGCACAGTCACATGCATTAGGGCAGTACACATGAAATTCCGATAATGGATAATGTAAATAAAAATAAGCCCATATAGGGGAAAAATGTAAAAGAATAAAATAAATTATAGAGACATACAAATAAAGGAAAAAAGGGGAATATATATTATGAGAATGATTCACAAGTATTGAAATAAAATTTAAATGTTTAATCAAGAGTTGAGGTTCTGTGTTTAAATTATTTTAACAGCATAATTTGTTTTACAATGAAACATATTTTGATCACAAATCTTGATGTTTGAAAGGTAGCAGACACTTGTGGCATAAACTACATACTGTATATATTTCTCTGTTTTCTCCTGTTAAGTATAGAATTGTTTTATATTAGAAGAGAAACAGGTAAGCTCAGGGTTACCTGCTAGGGTGAAGCCTGACTGATGGAGGTTCCTGATAGGAGCCTTGGTGGGAGAGCTTCGGGTGGAGGCAGAGGGGGTGCCCCCCCTGGACATGGGAGTGAAGTCTGAAACCGGTCCATCATACATGCCCCGGGGAACTGCCCTTAACACAGCCAGCTGCAGAAGAGGGCAAGAGAAAGGAAAGAGGAATAATACAGTTCAAGCATTTATAGTTGGTATAGCAAAGGGTTGCAAGAGTTCCACCAAAATGTAATTTTTTAAAGCAGTTTTTTCATTGTGCTAGCAGCTCCAGCTGCACAGCTCCAGCAGCTCTCATCCACACTAATACAATGACATCACCAATTCAGATGTTGTTCCTATTGTTTAAATACCTCTTTTAGAACTACCTGATCAGTTTATCTTCCACTACTGTACTCTGAGAACAGAGCAGCCATCATGAACATAAAGGAGATGCCTTTACTTTCTTCTCTCATAGCTGTTGAAATAACACTGTTAACATACAGAGGCCCGCTACATGTCTCTCGGAGAAGCAGTGAGATAAACTGACAGCAGTGGAGCTGCTAGCATGACGTCCACTGGTTTTAATTACTGCAGCTGACTTTATCTTGAAGAAAGATGATGTAGGTGTGGGTAGCAGGCTGGGTAGAAGGCCATTTACAAAACAGAGCTGTGAAGGCAACTGCTTGGCGCCACTGTCCTTTGTAGGGATACAGGACTGCCAAAACATTTTATGTTTAGCATCAATTTTTTGTGTGTCTGAGCTGGCTTAATAAATTCTGCTTCATCTTTTCAATCAGTACAATAAAAAACAAAATCTGTTATAGAAAGTCAAAAAGCCAACTGAAAAATAGCTCCAACTCCAGTTGCAGTTTCCATACCAGGAAAACTTAATCACTTTATTTAAGTGAGCTCATTTTGCAGGCCATAGCTTTGGTGAGATACTGCTTCCACATGGACAAGCAATTCGGAACCCTGCAGGACAGCCAAGAGATTGGGACTAAAATGGGAACTACCACTCAAGAATTAATTATGAACCAATAACAGTTAAGACCACTACGTGGTCTTGGTCATCTACTATGCTACAACACTGCCAAATACACAGTAACACCTGTGCACAAGAAAACCTTCCCCAGTCTGGTTTCCTAGATGACCCTTAAGCAAGTTCAACCATCAACATCAACCTGTGATGTGGAAGAACATCTGTCAACAAGCAAAGGAAGAACAACTGTCATCACAACAGTGCAAGACCAATCAAATGCCTGCCATTTGGCGCTCTTGGGTCTCTGGCCAATGGCATGGGCGCACCTGTTTCCTGGCTTTGACACGCTTGTAGGCGAAATCTGGGAAAGGCGAGCAAGGGATAAAGCGTCCAGAGCCGGGGGTGGCTTGCAGCTTCCCATCCTCCAGGATGATCTTGCCCTGGCAGACGACCAGAGTGGGGGCACCATGGAGCTCCATGCCCTCGAATACATTATATTCCGCAGCCTGGGGAGGAAGAGTAGCAGATAAATCAGGGCTGCACTTCTCAAAATCACTGAGAAACAAAGATCACCTTTATATGGTAGAGCAAGAATTACACTGAACCCACTGTTCTCATAAGACTTTCTACAAAATATTGGAGTGCGTCTGTGGGACTTTTTGCCCATTTATCTATTTGTGAGTGATCTGTAAGGCAGTCAGACAGGTGAAGTTTTCCTGTCATTTTCCAAACTCAGACTTCACCATCAGACCAAGAGAGAGAAACATGATTCATTGCTCCACAAACTCATTTCTACTGCTCCAGATTCCATTGCTGACATGCAGACATGCTTTACACCAGTCCATGTGACACATGGCATTGCGCTTGGTGATGTAAGGCTTGTAAGGCTTATTGATGGTTTGGAAACCTGCAGTTATTGAGTTAAGGGAGCGTTGGTGACTGTTAGTATACACAGTGCACCACAGCACTCTGTGACCCCAATCTTTAACTTGGTCTGCCGCTTCTCCACTGAGTTTCTGTGGTTCCTAAACACTTCCAGTTTTCATCACCCATAGTTGGTTGTGGAATATCTAGGAAGGAAGCATTTTTATAATAAAAAACACATTTTATAAAGCTTTAGTTAAACAGCTGAATCTAGCTAAAAAGGCTTTCATCACTACTGATCAAATTAATAAGCCACCAAAACCCATTGACACTTGATGTACTTACATATTCACTGTGAATGAGGACACTTTGATCACTAATCAATATTAAAGGCAGTCTGGCCATCATCAAAACCTTTAGAGTGCTTGCTATGCTAAGGTCATGGGTTTATCTCCCAGGACCCACACATAGTATTTTAATGTCAAATATTTACATTGTTCTGCAGTTTATTTGTGAGAAATATCTGATGTTTGGGAGAAAGACTACGACTGAAAATCTGCCCTCCTAATTAACGTACTCCCCGTACTCCTCTAGGGTCGTTATACATCTAGTTATCACACCCCTCCTGTTCTCAATGACTCCTACATTCCACAGCATAAGATGTCATGTAGTATGAAGTAGAAACCCCCGAGAACTCCAGCCTGAGCAGCATGTCATAAAGCCTACAGTGGAACTACACTGGATGCTTTTCAACACTTATCCTCTTCAAAAACAAGAGTTCCCACCATGTTAAAGTCCTCCTTTGGGACTGACCTCATCTGTGGAATTTATACCTGGCATATATGATGAACAGATGCTGTGAAACTTTCACATACCCAAAAATGCTTCTCTCTCATCATGAGGTAACCTAACAGGATGTACACAACAAATTCATATAACCCTGACTTTATTCTTATAGTACATAAAATTGCAATATATGTGTTGCAACCTATAACAAAAAGGTCTCCACATAACTTTGAGGTCCAGGAACAAATGTAGACATAGCTAAAACTAGTGTAATTTCTCAATAACAATTTACTGCCAAATTATGGTACGGAAATCATATTTCAAGGACTTTATGCTATTTAAATTATGCTATTTACACATAATACTGGGCACAATATGAAAATGGGTCATATTTTGAAGACAAAAGAACTTAACAGTGGGCTGAAAACAATATACAAAAGACAATATACAGTTTTCCTATGTCAATACTTCATTTTCAGTATTTAAAATGACATGGCTGATTCTTAAAGTTAAAGTTTGAGCTAAAAGATCAAAAGTGTGATAGACTCAGAAATAGTGAAGAACGTGAATTTAAAACGCAATTTCCCTGATAGCTGCATTGTTGATATCCAAGACAGATTTGTCAGTGAGCTGCCATTGTAATAAGCACAACACTGATTTAATAAATTGTCTTCACTTACATGGATCTTCTACTACAACTATGTGGATTTTCCTCATTTAAAAGAAAAATGAGTTTCTCTCGAGCAATTTCCCATAAGGATTTGTTCAAATGTACTCTGTACAAACAGCAAAACGAACTAAAGCTGCTCGAAAGACAAACGGCAGTCCAATTCCCCTCATAAAATAAAATGCCCATAAAATGCTTTGCTCGTGTATTTTTTTTCTGCTTTAAATAAATCTTGATTTGGAATTACTTTTTTAGAGAGATCAAGAGGGAAGAACAGGGAAAGGAAGAAAGAGGCAGAGAGGAAAGAAGTGAGTTGGTTGGGAATGAGACCATGGCTGCACCCTAATTAACAGCATGTGAGTAGAAAAAAGGGAAGAAAACAGAGGGACAACACTTATTCCGGACACTCTTCCCGCCTTTATTCATCTGTTCCACACGATCCATCTATCCTTTTTCTCACAGTTGTCTTCTGGACATGGAAATCCCAGCAGCTGACATTGCACAGCCAGATCCCGGAACAGTGAAAACATTCCTCCTTCTCCTGCGCTCCCTGTTCGTTCTTTCTCTCTATCTCTTTCTCTCTATCTCTATCTCTCTATCTCCTCCTTGTCTTTCTTTCAGTCTCTCTGGCTGTCCTGTCTCTCTCTTTCCTTCTTGCACATGCTGACAAGAAACAAGTAAGTTTTTACTTTTTTCTATATTTTATCCCTCCCTCCTCAAACAATTATGCCATTCTGCTCTAGTCTTTTACTCCCCAGATCTCGTCTTCAATCCACTTTCCACTATTCCAAGTTTTACAGCATCGAAAGGCCATGCAAATATGAAAACTCCCACGTCCTGTTATTGTCTGTGAAGTTCTTTGCACACGACACTCTTGTATGGGGACAACAGGAGATGACCAAAAAAAAAAAACTCTGCCAAGAATGATGTCATAGCCAAGCCCCCCTGTGTAGCTGCACAAACACAGTGTGAAGTTTTTAAAATGTAAACAAGAGTTTTCCTAAACAAGAGGGCATTGTCTGTGCCTACATTCCCATGTGGTACAAATCCACTTGAGATTCCTTTGCTTCTCTCAGTTCTACTGACACTATTTTTAAAAAAGAGGTTGAGAAGCTGGAATACATTCTTCTAAAATTCCATAACTTGCCACAAATTTCTTTTTTCTCTGACCAACTTTCAGTGTACATTTCCAATTGATCACTATCATTTCTACAACCCACTGTAACTGCAGGTGCTCAATAAAATCCCAGTAAGACAGCATGAAGAGTGAAATTCAATTAGCTTGACAAAGTAAGACTGGAGTGCAAGTTTTCCCAAGCGCTGGATATCTCGTTTTTCTGTACCATGGTGAGCAGTAAGGACCACTCCTTATGAAGATGAAGTGTATCCATCACATGCTGGATTAATATCAACCCTCCACAGGGACCTCCATTTCCACCCAGAGGAACCAGAAGATCAGTGGAAGCTTGCCAGGCCTGTCACATTCCTTCTCTAACTATCTTGCTAGAAAGTCCCCTGCTCCTTAACAGACAGGCTATGTCTGTTCTTTCCCATCTCTTTCAAAGACAAATGGCAGAAAAAATTACAATTTATCCATCCTGTTGTCTTACCGAGTTGTGTGTCTTTGCCGTGATGGTCCTGACTAAATCCGGGTCCCAGATGACCAAGTCACTGTCAGAGCCGACGGCTATCCTGCCCTTACGTGGGTACAGGTTCAGGATCTTAGCTGCATTGGTGCTTGTCACAGCCACAAACATGTTCTCATCCATCTTACCAGTAACCTGAGTGAGAAAAGAACATTTTCATCATCAACGATACCAAACACGCAAAATCAATTATGTAGTGCAAATTATTCCAATTGAAAAGTGACAAAATGAGAAATAAATACTCAACACATACAATTAAACACCAACTGCTAAACCTCAATGCAGGCAAAAATAAATATTGCTTTTATTTTCCCTGTTTGTCTCAGAAGCATTCTCACTTTAGGACTGTGTGCTAATGTACCGGATTATACTCTAGAGGTATTATTTTGAAAATGTATGCTCTAACTGCAAACATCTTCAAAGTCTCTCTCTCTCTCTCTCTCACACACACACACACACATGCACACACACATACACACACATGCACACAAACTCATAAACATGCACCACATTCACACACATACGTATACAATGTGTATGTGGTCAGATGACATAATTCCAATTTTGTGTAATCAAGACTTGAGGTTAAAAAAAGCACAGAACTGATCTGATTTCCATCAGAGTCAGAGGCAAAAGTAAAACAAAAAAAATTATTTGTTTATAAAAGGCTAAGAAGGTGAAATATCAAATAACATGAGAAATAACTGTGAGAAATAAATAAAAAATATAAAAGAAAGAAAGAAAATGAGACATGTCCAAGCATATCCCTTTTCAAGATGAACATGGACATGAACATATACATTCATCTGTTACTGCAATTTGTTTTGTCAAATAAATGAACAAACAACTAGATAGACAGCTAAACAAATGAACATCTGGAGCACATCTGGTCTCCAACTACTGTTAATAGAACACGAGTGATAGTGGTAGGCAAGAATCTGCATAAAGACCTCACCACAGCCTTGTCCCAGATGAGGGACATTCTCTCCTCTACTCCATTCACTCCTTCAGGTATCTGGGTGAAGTCATCCTTCCCAATGGCCTTCTGAGCCACACTGAACGTGCAGTGGGCGCTGCCCGTCACATTCAGATCACCACTGGAAAAAGGCAGCAGAGCAAAGATCTATTAGCGAACTGAGATCAAAACCACACAAAGACTTGGGTGACATTCGGTAATGCAGTATTGCATTGTTGTACTGTCATGTACAGTCTCTTTCTGAATTACTCAGCAATCCTCTGAGCCATTTCAGAATTGGGGGGGGGTTGCTGGCACAGATTGGGTTAAAAACCAAGGATATAATTAGCCACTATTCTAACTATGACAATGGCCTTCCTGAAACACAGGAAAAACACTTTAAAAACCACTGCAAACCAAGCTTCTCTATTATTTTTTAATTTAGCCAAGGGACTTTCCAAGTACATACTGTAGAAGCAGTACATGTCTCCAATACCCACAAGTACATACTGTATGAGAAGCAGTGCATTTCTCCAATACCCAGAAGTAGGCAATGATTGCACCCCTGTGCAGCTGCACAGTGGTGCTTTTTCTTGTAGCTGTGATCTGTGCTCCACTAGACACTTGGCAGAAAGCCATATTGTAAAGCCTTGGATCAAAATGATCACTCAGAGTGCAGATGGGAATCAATGAGAATGTTGTTTAATTTCTCAATCCCTCTTTTATGCCATCTAACTTGACTTTTCTGTTTGAAATCTGGATGGCATACATCACATAATGATGTTCTTATGGCTGATGTCTCTTGACATAACTAATAAACATACAATATGGTGAAAACCTATCAACCTTTCATAAAGTCAATCAAGAAGATTTTATTTTGATCTGATGAAATCATTTGTTTGAAATGATGCTCTTCAACATGATCACATGATGCAAAATCTGTGTTTTGATTGGCTGATTCATGAAACTTGAGACGGATGCAACAGCTGCAGTTGAGTTTCTTTCGAGTTGCAGGCTTAGGTTCAGTTTAGTTTTATGTAATTGGCTATTTCCTTTCACCTTGCCAACAGTGTGTTCAGGTAGTCCGGAGTGGTGGGATCTGGACTGAGCGGGGGGGAAGTCACATAAGAGGCAGCCTTGGCCCAATTCTTGCTCCAGTAGTGAGTCCCATCTGTACCCAGGCTAGCTGTGATTGGTTCACCAAACACCACATTACCTGTGAATGAAGTCCAAAAGCAAATTAGCATGTCTAGCTGTCTTGGCTTAGAAAAGGTCTGCAACTGCCATGCAATGCTGAGAAAATTGAGTGTCTTGTCAAACAAATGTATCTGGTGAATAGCAAAGTTTCACACAAGTATAAACACGCAAGGAATCTCTTAGTGAAACGCTAATCAAGCTAACAGATTTTCAGCTGCAATTACTCTCTGGTAAACCATATAGTTGGTTAAGTTAATGGTTTGACTTGCGATCCAGGTCTTCACCGACAAATCAGTCAAGAGTCAAGAGATTTGGGTCCAACATATGGTGCAGAAAAACGTGTCACCATATCAATGACTCATCCACTGCTTCTACTTCGAACGTATATTTCATTCTACCCACCATACCAGATCATCTTAAGCTCGTAAACTCTTGATGCATGGCAGATGTGTTTCCTGAAGCTAGCACGATGAAGTATTATGGTGTCATTATTGATGGAGTCTGCTGTTTTCCAGCTATAGCTATAAAATAAATCTTCATCATGACTGGGGAGCTGAAAAAATGCATAGCTTCATAATAAGATTTAATATCTTTCCAACCTTTGAGCAAAGCTGCAGTTTCAGAAATATATATATGGAAATATATCTATAGTCTTATTTCCCTATTTCTGCAGGATTTTTTTAGTTGTTTGCCAGCTACTTTAGCACTCACTTATGTACAGTCACTGTGAAGGAGACCTATTTTTTAACCTTCCCTTTGGCCATGTTTTAGAGCTTTGGAGGTGAACCACAACTTACTGCTGACAACAAGGGTAGTAAATGTGAAATGTGACAGCCACTTCTGCTAAACAGACTACTATTATTAAACAGACTACTATTTTTTTAAACATATATGTATCTCCAGTCTGATAAGGGCTTGCATCACTGAGCAAAGGCACAAATAATGACTAGCACAGAGGAATAAACTAGGAATATGACCTGTATGAGAGCCGTGTACTAATACATCAACATAGTTGTGTTTAGGATACCTTTTTTTCTGGCCTGTGAAATGATGTCAGCTGCACTTTTGCTCATTACGCGAGTCACATAGAGGGGACAGTTGGTCTGACTGGCGATGGTGATAGCTCGGAACACTGCTTCAGCTTCCAGCTACAAACACACACACAAGCACACACACACATACGCACATGTGAGTGCACACACAAACTCTTACAGCCTATAAATATATATATATATAAATATATATAAATATAGGGGAGTGTACATAGATCTGAAAACTATAATTGTGACAGTGTTTCTAGTCATTTTCCTTTTCAAACACGTAAAATCATTATCAGCTAAATATGCTACACATGTTCACTCACTATGCCACTATGTACTGACTGGCTTTGTGTACGAGAAACAGTCCTTTTTGTTTTGAAACAGCAAGCATATCGTAACCAGAGATCCATCTGTATCTACCCAGTGAAGCTGGATGCCTGCAGTAATGCTGCATTAAAAGACATAGTCTGGAAGAAATCACTGATAAACTGATTCCAGATCAGATTTTCTCAGTGTCATGTAGGAATTGGAGTGAATTAGACAAACACTCTTACAGCTGGCTGTTGTTATCTTGTGTTAAATTCTGGTTAACATGCAAATGTAATTCCAAGTAATAACAGACCTACAATGACTTCATAACGTGTGTAAATACACTCTAAAATCATTGGACAGGGTTTAAATGATAATTTGTTTCATTTTGCCATGCAAAGTTTTCCCCACATAAAACCAAACAATTTATCGCTGAACTAAATGAGGTCGAGCAAAATAAGGAAAACTGAAAACTACTCCTACTTTTATTAAAAGATCAAACTAGAACCACAGTTATTGACTTGCTACACAGGAATTATAATAATTCACCTATAATCCAGGCACTCTGCATTTGACGTGGCCCACTGTTCACACCAGACCTTAAACTGAGCGTGATGGGGTGCACCTTGCCATAGTGGCTTGACCATGCAAGCTGTACTTCTTGACCATGTAAGCGTTCTGAACACGTACCTCTTCTGGTCGGCTGAGAACGTGTCCCTCCGGCCCGGTGATTCCCATCCCCAGCATCCGAGCTTGTTCCTGTGGGCACACGCAGTCAGACCCAGTATTACAGAGGCACAAGCACAAAAAGGGAGTATTCACAACGAATCCCAGGACTGTTCGATTCCAGGACAAATATGGTCCAAACGCCCAAACAGAATCAGAAATGGAACCACGGACAAACCCTGTTGCTTTTTTTATACAGTCTATTCATTTAAACTCCCTTATCATTTAAATGCTTTCTTTGAGTGTTCATTACATAGTACATGATACATTGAAGCACAAGAGTTCAGTCCCTTTTTTCAGACCCTCAGACTGATTTTTGAGAGTGGAGCTGTGGAATATGTACATAATTATACCGTGACAATATTTTTGTTGTTCTGGCTGTTTACTACAGCACATAAGATGCAAAAGAAAATTAAATTAAGATGAAGTTAAAGAGAACACTAGTAGTTTTTATTTGAGGCTAAAATGTCTATTTTAAGTTTGCTGAATCCTTTTGGGAAACTGTTAGTTGTGTTGTTAAGAGTCCAGCACATACTGGTGAGATTAGCAATACTAAAAGAACTGGCTAAACCCAAAACTAAAAAAAAAACAACTAGAAAATTGGATAACAAAAGGATTATCTTTCAGTTATGAAAAACAACTGTTTCATATGTCTTGAACACATATGAGTTCTGGGTCTTGTGGACAGAAGAAGTGAAGATTATCCTGCAGTAAACCATTTCAGGAAATGTGAGGTAAAAAGGAATACAAGACCACCTTCACTTGACATGAAGAAGATCACCCAGTCAATGTCCAGTCAGTCTCCAGACTGAGACATTTTGCTGAAAAGACCTAGGAAGGTTATTTATGCCCAACAAAACCTTGAAGCCATCATCTATAGAAGGAGACTCTACCCTGAAATGCCCTGGCCACACCCCCAGATAAAACAAGAGAAGTTAAAAAAAGTTCAGATGTTTAGGAGGCTACTCCTCTTATTAAGAATAGAGCAAGACAAACACAAAATACAAAAAAATAATTTAGGGGTACTATGCTGACACTTGGGAAAAGGACCAAAGAAAAACCTTTTCATTTTCCCCTTGCAAAATAACAAAATGTGGCATTTCCAAGCAACTTCTTAACAGCACACTTTCTCTACTTTATTTGAACTGTGAATCTTTGGGGGTTTTTTTTCTGTCTAGCTTGGGTTATGTAGAACAGGCTTGACAAAGTGCTGAAGTGTGACATTTGTGTTGGTGACCAGACCTCAGCAATGATCTCTCCATTTTCTGCATGGACCTGCACGATGCCTCCCAGTTCTCCAAGGAAGGTGAAGATTTCATAGAGCTGGACAAAGATGAAAGAAACTTTAGTCTGTTCCTGATGTGGCCTCCATTATACACACACCCCTATCCACGTAAACACATAAGAAATGCACACTCATGCAAAGCAAACACACTCGCAGACACATGCACGCACAAACATGCACACACACACACACACACACACACACACACACACACACACACACACACACACACACACACACACAC
>JAOXYF010000003.1:12536195-12546489 GCA_028565775.1 Sternarchorhynchus goeldii | reverse complement strand
CACACACACACACACACACACACACACACACACACACACACACACACACACACACACACACACACACACAGAACCTAGAGTAGGCCAAGATTTACATGATGTAATCCTCACATTTCTTCCCTACAATATACACACATCTCAACAGAGAACAAGAACACATTAATCAGCATGAATCACTAGGCGTTCACCAGATGTGGTAGAAACACAGTTTGTCCACGCTGCTAGGGAACGCTGAACAATGACATCTGCGCAAACACTACCACGCTTTTGAATCTTCAAATTACTATGAAGTGGTTTTACATGCTTCCCATGTGTGATCCAGGTTTATGTTGCACTATGTTTCACTGGAGACTTTTTTTTGGCCTTAACAATGTCCATTCCTGTGGTTTCATGCCAATTTACCTCACTGTTGCTCATCTGATAAAGATCTTTGTAGGCCATGTAGACCTGAAAGGAATTGACTCCTGCATAGAGACAGACAGAGTGAGAGGAACAAGATTACATGATACATCCTTCCACCTTACAAGTTTAGTACATCTTCCTTGGAGAATACTAGCATTAATAATAGCAATCTCTATTTGTAGAGCAGCCCTCCTCTCTGCTCATCTCTCACCTTTTTCCTTGAGCAGGATCTCCACTTCCTGCTTGACTCCGTCGTTCCAGTGCGTGATGTCTACATGGAGCGAGTAGTCGCAGCACGCCTTCTCATCCGCCCACTCCCTCCAGCGCTCGTAGGCCTCCACCAGGCTGCAGCCAGGGTCCGGGATCACGTGGTCGACTGTAGATGGAGAAAGATGGAGAAAGATGGAGAAAGATGGAGAGGGAGGTCATGAATGCTGCCGTTGATTCTCAGTCTTGCTAGCTACAGTTTAGCCATAAGGCCATGGCCGAAAAATACATGACCTCTGTCTTCCACTGTAGATCACCTGAATCCAAACAACACTGAGCAAACTGCTTTTTTTTTTTTTAACAGAATATGATAATGATGTTAGGAATGCAGGAAAACTATTGGTTGGTTGTATCATGCTAATAAAGTCACACTACAAATTAGATTTGTTGGTGTAACTATTTCTTTAAGATGTTTCCTTACAGTTTTCCGATGTTTCTGTGTGTAGCACTCATTGGAAGCCCTACCAGCTAGTGCAGATCCTACGACAAATGGATTGGAGAGGTCCATGTTCCTTATGAACAAGACTTCTAAGTTTGTTTTAAATTCACAAGATTCCAAGCTTGTCTTGAATTCAGATCCACAACTGAGGCCGGAAAGATTTCCATCAAATGAAACCTAATCCCGCTAAGAGCTTGCCAATCTTACACAGAATTGTGGCTGTGTACTATTTCAGTTTAATCTAGTCTATACATCTCCCAGTGTAATTTACCATCTATTTCCTCCAGGAACACTACAATGCTGAACAGAGACAGAGACTGTCTGTCAGCAGAATAATACAACTAACTTTCCCTGAAGTGAGTGCATTAAGCACTCTGTGGTCCTGCAATAGAGAGAGATAGTGAAAAGACAGAGAGAAAGAGAAAGAGAAAGAGAGAGAGAGAGAGAGAGAGAGAGAGAGAGAGAGAATCTCATAATGACTCACATAGTGCTGCTGGAGTTCCACGGGACTAATGTTTCACAGTGGGCCTCCTCTCACATAAGTTTTGTGTGGTCTGCTGGATCACTGCCTGCTTTGTGCCATTTAAGACAACATCACTACAGTAGGTGCTCCCACTGCTCCCTTACACCTCCCAGTCAGTGAGATGTGCCTGGCCACATCAACGCAGCCTTACACCTGCTAGTCAGTGAGCTGTGCCTGGCCACAGCCAAAGCCAAACCTCATGTGTTGCAGTGCACAACTGTAGTTTGACCACAGCATAACCGGTGCACTTAAATGATCTATAAAGGCTCCAATAAACAGTCAATAACAGTTTGGGGAGAAACAGTACCTATGAGTGCTTGACTGCAAGACTATCTGCCAGTCCTTGACTACTAGAACTTTTAACTGCATACGTGAATTAAAATGCCTGAGAACTGCATACGTGAATTAAATGCCTGAGAATTAAACACATTAAATGCCTTTTTCAATTACCAAAGTAAACCACTCAATAGCCTGCAGAGGTTACAAGGGACAAACGTATTCAATCCCACTGTGCTATATTCACTACTTGTTTATGTTGTTGTTGTTGTTTTCCTCTTACCAATCATGGTGGTTCCCCCAGCCATGGCTGCCTTGGTGCCCTGCGCGAAGTCGTCCACAGTGGTGGTGCCCCGATAAGGCATCTGGAGGTGGGTGTGGATGTCGATCCCCCCAGGTATCACCATCTTCCCGTTCGCCTCGATCGTTTTGACCCCTCCTGGGACTATCAGGTTGTCCCCAATTTGCCTGTTGATTACAGGGGAAGGGGCTTAGGAAAGGGGACTGTACCATGGACACCATTTGCAGCAACTTTAACAGTGACAGCTTCACTAAATACAGAAGAAATCTTTGCAGGATGGAACAGGATGCAAGTGTCTATGTCAACTGTTACCAGGACTGGTAATGTAACAAATGTTACATGTCTGCTACATGTCTGTGTTTAGATAGTAGAGGATTATTCAGCATGACAAATAATTAGCACAAATATTAGCATGAGCTGGGTGAAAAGGCTACAATATAAACTCAAGTTAAATGATCTGAACAGGAGGTGTGGACCATATAGGAGTGTCTGTAACATTTAACAGGACTGACTTTCTTACATTGGAAATCTGTGATTATTTTGTTCTTGGCTAAAAAAAAGGGTGAAGAGATCTGTACTAGACCTCTGGGACAAACAAGGAAATTTGGTCAGCTGAGTGCAGAGAAAGGGAGCAATCGTCCAACAGGACTGAAGAATGCAAGCGCTGTGTTTGGATAAAGCCCACAGGGGAGGATGCTGAAACCAGGGCTGGAGCCAAACAGCTAGATTTGCATCCCAGGAAGTGTGTGCATGTGTGTGTATGTGTGTGGGTGTGGTGGGGGGGTAGTGTATTTTCTGGTATCCAGCTTACTTAATGAGGCCATCTTCCATGTAGATATCAGCATAGAAAGACTGGTCATCGTTCACAATCCTGCCTCCCTTAATCAGAAGCCTGTCACTCTGTAAACACAGAAGAGAAAGAGAGCAGGAGAGAGAAGAGAAGAGAAGAGAAGAGAAGAGAAGAGAAGAGAAGAGAAGAGAAGAGAAGAGAAATGTGTGAGGCAATCACACGTCATTCCACAGCGACACAGTCTTGGACGTGTATTTGAGAACTTTCCTACTGCTCTTCCTGAAAAACATCAGCCCACAGCTGGAAGAGGAACAAAGAACACATTTGCTTTCTGTGACCAACATCTTTTAAGGCACGGTAATATCTGATACGAATAAACCAAGACTAAGTCAATCTCCACAGTAACCCACATTTGTCAGATGAGATAGCCTGATGTCTAAACAGCGAGACCAATGACAATATTCTTCCCCTAATTAGTGTCAGAATAGCCGGTGCCTTTTGGGCCAGTTTAGCAATAGCAGCTACCTTGACACTAACCCTAACCCTGTCAGACACACTGACAGGCCTGCAGAAAGCATGAGTGCTTTTTTTCTGGCACAGGAATGTCCCTTTGTGCCATGCAGATGCACTGAATCACAAGGGCTACATTCCTGGCAGAGAGACAGAATGTTACAGTGACTCAGAGGGTTGAAGGAAGGCCAAAGAATCCTTGCACACCTCAGATCCAACACCCACTATCCCTCTGAATCTGTGTAGGCTCATTTGGGATACAGCAGAATTAATTTTTTTGTAAAACCTAGCAGTTGAGTCGAGAGATGTTTAGGAATTAGACTTAAGCTCTCTAAGAAGTCAAATGATCTGTACAGATACTGCTGACTGAAGAAAGCTTTGAAAATCAACAGGGTTGTTCATTATGCAAATATTGGTCTGTATCAAAATATCTTGAGTTCACCGAGTACTGCAGTGTACAGTAGTACACTGTGAAGTCAGTGAAGTACTGCCAGTGAAGTACCAAGTACTTCACTGACAGGTTGCCCGAGTCACATTTAAAACTCTGATGCTTGCCTACAAAGACTTACCTGAAAGCACTAGTCTCACCCACACCACATTTTGTATCTTTTGTGCCTCTAGAACAGCGTTCTGAACCATCTGCACTACTGTCATCTGCACTAGAAACACAGACTGTGAAGCATAAACTCCACAAAATACTTAAGTTGCATTCATTTCTTGTGCTGGACTGAAACACATCAGGAGAATCAGCAGATCAAGAGGTTTAAAAGCTGTGATTGGCTGACCCGAAGCCGCTCTGCTATGAAAACTTTATTATAACACAATTTTTAGAAGTGTGATCAAAGTTTGCTCAAAATGTTATGTTGAAATTAAAATACTTTCAGTATTTTTAAAACAATTAGTGTATTTACAACAATGTCCTGTACACACGACAAAACAAGGCCACCACGAAATACCCACTCGAATCATTGAAGCCATCTAAAGTAGCCATTGGCCAGTTACTTAGTGATGTCACAGACAGAAAGGTGGGGTGTTGCCGTGGTTTTGCCGCAGCAGACGGGTGAGCATGCGTACCACCGGTACTGTCAGTGAAGCGGCAGTAATGCAGTCCCATAAAACGTGGTTTGTCCTCTCTAACCTGCACGGGCTGTGGCAGTAACAGGGAGATGGAGGCCTGAATCAATACTCATTTACAACCCACTAGAAGCTTCAGGCCCTGTGTGGTTAGGCACATGATTTGCATTGTTTGCTACCCCCCTCGTATGACACACTGTAAATCAAAATAGATTGTGTTTTGTTTAGACACTACAGTTTAATGGCCGTAGCATTTCGAATCTTAAGGAAAATGCAGCACTGTTGGCTTTCACATTCTGAGACAAGGAGAGTATGGTGTTTATTGAGGTTTCCAGCCTACAGGGTTTCTTGGTTATGTATGCAATTAGATCATACTCACTTATACAAACGATTTTTGTTTATCATTGCTGACTAGTCTTTTTCCATCTGAAAAGGTATTTTGTACAGTAATGTTGTATAAAACCTTACAGCATAATGAAAATGTCTATTTTTAGACTTAGCTACTTTCGTTCTTCATGTCCCATTTGTTGGATGTTACTATAACAGGGCATTAACAGCTATCTCAAGCACAAATTCTTGCCTGCTTGTTAGTACACCGACACTAACAGTGTGAACTCTAGCACACGAGGGCTTACCCACTAGAAACATGGTGTTTTCATAGAAACACAATCTTAAGAAAATGTAGTGTGTTTTGTTTCATTCTCAACCAGTCATACTTCTCATCTCATATCTTTAAAAGGTGCAATTTTAAAACACTGACAAGTCAAGACAGCACCTTGTGGAGACAGAGGGACTGAGCTATGAAGTGCAGAGCAAATATTTGGAACCCTGATAATGTATTCCATTACTCTTTTAAAACCACAGCCTGTAAGGTTCACCAGGAATTAGTAGCCAGAGATTGTCTTTACTTTGCATCTCTGAAAATGCTTAAGAGAATCAGGTTGGAACATTTGGAAGTTTACACTCCTTATGTAGTGGTTAAGCAGGTTGAATATCTTTACATAGTAACATATTTATGTCCTTGAGCTACATAATAAGGAATGTCTGTCCTGTAATTGTTAGTAATGATATCCATTTACTGATATACAATGTCATTACTATGTTTGTCAAGGACATTATTACATCATCAACTCTAATCTAATATTTGCATAGATATGACTGAGGTAACCTCATCATTTTGACAACTGAAATCCATTTAAGGAGGGATACAAGTTTTAACTGCAAAATAAGAATATGCTATCAATCAGTAACCCCAGAGGTACAATGGTCTCTTTCCTTCATGCATGGTGTGTACACGCACTCAAGCTGACCCTTCTCTGTTCCATAGTGAAACTGCCTTGTATCCAGATATCACTGCAGAAAACACAGTGGAAACATTTTGGAGAGACTTCTCCACATTTGAAGTTCTATATACTTTTTTTCCCTAATAGAGCATTTATGGATGTCTGTATGCTTGTGATAGGTTAATATCACTGATTTCCACACTGCTGGGCATTGCATAAAAATGCAAGTCAGTCTCCCAGAAGACAACACTCCAGCTGAGCGAATTCAAACGAAGTCAGCAGAAAATGAGACTGATCACTACAGAATGTACAGGGTACAAAGCTGGAGACAGTAAAGCTTTGCTCTGGATCAGCATGTGTCTGGAAGATCAGGTGAAATGCCTTAACTATTTGTGTTCATTTTCTCAGTAATATCTCTCTTTAAATTTACTACCAGTCATTACCATGTATGTATACTCCACCAGGACACAAAGCCATTTAACTCCATTTTCAGATCACGGCTCCAAGCTGAAGGCCATCATCACCAGGGAATAATTATATGGTTGAGTGAGATTTTGCAACCATTCCAAATCAACTAACTCGAATCAATACTAATTTCCATTTGTTTGTGTGCCAGAATGTTCTAGTGGTTTATGCAATGTGTGAGGGATGAACAAGAGACTCAAGGGACGATAATGGGATGATAAAGGAAACAAATTCTTCTATGAGGAGTTTCTGCTGAAATCAAGCAGAGGGTCTGTTTTCCACATTGATGAAGCACAGGCAAACAGGAAGGCAGCATAGAGGGAAAAGCTCTCAGACATGGACAAGCGATTCCTTTCATTGTCTTTCTGCACACCAGGCTTGTGGTACAATTTAAAGTGAAAAGGCTTCCAGTAAACAATATAAAATGTCATTCTTTAAAGATACAAATCAAGGAGAGGGAGATAAAACTAGATTAACCTAAATGGCATGAAATTCATGTCAGTCAATTAATTTAATGAAGGAGTTGGTATTGGGGTTCTAAAATTGGTTTACCTTCTATGGCTCATTTTGGTATGCTTTTAGGTCATTAAACATGGATTTCAGTAGAATAGCATATATAGACCTATGGAATCAGCATGTTCAATGCAAAGGTCTCACATATATCTTCAAAGAAAAAGAAAAAGATGATTGTTGAGCAGAAAGCAAGAAGAAGGTTGATAATAGATGTTCTTTACAGCTATGTGACACTTAGAAAATCACAAATGGTCCAGAAACAGCTGCCCTACTACTAATATAAAACTCTGTGGATTTGTGTAAAATGTTCACAAACATGTTTGTGGAGGAAGATCCAAACAAACCTGAACTTGAGAAGGTACCTTTAACTGCTTTCTGATCATCTGCGGTGAAACGAATTGAAACAGTTTGGGAAATGCACCCAATGTAAAACGTGTACAGTTCAACAGATACTAGTGATCTGGTTGAGCTCTGGATGTGAACAGTGGTTTCATTTGTACAAATGGGGAAAGGGAAAAAGTCACATAGTTCTGAGCCAAGAGGACATTACAGAGCGGTGCTATTAGCTGTGCTAGTCCCATTCGTAAATTAGGGCGGGATGATGGATGAAAACCAACACAGCATGAAAGCCAGTATTACAACCTTGTTGCTTAGTGACCAAAATATTTACCATACACTCATAAACGCTTTGAGATTTTTTTTTCTTTTTGCCGACAGAGCAGTCGACACAAAGGAACTTATCAATCTAATAAGTTCTACTCGCTTGATACTTATGCACTAGGGACAAATTATCCATTTCCTACAATGGAAGCTGTGTGGTTGCCATGGTAGCTAAAACCATGGTTACTATGACTTGCCCACTCTGAATTGTCCAGACAGCATCAAGTCATTCCCTTTCTGGTTGATCCTGGATCAGTCCTAAAACTTGGCATTGACCAGATAACTAATGACCATGCAAACCTGAGAATTATACCTGAGAATCTGGTCTTTGATTGCAAATACTAATAATATTTACAAGTAGTAAGTGTAAATGTGCCATTCTAATACATTCCAACCTGCAAATAATGGTGCAGCACTGGTTACAGGTCAGGTGCCAGCATCAACATCTACCCACATGTCTATTTTCATCTTCACGTTTGGTCTCCATGGTGAATGAATGTTAGTAAGGGTGGTGCACGAGCACAGCTGCATGTCTCGCTTCCCGTCAGCACCCCTTAAACAGATGGTTTGCAGTCTCCAACCCTGTTTTCTGCGCTGCCAGCGTGGGCAAATAGGCTTCCCTTCCCCGCGTCTAGTAGGTCTCGTCATTCCTACCCACATGCACGTCTGGAGAAAATTATTGATGACACGAGCAACGCACGGAACACTGAGCTACTGCGAGCGAGGAGACGGGAAAAGAGCAAACCACACCTAGATATTTGACCAGACCCTCATTCTGCCTTTACACACGCGAAGCTTCTGTTGACTAGGACAAGTGAAAAACAGCTGCTTCACCCGACAGCAAAGCTTGCTATTAAAATATACACTTATGTCTTAAGACTGTAGGTTATAAACTGTATCGCTTCGTGCTAGCCACTTATTACGCCCAGCATCCTAAGAGCAATTTGCAGGGTACGGAAAAGAACAAAGAACCGTTACACATCAGCCGGAAAAATACGACAACAAGGCACTGTATTAAAATGAATTTACTTAGAATCTTCTTTAAGTTCTAATTCATGTATTTTAGGATAATGCATTTACATGCAATTGCTTCTTTGTAACAGGCGAATACCGGCGTTTGCCAGTTATCAGCAGTAAACGTTTATGGGCGTGTTTTTCTCTTGCTGCAGTCCATAAACTGAGATTCAGTCTAACTGTTAGTTCGAATACACGTTTGAATAAAAGCGCTGTTTTATGTGTCGAATATTAACATATTAAGCTACTTGCTCATTTAATTCGTTTATTTCAGATAATATAGAAAGGCTATCTTGTTAAATCGGCAATTTAGGAATAAATCATGCACAAATGTAAAAAAAAACCTATCTATATATTGCCGAGTGTTTCATCCAAGGTAATTCATGAAGCGTTAACAAATTCCACAATGGCGCAATTTATCTTTAAGAAAACGCCTCATTCTTGTCACGCCGTCCCATGCTACAGATTTAATCTAACAAAAGCTTTCTCATACTAGGGACTGAGAGAAAGGGACTGACTCTCTCTCTGCAGTTCATCCATTTATACGTACGTCTGTTTAGGATTTCATCAAAACAGACAACAATAGAGTTGCCTTGCAATGATTAGCGTTTCGACAAAGAAACGATAGCTACTTACTGTGATCTTTGGGATATTCTTTTTGCCTTGGTAGGACATGATTTATGCGTCGTGGATGTGGATGTTATTCCAACGGATTTATGGTGGCTGTTTTCTCGGTGCGTTCAGTCTGCAGCTGGTGCAAAAGAGGGAAATTCACCGATATTTTGTGGCTGCGCACACTAGAGAGGAGCGTCTATTCGCAGCGAGAGCGTTAGACTGCGGGGCTCCTCCCTCGTTGTCCCGATGTGCGTAATGTGCAGGTTATCCCACAAGAGGGCGCTCTAGGCGTTTTCCTCTTCATATATTTATTTTATTTCTGATTTGTGATTTCCTAAAGCATCTCACACCACCAGTTGTTTCCTTGTGGTACTTTATCGCCTAACTGGCGAACTCTCGGATATTGTTTATGTGTTTATGTCTATGTTATCGCCAACTTCCAAGAGACTCACTTCAAATCAGTTGATATTTTTTTGCAATGTTCATAAAATCAGTAAAATCTGGCAATAACCAGCAAGCAACAATGATGCAACGTTGGCAATTTTGTGCGGGCCAACAAACACGCAGGACATTCTTATAAATAGAAAATGTTTACCTGTTAAAAATTCTCCAACTCAGAAAGTTTCACCAATTACACTTACTACAGGTAAAATATAGTCTACATTTTATTTTATTTAGTATAATAATAATAATAATAATAATAATAATAATAATAATAATAATAATAATAATAATAATAATAATAATCTGTTTTATAATCTAACTCTATTCAAGGCTTGGGATTTTTTATTTGAACATTATTTACAGTTGCCTTAATTTTTATTGTTTTATTGTTTATGGAACAGCCAACAAAACATGGATAGGAACAGAAGTAAGAATATTTAAGAAATATTATTTTTTGTGTTTTTTAAACTGATTTTAAAATTCAAGTAATTTAAATAGCTTTGTGAATATTGACTAGACAGACACTCAGGCTGTGAATGAAAACAAAGAGGATGCAGTCTGGCTCAGGGAACAGCTGCTCAGCCCCACCCTGCCATGTGCTTCTGTACTCTAAAACTCCTTTATAGCCTCCTCAACCCAAACACATCCAACACACACACACACTCTCTCTCTCTCTCTCTCTCTCTCTCTCTCTCTCTCTCTCTCTCAACACCCACCC
>JAOXYF010000003.1:12524231-12536095 GCA_028565775.1 Sternarchorhynchus goeldii | reverse complement strand
CAACAAACCTACCCACACTCTCTCTCTCTCTCTCTCTCTCTCTCTCTCTCTCTCTATCTCTCTCTCTCTTTCACCCAATAAACACTCACACACAATACACACACAACAAATCTGCAGGCAATTCTTGTTCTACTGCAGACATATTGCTACTTTATTTCAACTTGAATACTAATGCTAATACTAATGCTAATACTAATGTCTGAGATAACAAGTTATTTCATAAACTCACAACAATACTTGCCAAGTGTTGCCACCCCTTCTTTGATTACATTCACTGATCTCAGTTGTGTAAACACATGCACCATGTACACACATTAACACCCCCCCACACACACACACACACGGAATGTGAACACAAACAATACCCCACAGTCTGGCAGCCTTCCTGCACTTACCCTCTGGACTCCGCCCCTTAGCTCATGAATTATCAATGCAGAACAGCAGCAGCTCATTTGGAGGCCTTGCCTTTGGCTCCTAATGATATTAATATGCATGTATTGATATTGATCTTTTTTAGCAGCAAAAATGTTCAAATATTCATTAGTTGAAATCACATTACATTTTAAAAAATATGAACATATGTCTTTCATGTTACTTCTTTTCAAAATATGCTATGAGCTTTATCAATGAATGGACCTCGAACCATCGTATAATATTAAGATAATTGATCACCTTTGTAAATACAGTAAAATGACATAATTTGAAGAAATATGTTTCTTTAAAAGCACCATAGTACTAAAAAGACTAAAAGACATTTTAAGCTCTGTATTTAATCTAAATGATGTGATGGTTTAGAGCATTGTACATTTCACTGAAAACACGAACAAACAAAAACAAACAAACAAAAAACTAATTTCTGTACTAGGTTTAGTTTTGTTGTCAGAATGCAGAAGCACAAAAAATGCCCTCATAATCTGTTAGTCAGAGTTCATTATTATAGCGCATTGCACTGACTTCCTCCAGTTTTTGCTGAGTCAGCCATTTTAAGATGTCTTGTAATGGTATTGTCTATCCACAGGAGGGCAGTCTCCTACCGAAATGGATTTTACACTGTCAGAGATGAGGTGACTGCCCTCACTTGTTTTGCCCCAGGCACCCATTTGCCCTTTGAAGATGACATTAAACCAAACTGCAAAAGTGGTTCCAGGTCTTTTAAAATAGTTGACTTTAAATGGACCGCCATGCTGCCTGTCTTTCCCATTATCCTTAACCCCCAAATGCTTATTTTGCTAATTGCCACATGCCCTTCTTCACCTCTGGGGGAAAAAAAATCAATCATGTAAATCAATCATGTCAATCAAATCCATGATTCATCCTTGCATAATCCATGACTAGCATCTTGTTTGGTTGAGCTGTTATTTTAAATTTAAATTTTAAATTTAAAGTCTTTGTCTTTTTTTCTCAGTGCAGTTTATTGGGCTAACAAAGATGTGCAGACACCACTTTAAAAGCACAACACAGCTGACCTCAGCATGAGATCTACGGGCAAGATCTGGGCCCAAACAATTTAGCCAACTGACCACAGTTTGGTTTGGTTAATTGCACCCCCAGAAATACTCAGCATGAACATGTCAGTAGTCCTTTTTAAAGTCAACTTTATCTGCTCACAGTCTTGCTGCAGAAAACGAGTGATAGTCCTACTATTGAAAACAGGTCAGAGGATTCTTTACCTGCCCCCCCTACCTGAAGGCAGCTGCTGACAAATTCAATAAAGGAAACAGACAGGACAGCATGTCTGAAGCAGAAACTTAAAACAGATCTGGAAGAATCGCTATGGAAGAATTTACAGAGAAGAAAGTGGTAGCAACATTATCCAGGCAAACAGAACTTCCACATATATGCCACTGGGCTGATGCTCTTATCCATTGACAGACATATTTATCATTATGGCAGTGTGTCCTTGCTGAGAACTGAAGCCGTAAACCTGGTGTTATTAGTATCGTTCTCTACCTGCTTTACCAAGTGTGGTACAGGAGCTACTAAAGTAGCAATTTGTTTTTAATATTAAACTAAATATATGGGAGCAGTACATAAGAGTACCATTAATAATTAAAGAGAACGAAAACAAATTACCGATGATAAGACGAGTTGCTTTTTATTACTGTATTGCTTCTTCACTGAGGGGTTTGAGAGCTGCAGGAACATATCTGGTGGAGAACAAATCAATGATCTCAGCTAGAACCTGTTCTAGAGCAGGCACTGGATATTATGGCATGTGATGGCACAGATGTGCTTATTTGGGTAAGTTAATTAAAACCTAGACTCTTGTTGCTGGCCCAGCTGCCTCTCCATGCTAACATGTGAAAGCGATGACCTGATAAAATTGCTTTTGGCTATAACACCAAAGTTCAACAACACAACAGGCCTGTATTATCGGATCACGAGGCGTGTTTGTCTCACATTAACATTTAAAATGTGTGGGAAGTGGTGCTAATTTTACAACATTCATTTTTGTCAAGGTTAACTCACTATGTATATTTTCATTTTACTAAGTTTGCATGAAGTGTTCAATTCTGTAACATGTAAATTGCATAACAAATTGCACGTTAGATACCCTCTCCTCATTCAAATATTTAGTTATGCTGCTTAAATAGGAAAATCTAACATGCAATATCTTAGGCCTAATGGATTACATTGCAAAAATACTAACAGTAAACGAAACCCTTAATTCAGAAATCTTCCCAACAAGTTTTAACGTCAACTTCTTCGCAGTGAAAGCTGTGATACTGGTGTGCGTTGAAAGGTTTTAGCAGGACTGCTGGAATTAAAACACCCTGAGTTTAGGACAAAGTAGTACGCTGGAAATGATGTAGGAACATCTCGCTTACCTTTACATCGATACGGCTTTGAAGTACCTCATTGTCAGCGGAGTCTTTCACTTCTTTCGTTTGTTTTGAATCGTATGCTTTGGTTGGAGACGAAAATTTCGTTTGTTTTGAATCGTATGTTTTGGTTGGAGACGAACATTTCGCGTCGCTGGTTGGAATCCTGCCCTCGCTCGCTGCGTCTCCTTTATTTTGTGTTCTCGGAGTTCTCGAGCCTCGCTGACCGACACTCAGTGCATCAAAGTCAATTGTTTTGCTCTCGTAGGCTCCTTCAACGTTGCAGAATAACCCTCCGTACTTCTGCCTGGGTATCTGATCAGCTGTCCCCGGCCGAGCGAGATAAACCGGCAGGTCATCGTCCATGTTCAAAGTGCGTCTACCTTCAGCCATGCTCCGCAGCGCGAGGGTTGGAAGAGAAGGGAAAGAAGGCTCCGACTGACTCAGTGCGTGCGCACCGGGGATAAAACAGAAGTGGAAACCCAAAACCAGAGGTGGCAGTGCTGTCCTGGATCCCCATCAAAGCGCACCTCACGTGGCCCTCCCGTCAGAGATTAACAGAACAGGATGTTGAATACGTTTCATATAGCAGAAGTGAGTTTTCTCGTGTTTGTTTGCTTTTTGTTTGTTTGCTTTTCCTGTTTTACTTTAATGGTTGACAGTTGTATTTTAAACAAGTCACACTGACGAAAAATAACTGCGACCGGCCTGGATAGAAATAATAACACATTTGAATAATTTCCTTACGTGCCAGAGAATCTAAAAGGCTAATGAGTCACGTTAATGCTTGATTGTTATTATATAGTTTGATTATTATCTTATCTGATTAAATTAGTTTAATTTACATTTTTATGTGTACTTAACCTGAGTCCTAAATACTACCACAATTATTTGCTATAACACGTACAGCGTACATGAATTATGGGCATTGATGTTAAATGTAATAGGTTATTTGATTTGACTATTTAACATGAACCCATGCTTTAAAGAGCTGGGCTGGTCATTATGTAGTAAGACAAAAATAAATAAGCCATCAAGTAATCACAGAAATCACACTGTTCGCAGTTTGTTCTGGATATAAGCGTTTCATTAAACTTAAGTGCAAGCATGTGTACCTGCAATACTGCATCTCTAAAACAGACTCAGTCTTAGAAAACGCGAATCCCCACTGATTATGTCCAGTAATGAGGACCAGTAAATTTCAATCTAATTCACACCTCCCCATCCCTCATACTGGAGCTGTCCTTTCAGCACCACGACTGAGCGAACGATGCCCTCGGTTACTGACAGATAAAAAGCTTTTGAAAACTTGAAAGCGTCGTGTCACTCATAAATTAAATATCGTACTGTGTCTTTAAAAAATACATAACGGCCTGTGCAAAATCCTTGTGTCACCAGCCGTGTGGTGGCGTGATTATGCCGCTTTCCTACTCAGCACGATGACGAAGTTTGGCATGCAACCTACTGCTTGACAGAGTGCAAAGGAGTTCAGCCGAACGTTAACTACACGGCGATTCCTTTTTAGAAACTGGAAGTCAAGACTGAAAGTTATTTTTTGTTATTGATTTACGTTCAGTCTGTAAGCCTAGTATCCTAGAGTCAGCTATGCAAGAGCTGAGGAGCCGTATTAAAAACGACATACCACACTAGCGCAAGGTATCACGGTACGGAAACAATGAGAGAAGAGCTAGTAAACGTCATTCTGGCCCACCATTTCACAGTCAGTTCACACCGAAAATGTCGTCATACTTGGCTTCTTGTGGCTTTACTGCACAAGATATCGTCACACTCTTTCAGTATCCAGATCAAGTCTCGTTAGCAGTTTATATTACTTTATAATGATCTTGAAAATTTGCACATTCTTAAACATGAATAAAATCCAGCAGCATTGAACTGTTTAGGCTCATTATTTTTAGCAGCATTTGTTTAGTCCTCTTGTGTGTCGAAGCGTGAGATTATTTTTTTTCTGAAGTAAAAACAAGTAACTTAATTCATACTCTTACCCATGCATAGATACTCACGGTCACCGTGCTATATTAGAATAATTTAATGTGTATTTTATAGGTGAATAGTTACAGTCTGCACATCACGCACAATTTGTCATCCAATCCCATTTATCCATGGTCACTTTCTGAAAACAGACCCATAGAATGATGACATGATTTTATTTGTGTGGTGGACCACTCTCAACATAACAATGTCGCGCGCTAGTGTGGCAGTACTGGGCATTGCGCCGGTGTGAATGTTTCATCCCTGCTCCTGGGTCTGTTTTACCGTAGTATACATCACACAGCAGACCAGTAAGTGAAAACCTACCAAGAACTAATGAAAGGAGGCTAGCGGAAACCGCACATGGCTAACAATTCTGCTGGACTGTAACTTCTAACTAATAAAAACATATTTCTAATTAAATGTATGGTGAAGTTATGGAGAAGTCACTCCTTTGTACATGTAATTTGTACAAAGTAACTATGGTTCACTCTTGCATGCCATCATGACCTGAAAGTGCATTACATCTATGTGCAGATGCTGTTGACTTAGAGTGAGGCATCTTCTGGCTCGTGTCCTAATCACTTATGGAGAAGGGAGGTTCTTAAGAGTGGATAGAGTATAATGGCATTGGTCCTGGCAGCTGCTCCCATGAGCAGTACTTCACCTGCTCTGTATCCTTCATTCAAATCCATTTACAAGGATCATAATTAAATGATTGGCTCATCAGAGCTCTGTTCTGGTTTTATTCAGTCAGAGCCAGAGATGCACTTCATCCGATCTTTATGGTCAGTGATGTATGAATCATTTATTACAAATAAAAGCAAAAAGAAAGAAAAAAGAGAAAATGCAGTGTTGATTCTCACAATTATAATTATTTTAGCATATTTACAATAACTCATAGCTGACAATGACCATCACAAGTGATGATATGTTCACCCTGGACACTCTGCATCAGACCTACAGTATGAGGTTACTAGAGGTGCAATGAAAACATTATACAAGAGAATATTATTCTTGACTCGGTTTAATGTTTCTCACTACTCACAACAACTAGCACTCTTGAGCTGAAACATCTACTCAGGACATATCAGGGATCTGAGAAAATTTTTACTTCACAGTATACAGTGTTAGTACAGGCAAAGCAGTGTATTTAATCGCTCAATGGGCTTTTGTCTATGAATAATGGTCCCTTTGACCTTGCTGGCACACAGTGGAATGTGGATACAGATTTAAATCTGCCATTACAGACGCTTGGACTTCTGGCAAAAGTGTAGGACAGTGTGTCCTGCACCTCATGTAGGACTCCTTATCAACACAAGATCATTCTCTGTGCTTCACTAATCATTACGCATGCAAATACTGGAAACACAGAGTTACCTAAAAGGAAAGGTGAAGGGGATAAACCAGCATGAGTGAGATAGGGTCCTTATAAACAGGGGCATCAAAGTCCTGCCCTGTAGGGGCCGAGTGTAAAGTTCTGTCCTGGAGGTACTGAGTGAAAAGTCCTGTCCTGGAGGGGCCGAGTGTAAAGTCCTGTCCTGGAGGGGCCGAGTCCAAAGTTATGCGATTGCTCTGCTCAGACACCAAACTTGGCCACCAACTGATAAGTTAAACCAGGTACGTTTAACCAAGTCAATCACCCAACCACACTTAGTGCTGGCCCAGTGCTGGACCAGGACCAGACACCACAATGTTATGTTAACTGTTATTAAATGTACCTGATTCAGCTCCTCAATTAATTGCTGGGTTTAGTAGGCGTATCTGAGCAGAGCAGGCATCACACATTGCTGGTCTCTCCAGGATTGGACTTTGATATCCCTGCTTTAAAAGATTTCTAAACACTTGAAAAATTTACTTTTTAGAAGGAAAAGGGCAATAAGAACTCTGCAGGAACTCTTTAAATACCTTTAATGGGAACCAAAAGATGCATTGCTATTTCATTTATTTTAGCTGCTTTTAAGTTTAGCATACTTTATTATTCTTGGTTTTTGGGGGCGACAGAACTACAGCTTAAATGAAAAACATTTTGCTTACTGTGCAAAAAATGTCACTTCAAGGCAGATGGAAGTTAATTTCAGATTGTTTTCAACTCACTTTGCAATAAATGACATAACATCATTGCTAATAATTGGACAGCTAGAAGACGTATCTTCCCAGAACGCATGACTAGATGTAGGATTATGTAAAGAGATCTTTCTAATCTATGAGCACCTGGGTAAGGGTCGGCTGAAATTACCCCTGCTCAGGGGAGCATGTGTGAAAAAACTGGCTGTTAATATTGCAGGAGAGGAGGCTTGGCCAGGGGGAAAGAAAAGAAGTGGAACAGGTGTAGGTTGCACCAACTTTCTCTGATTACAATGACACAGTGCAGGTTAGGGTCATCTCCCATTACAAACATGACACACTAGTCTTATGCAAGCATCTGACCACGACTTTTAATCACAGTAACAGGGAAAAGGTCCCACCAGTTTTTTACAAGCTACTTAGACCTAATCTTTGAGAGGGGCGGAAATCATTATTAGGTTGGACTTCTTTTGGGTACTGAGTTTTAAGACATTATACTCTGTAATAATTTATATAAGTGCTTACACATTACAGGACATTTCCATTTCATTATTTATGGTGATTCTTCAGGCACTTTATAACACAAAGTACTTTTAAATTAGAACTAACACACAGTAAAGAACTACTTACAATAACTTTACATTTACACAACCGCTATGTAAAACAGAACTAGTAAGTAGCATAAATTCATGCAGAAGAACTCACTGATATCCATTCATGCATTTTGCTTAATCATTTCTTCAACCATTTGCTTTACCCTAAACGACGCATTGCAGGATTACGATGAAGAGCCACAGTTGTTCTCCAGGATTTCAGTGCAGGTCAAACCAAGGATGCAGCTGGACAAGATGGATGTCTACCAGTAGAACACTGCATAGCTAACGGCTTTGCGCTCTCACATTAGAGTTCTTAAAGTCGGATCTTTCGTGTCAAAATGGATTCATGTTATAAATGCAGGCCGACGGCTTCTGCTCCTTAGCAGCTCCTAACCTACTAGAATGAAGACTGTGAGTTAATCAGAAGAATGGAGAAACCTTATTACCTGAGCTGCCACTCAGCATGTCCACCGAACTGTAACACAACCGCTATGCCACCACAGCATATTTGATAAAATACTGCTATTCTAACCAATCTGACCTTTGTGATAATGTACAGTCCATAATTATTATACAGAATTGATATGAATTAGATTGTGATCATTATGCTCAGAGGAATCCACCCACAGTAGCACTAAGAGAAAGTCTTGGGTCTTGTCAAACATCGGGGCCATTTTCAAGATTATACTTGGAGAGGCTGTCAAAGTAAAAGAAATAATTAGGGAAGACTCTAGGTATGGCATAAATACAAGAGATAGGGTACTTATCATCCAAAAAGAACAAAGATTCTTTAATGATTCATTCATTACATAGAGCACACTCATATTAATGGACCTGAAACTTGATCAAGGAGCTAGATCGGTTTAGACTGTGATTGTGACACAATTAAGATTAAATTAGCAAAAACCTGACTGCGGTTCATTTTGTGTTATAAGTACTTATAAGTACACATTGCATTATAGGTAACCCCAATCTTTGTTCCACGAATTTCCAGCCTTGTGTCAACAAAAGAACCAGAACAGAGACAGTCCCACATCAAAGCTATAGAGGTATTTACTTTAATGAAATAAATTCAGCCCAAAACCCTGCACAGGTGTCAAATGTCCCGGACACATATTTACAAGCAGATCACAGCAGACTTAAAGGGCAACTGGAAAGACCATTCCGGAAAAAAACGAATGGGAGGAGCTCCGGCCGGTAAACTCCTGCTGTCCCTCTTCAAAGTAGTAGAAAAGACAGGGAGGTAGGCTCCCATATACGCAAGGGAAAAGAGAGAAAAAAAAACGACCACAAGTTCGGCAGATCTGGAAGAGTTGAAAGAAGGGGAATAATTTATGTTTCATTTGCAGCTGTCACCACAATAAACGGTGCAATTTATAGTTGTTGTTAAAGGATCAATTGCAAGGGGAGTTCTACTGCTCAAGCTGCAGAAGAGGAGGAGGAGGAGTATTCACAGGGCAGAAATCATTCCAGACACATGTACATATCAACAAACATATCTTACACAGCAATAACTCAAGGGTATTTTTGATTATCGACAGGAAAGCATTGGTACATAAGGGGATCGTGGAGACAATAAAAAAAAAAATACTCTCAGTTCAAAGTTCACTCAAGTTCTGCTAGTATGTGGGTGAACTGTTGGTGGGAGGAGCCTCTCGAGAGAGAGAGAGGAGGGGTGGAGCAATGGATTAGCAGTGGATGGCTTTTTTTGACCTCCCTCTTTCTCTTTGTCTGCTCTCGTTCCAGGCAGAGAGAGGGACACCTCACATAAGGGGTCCTGGCAGCGAAGACAAGGCTGTCACCTTGAGTCAGGTCGGGTTACTCTTGTGTGTGTGTGTGTGTGTGTGTGTGTGTGGAATCCACTTATGAAACAAAGAGAGAGAGATAGTTGATGAGCTCTGACTGGTAATACGACAAAGGACAGTGTTTCTGTTCTGGGATGCAGCAGATGCAGAGATGCAGTAGGCAGGTGCTGGCAGGTGGCATGGAAAATCCCCTGCATGGCAGAGATAAATGGTAAATCCTCCAGACTTTGGTTCACTTGGCCTGTTTGCAGTGTGTATGTGTGTGTGGTTTGTACAATTTAACATTTTAGCATCTCATGGTTTACATGTCACTTTGCGTCCATTTGTGATTGTGTGTGTGTGCATGTGTGTCTGTCACAGAGAGAGTGTGTGCATGCACTTATGTGAGAGAGAGTGTGTGCAAGTGTGTCTGTCACAGAGAGAGTGTGTGCAAGTGTGTCTGTCACAGAGAGAGTGTGTGCATGCACTTATGTGAGAGAGAGTGTGTGCATGTGTGTCTGTCACAGAGAGAGTGTGTGCATGTGTGTTTGTCACAGAGAGAGTGTGTGCATGCACTTCAGGTTTTGTGTGTGTGCATGTTATTTCAGGTTTTGAGATTTTGCCAGGTAAGAGCATCTTTGATCTGGAGGGTAAGTCCAGTGCAACTGTGCTGATGAGTCTCAAAGAGAAAAGACTGGTGTCTAAGATCCATCACCATAGAACTACATTTCCCACGTCCACCCACACAACAAAAAGTGGCCACTAGCACAGTTCTTGTCTTCACAAGAGAAAAACGGCTGTTGTTTGCAAGACTTCGAGGTTTCCTCAGAGTCTGAAGGGACAAAAGTAGAACTGATATCAGAAACTCTCATTAAATAAAAGTTGTAGATTTACACTGAAAGCATTTCAATAGTACATTTACCTTTAAATCTAATTGACAAATATATCTGTTCATTGCTCCACTTTAACAATGTTGCACTTCTGCATTAGACAATGCAAATTTATCATGACATCATGAAAAGCAGGGATACGAAATTCATCATCTTTGTGTATAAAGTAATAATACCCTTATTCAAATTACAATAAAATTTCCTGTATCAAAGTGAAACAGGGGCTTTATATATTGATATGTGTTCCCCCAACTTTTATATGTATTTACATATGTATTTAAGAACTTTCACTGACCACCACCACCACCACATCGAAAATGTTGCTGTGAATGCTAGATTCCAAATGCTAATAATGATCTGGGAATTGTAATCAATAAAAAAATAAATAATAAATAGGGTTTAACTGCTAATCAGTAAAACTATATGTTAAGGATTGTTAAGGATCGTTAATATGTTATATATGTTAAGGATTATATGTTAATCTTGGGGGGTGGGGGGATGCAGAGAACGTGCTGTGTGTTCCACACTCACCTCAGCAGGAGATGTCACAGACATCAAGGCCAAAGGATAAAAGCAAGTGAAAAAAATAGAAACAGAAACAAAAACTGCGGAGAACAAACATCACATAAAAGAACAAAGAGAGAGAGAGAGAGAGAGAGACAAAAGAGAAAGTTTTGTTTTATTATTTTTTTTCCCAACAAGTACAAGCTGTAAGAGAGTCATTTAAGATGTAAGATATTCATATGTAATAACTGATCTTATCATTGTATGTTTTAGAAATCCTCCTTGTTATTGTCCCATTTTAATTCCATTTATTAGTAGTGGTGATTGATTAATCATGTTTACTTTAAAGCAATTAAATTAAAAGTAATTTTTGGCAGTGCAATCCCATGACAATTAGAAGTGGTGACATGGAGACAAAGGCTAGAAACGTAATTTATCCCACCTTCTCCTCCAGATCTTTAATCTGTCTTCTCTGGATGTCTGTCTTATCCTCCAAATCTCTTATTCTCTGCAAACAGAGAAAAAAACAAAACAATAATAAGGACATGTTTTACTGTGCAGATGAGAATACGCAGGTAATCGGCATTTTAACATATTGGTCATTAGATATTTAGGCTGTTTATTTGATGAGGCTCTGCCTCCCCCTGGTGGAGATGAATGAAACTGCAAGTAAAATGCATTTGGGCTAATAGCAAGAATATTTGCTCAGGATATTTATGTAATTATAAACATCTTTCTGAATTACCAAAAAATAATAATTTTACTAATTTAATGAATAATAAAGAAGTATTTGCAATGAGTTTTATTAACATATCAGAATGCAAGACTTCTATTGTTAAATTGTTGCTTTGTATTGTGCCATGAATCCTTTACAGATAAACAGGAAAATCAACATATCTGAAACCGAGTTTTACAACATGTTTTAATATTGCAATTGAAAATGAGTATCATTACAGCCTAAAAACCTGGCTGGTACCTGGTGGGCTTGGTGGAGCAGCTCCATGCGCTCCTGTAGCACCTGGCAGTCGTACTCGCGGCTCTTGCGGAGCATCTGCCTCCGGAGCTTCTCCACAGCCATGCGCAGTTCATCCCTCTGCAGCTCACTGAGTGGCTCTCCGTACTTTATCACCTTGTCCTGCTGCAGTGCGTTATACAGTGTCGCTTCCAGCTCCTGAATTTGCTGTTGGAGCACATAAACGAGCACACTGAAAG
>JAOXYF010000003.1:12511905-12524131 GCA_028565775.1 Sternarchorhynchus goeldii | reverse complement strand
GGGCCTGCGCTGAGATCAGTGCAAACGAGCACGCTGAAGGGGCCTGCGCTGAGATCAGTGCAAACGAGCACGCTGAAGGGGCCTGCGCTGAGATCAGTGCAAACGAGCACGCTGAAAGGTCCTGCGCTTAGATCAGTGTAACATGTTGCAAAAACATGCTTTGCATTCCTTGCAGGACTAAGATGATTGCTTTCACATTAAACTGGCAGAAGGAAACATTTATCCTAATAAACGATATTTTTTCTGCTAGGAAAGTGGTGCCAGTGGTAATATGTAAATTCAGTCATGCTAACCAGTTCCTTCTTTCTTTCATTTAGTTTCTGCATTGTTAACATTTTTTGGTGAGGCTTTTTGCAAACGTAGCTCAGATGAAGACTTTTATGAAAGAGTACCATATAAGCCTGATCCAGGGCCTGCTTCCTATAGTCCAACTCCTCCTCCAAATAGCCTTTTTGCTTGCAGAACATCTCCTGTAGATAATAATAGTACAAGAAAATGGCTTTATAAATCACATAGTGACTAAGTCAGTAATACATTTCTTTAATATACATATCATTCTGTAAAATGCAATTTTTGACAGTTTGAATTTATAAGTTATCCCTTAAAATATGACTGATATGTTGACCATACCATCTCTAGCTCCAAGTCCATCATCTTTTGATGGAGCGCTGCCTCAGTGCCTTCAATCTGTTGAATCCACTAGGGGGCGACAAAAGCAAAACATTTGAGAAAGAAATCGCAGATTGGCTAATTTCTATGTGCATTGTTTTACAGGTTTGCCTATCAACCACCTCCTCATTGACACTACTAAAATACCATTTTAAACCAGAAAACTAAAACAAAATGCAGGCATATAGATACAACTACTGCAAATCTTAAAGGATTTTGTAATGAGAAAAGCCCCCAAGCCCTCCCCTGACATGCATTCAGAAAAGTAATTTATTTTGTATGTAGTTTGTATGATTTTTTGAGGACAGTTTAAATCTCATATCTTAGCAGCTCTGATATGTACCTTCTCAGCTAGAGATAGGACTGTGCTCGCTTGGATAATGGCCACTTGTTCTTCGTTCCTTAAATTCTGTGGAATCAACGAGCACCACATTGATTAGTCATGTTAATATTCATGCATCATATTTAAAAAAAAAGGAACAGACCATTAAATAAAATCAGACTCACCCCATTATCTCCCAGAATATCTAACAATTTGATTAGGTCGGGAATGCAGACATCCTGTGGAGGAGAATATAAAACCCATGTGAACCATGCAGTAAGTACACTACGAGCATTGCTATGGCATCACATTTACGTTGTTTACCTTCACCCCTTCCTTTATACAGTAGATCTGGAGGGCACTCACTCCCTCTGAGAAAGGGTGGATTGAAAGAGTAAAGGGTGGCGACCTCCTCTCTCGCTCCTATCAGATCACGAGACACATAATGTCAGCCTCACCACAATGTTACTGGATAGAGCAGGCAAGCCTAGTTCTAGTGCAGTGACATCCAAACTTAAGGTTCTCATATTCCTCACCCGTTTGTCAGCCTCCCATCTCCGGCAGCCAGTTAGGTTCCGAATCTTTAAGGCCTGCAGAAGTGGGGCCAGAAAGACTAATTGTTTCCCCTGAGACTCCAGACAAGACAATAGGTCACAACAACAGGCACTTTAGATCAGCACTGCCGGCTGCTTCTCGCTTTTCGACTCTCTGTGGAAAGGGGTAATTTGAGGCCGTACATCTGTCTGTAGAGAGGTGGGTTTTTGTCACCATAAGAGAAAATGTTTCGAGGGAGTGGGGGGGGGCAGAGGGGTTGGGGGGCCTCAGATAATAGGATGTGCTGGGGGTTTTTTGTTTTTGTTTTTTTGTGTGTGCCAGTGTCATTTTGCACTTCAGAAAAAATATCAACGTTGGTTAGTCACTTTCAAGACAGCAGCAAGATATCATTGTTAAGATCCGTTAACTGTATCATCACCACGTCGTTATATTGATGGACGGAATGTGTTTTAGTAATGGTCACTTAAAATAGATTTTCTAAATCGGACCTGGACACCTGTAAAGCTACTTTGCAGCAACAACTGTTGTAAAAAACAGTTTACAACATCTGTTGTAAAAATTTCAATAAATTAGAATTGAAATGTTTCTTCATCATCCCAATGTTAAAATTAATTTCTGTTTAATTTGTTAATCCTCTAATATTAAAAAAAAGGCCAGTGTTTTTTAGATTATTATTATTATTATCATCATCAAAAGAGTGACATGGAAATGAGATTTTAAAATTGTAAAATATTTTTTAAAAATCCAGCTTTTTTTGCTGCAGAATAATGCCATGTTGTGCATCTTCTTAATTAGTTCTTAGGAAATTATTGAATAAAATATTAGAGATGTTTTTTATATTTATTTTAGGGTAAGATGTTAATCAAATATAAAATAATCTTTAGAATAACCAACAAATTAGCTGTTAGATTAATCAACTAATCAGGAAAGTAATCATTAAATTAATTTATTTAAAAAATAGCTATAAAAGAAAAAAACATTGAGTAGCCCTATTAGAGTTGGACTGATGTGTTACACAGTTGGAATTGTTAAAGCTGCAGTTGATATCTTTGAGAATATCTAGTCTGAAAAACTACCAGGTCCCTCCCCTCCACTGCATTCCAGACCCGCCTCCAAATTCCATACAGGTGATGGAGGGGGGGGGGGTTGGAGAGCAGTTCAGATGGTGCAGTGTTTTTAGCGGTTCGTTTTTGGAGGGGTAGTGTTGAAGGTTTGCCCTTCCTGAATATATCAACAATGGTTGTCCTGCATCTTTTTGTGTTAATTGTGGTGTTTATTCGAGTGGAGCTGGAACTATTAAAACTATAGTCGGCAAGCTTGAGAAGCTCTGTCTTAAAAAAAAACTAGCAGGCCCCTCCCACTTGCTGTGTTCCAGCCTCACCTCTAAACCCCTTACCCACAGGGGAGGCTGCTGAGCATGTTGGGAAATAACCTGTAGCTTTGGCATTTGGCTACAAACTAACATTAGCCTAATGGCAATATTAAAATGATACAATGTAACCGTTGCTGTCTTAGCTTTGCAGTTTTATTTTAAAAAGAAAAAAAAAAAGGAAAGGAGGTTAATTTACTGTCTCCCAGGCAGAATGACGGTTTAATCACTACCCATTTTCAGTCCTTTCATGTCCCGTAGCTAACCCAACTCTTCAACCTTTGAAAAGCTGTTGTAATTTTTGTCTTTGTTTCATCTCATTTGGGCTATATTTTAGCTTCCTTTTCTTCATTCGTCAAGTTTTGTTTACTTGTTGTTTCGTGCTGTTGTGAGCAAAGAAGGGATGAGCAGCTTTTCATTCATTTTAGTGGTTCATCTCCAATTTGTTTTAAAGTTCCTGACGACAGAACACACATCTGCTAGCAGAGACTAATACTCCATTAGACCCTCTTCCTGGCTACCCAAACACATTAAATGGAAAAAATAAGGAAAAGATACTTTTACATAAAAAAAAATGTATTAAAGATAATTTAATTGTTTCTTAAGGAATTACAAGTCAGTAGTAAAGCCATTCATTCAAATTCCAACCATTTCTTTGGATTAGCATACGCTGAGCAGCATACATTTAAACACATTGGTCAAAGGATGGTAACATACAAAAATAATTTAGTTTTACGTAAGAATAATTACATTCCCAAAGAGGAGTCTGCGATGAGATGACTAGTCATGTAATGGGTAGATGCTGCTTTTGGTAAGTGTTTTGTTGGGTATATTTAAGCAGGCCAGGAGGATCCATGAGTACAGCAATGGAGTTAACAGCCATTATGAACCTAGAAAAAAAAAACCCCAATATAAAAGGGTCATTAAGGGCTAGATTTTAACAGATGTTAAGGTTCAACAAAAAGTTATCCATATACATACTGTGTATATATAGGCTCACTTAATTACTTGAATTACTGTGCATTCCACCCCGTTTGAGTTTTCTTGTATAAAAGATGTCGGACATAAGAGATAATGAGCATATGTGATGTCCGGATAGACGTCGTCGTGTAATAACAGCAGTAGTTTTCGGGATAAAAAAAAGACAAAAAAAATTGGTATAAACACTAACCAGTCCCCTCTTTCGTAGATCAGTAACCGTCCGAGTCGTTATACACACTCCACAAACACTGCAAAATCAATAACACACAAGTGGCGGTTTAATGGACAGTCCAAAATGTATGCAATATGGTATGTATGCAAGATGAAAACGGATTAGCTAGAATCAAGTGTGTATAAGGTTCGTTCGTTTGATATTAGCTACAAACCAGAAACCTCCCAGTCATCAAAAGTGAAGACGTGAGGTCCTTCACGTAACGGTAGCTAGTGAACTAGCTATAAGTGGTTGTTGGCTAGCTCATATAGGACAAGTTTAATTTACTTGCTTGTTTGTTGTCTATCTATAAGGATACAAGGTCTATATGATAACGTACCGGTAACAAAGCTTTCATTTTTCTTACTTTGTTAGCTAATAAATTTGAAATACTGAACAAACCTACGGGCCTATTGGTTAGCGACCTAGCTAGCTAGGGTCTAGTTCCGATTAGCCAGAGCTGTGTAGCTAATCTCTTGACACCTGTCAACACTGTTTTACTACGTGTAAATACCATATTACATGTGACCGATTTACCAGTTAGGTAGCAATGAAGTACATGAAGAAGAAAAAAGCGATGTCAAATAATATGAAGACCCAGAAGTCGAACCAATACGAGTGTTTCGGTAAAGAGATTGCTCCCTTCTCTTCCCTATTCGCCATTTTTCCTGTATCTCCTGGTTCCTCCTCTGACAGGAAGTAGTTCTACAATGTTCGTCACCCTCTGATGAAAGGTCCATTAAGGTATCGATATAAGAAGCATCATGTAAATTAACTAAATTAAATAGGTTAAAGCTTATATATTTAGATGCAGTATTGTAGAAAAAAAACGTTTTCTTGTGAGTGTATATGAAACAACGGATTAACGAACAGAAGACTGTGCTGTTTCTGTCTCTAATATAAATATATGCTTTAATCTAATTGGTGTTACTGTAATAATTTTTCCTCTGACGCAGTGGTAAAATGATACAAATTAAAATTTTATAATCGCATGGCACAATGCAGTTTAGTGTTTATTATTATTATTATTACTGGAAACAATGACTGTAAAAAAGAAGCTTTTTATATAGCATGTTTTAACACAAGATTTACAAAGTGTTTTGCAAAATGATGTCATTAGATACAGCAAAAACTATAATATTATTTAAAAAAAAAGTACCACAGAAAAATATAAAAATGTAAAACATTAGGAAATAAAGAGCAGAAAATGTAAGATTACTTAAATGCGGGTCTAAACAAATACAGTATGATTAAGCCTCCTCTTAAATATGTCTAAATAATTGAGTCCTCGGGTCACTAGGCAGGGAATTCCACAGTGCAAGGCCATAGTAAGAAAAAAGCTGCTTCACCTTTCTTTATTTGAGTAGTGGGTAAGAAATAAGTCACAGAGTAAAGACACAGGTAGCCAGTGCAGCTGTCTTAGGGCAGGTGAGACACTTCCTCATTCTTGTGAGTATCCTGATTCTCACAGCACCATGTTACCCTCTCTGTAACCCTAAAATCAATTCTTATATATCCAGAGAGAAGTGTTATAGTAGTTCAGATGGGTTGATGGAGCTTTTAAACTTTTGTAGCTTTTATTGTTGGCTGTTGAGGTGAATATATTTGAGTTAATGGAACATCTTATACCATATATATATTACCTTAAAAGACTTAAAATATATCTCAAGGTGCTGTATAAACACAAACAGCTAATCTAAACTATAAACATTTGTACAACTGATAAAAGTAGAGATTCTAATAACCAAAATAAAATATTTAATTAATGAACAAAAAAATAAAAAATTAATAAAATACTTATTAAAGCAAAGTTAAGTTCTCTGTTGAAAGTAACTCAGGTTTTTAGTTTCAACAGATAGACACTTTAAGTGCACTAGGGTTGGGGTTAAGGTTAGGGCACGCGCAATTCAACAGCAGTCAGCTGTCTACTCTTTTCTCCCTTCCTTCCTGGGTTGAATGAGAGCAAAGTAAACACTTTGAATCATTCTGATGTATTGGTGTTTAAGCATTACATCACGTTAGATAAGTTACAGATTGAAACATCATAGGAGCTAAACAGGCTTCGAGTTGTGGACACTGACGGATGCCCTGCGCTTTGATTGTTTATTCTCCGCTTAAACAGGTGAGGCAGACAATAATGGGGTCCCTCACTGGGCTAAAAAGTACAAATTAGAAAACTAAACCACTTCTGCCTGCATGCAGGTTGAGTAGAGCAGTCTAGCAGTATGCAGAGGTTTTTTTTTGTTTGTTTGTTTGTTTTATGTCTGCTTGATTGGGGTGGGAATGGGTAGAGTTTGGTTTCAATAGTCTTTGCCTGACTCCTACAAATCAGCAGTAGATGCTACAGCACTGAGCTGGAGTTTGTCGTGTTTTAAGGGAAGGCGTCACATGGTTCAAATACGATTTAGGAAGTGAAGCAGCGTCGATCCGCACGGTGTTTAATTTATGATCATGCAGCTTAGACATTCAACAATGCCATCAGCACCGAGAAATACATTTCCAGAATATCCACCCATGAAATGCGAGTGAGTACTTACTATTTATTAATCAGATAACTAATAAGGTGTGGAACGGCGGGTCATAATCCTGTTGGTCAAGCCTTTCCTTGAATGGCACCAATCAGGTTTATTTGTTAATTCCATATTGAGTCTACACTGAATGCAGGCATTGGTGAAAGGAGAGTAGAACTGAGTGATATTTGACTTGGCTAAACATGCTGTGTGCCTAACAGAAAGGACTTTATAAGAGCAAATTCCACCAAGACAGCGAATGTGATTAATTTATGCATGCAGGGCTTCATTAGGTTCATAGCCTAAAGGTGAAATTTTTGGTTTTTGTGTGTATTTGGAGGTAAGGGAGCTCATGCATGTTGCTCAACCCCCTTCTCTCTCTCTCTGTAGAGCAGTAATGATGTAATCCATCTCCCCTTCCCTCTCTCGTGAGTGCAGAAGGAAATGAGGTAAGAACTGAATTGAATCTCTCCACTCACATTGATCACTGGCTCCTTCTCCTAATGGTCATCTAATGGTCATTGTCTCACGCCAGCCGGAGTCACTGAGCAACCTTCACTGAAAGGTTTTAGCCCAAACTACAATAAGCCAATATGTGGGATAGATTATTTAGATGCTTTATTGCCTTTGTAATGTTATTGTTTATTTTTCTTTGTGTTATCTTGTTTTCTTTGAGACTTTGCTTAAACACGTCTTTTGCTTAAAGCCACGCATAAAGCATTTTGGGACTTGGTATATCAACAAGCTTTAGCAAAATCATGTTTATTTTATATTAGGGTGCAGCGCTAGTGAACAGAGATGAGTGTACATGTGCATTTGCGCGTGCATACACACACACACACACACACACACACACACACACGGAGAAGTACCATTGAAAGAGGCAGCAAACAATGGCATCTACAGATGGATAAGCACCTCTTAAATTCGGAACCGTAGCCAGTCAGAGTACGTTTTGAGGTTGGCTGGTTTGAAATGTCAGCCCATTTCAACAACAGCATATAAACTCACACGTCAGCAGTTTGCTTTGCCTTGGGGGACCCATTCAAAGTGTGCTACATGACAAATGCTCTTCACAGCAGTAACGCAGTCAGGGCCAGCAGACACACACACACACACACACACACACGCACACAAATATTAATATTTAGAAACATCAGTGGAGTTGTGAAATGATCACTTCTGGCTGTAGTGGTTGGGGGTTGCGCAACAGAGAACCAGGCTGTGAGACCATAATTTGACCCGTTTGTGCAGTCATGATATCAGCTAATGATTCGAGAGAAGGAAATCTGATGTGTTGCCTATAGCAAAGTTGACGCACTTGGTTTGACCTCGCACACCAAGGTCACGGACAACGGTGAGGCTCAACGCTTGTGACCCCTCATTTGAAATGTGACTCATAATGACACTGAAAGCACCACCTCAACCCCCACCCCAACCCCCACCCCTCCTTGCTATTTAACGGCTGTGGTGAGCAATAATATGCTAGTCTGTCAGACTGGGTGCGCCTCCTGTTTTCGTTTGTATTTGTTCATCCACCCTGAAACAGCCGGTCACAGCTCTCAGGCGAACACACATTTCCGCGATAATGGCGCGTTTGATTGTGTGTGCGCGTCCTTCGGAGGCTTCTGACCTGCAGTGCCTGAAGTAAAGATGGCTGTTATGTGCTTGCAGGGACCTCTGTGGAGAATAAGATATTGGAAATAATTGTCCCCTTGCAAGCAATCCAGCTTGAACCAGCGCGGACCAGGGAAACATCAAGCTTTGTGTTTTCATTTGCTCCTGTGTTCTGAGTGTGTAGCTGCAGAATTTCAGTTTTCCAGCACGTGAATCCTTGTGAACGCTGTCTGACATAACCAAACCCACACCTGTAATGTGTTCAGTGTTCACACTGATGCTGCAAAGACATCAGGGTGAAAGATTGACAGTTTCCAAGCCTTTGGTAGCCTTTGGGAGACATCCAGGCTTCATTTAGACAGCTGGAGAGAGGGAGAGAGAGAGAGAGAGAGAGAGAGAGAGAGAGACGGAGAGAGAGACAGAAGCAGCAAGAAAGAGAAGAATTCTTATTAACCATTACACTCTGACTATGAGAAGACATGAAAATATACATCATGCTTCCTTTGATACATCGCCATGACGACGCAAGCCATGGTGAGTGATGATGAGAATGGGAAGGCTGTGTACACACACACACACACACACACACACACACACAAAGAGAGGCGTGTGGTGAAAGTGGTGAGATGTGAAAACGGCTGAGGCGAGGGAAGTTCCAGATTGTTCCAAATACATCAGAAATGGTGGGAAGATTGTTGTGTGGTCAGCGGCGTGTGCAACGCAAACAGCTGTGAAAAGTGAAGTGAGTGGGGAATCGAACACACACACACACACACACACACACACACACAAAGAAAGTAGTAGCAGTTTTCATACCTTCAAGGGAGAGAGATATAGAAGGGAAATGGCAGGAGAGATGGATAGATGGATAGATGGATGGATGGATGGATGGATGGATGGATGGAGGAATAAGGAAGGGTTTGAGGTCATGAGTTGATGTTGAACTACTATGAGGGGGAAAAATATTTTAAAGACATGACGTTATTTGTAGTAATAATTTGCTTTTCTGCGGACTTCACAAAGAGTCAGCTAGGGTTAACTGACCTGCGCACGTATAAACACAAACACACACCCACACACCTATAAATACATACATACACGCATGCGCACGCACACATACGCCTATACACACACACACACACTGTAAAGAGAGGGAGTTTGGGGAAAAAACCTGCTCCATACAGCATGATTGTGTGTGTGTATGTGTGTGTGTGTGTGTGTGTGTGTGTGTGTGTGTGTGTGCTTGTGCATGTGTGTGTCGTTGCATATGGGTGTGTGTGATTCCTTTGCATTGTCATGAACCCCCTACTGGTTCAAACCACTAAATTTTAGTGCAAGAAGATGAGATCACAGAGAACAGCCTCTTACCACCTGCCTCTCTCTCTCTTTCTCTGAAAGATCAGATCAGTGTCCCACGCTGGCTGTTCAGATCAGTTCGGCTGGGACGACCGTGTCCCACACTGGCTGCTACTCCCATCTGACTTGAATCATCTCTTCTCTGAGAATTTAAGAATGTGATTGACTTTAGAATAATCACTGAGTTCTAACAATAGCTGTGTAATAACCCCTGTAATAATGTGCTCTAGCTGTGTAACAACTATTGTAATAATGTGCCTTAGCTGTGTAATAACCCCTGTAATAATGTGCGCTAGCTGTAAAATAACCCCTGGATTATAGACATGGTCCATTTGTGCCTGGTGTGGAATTAATTAGCATGTATAGGGATTTTTTGGTGTTTCCGTTAAACAAGGTTGGTAAACAAGGTTGTGATCCTATAAGGGGATGTTCTGTGTCAGTGCTGTCACGCTGTAACACATGTTACAGTGTTACAGTATTACGCCGTTACAGCATTGCTTTGTTCCTCTGCTCCTCGGCAGACCCACAGCAGTGAAGGTTGAACAGGAGCACAGCACCGTCTTCAACCACTCATCCATCCAGCCACATCTCGCAGGCAAACTACCATCCAAGTTGCGTTCGGTCCAGACTACATTTCCCATGATGCCGATGTCACGGTCAGGAATCCCTGGGTGGCATAAAGAGCTCTGAACATGTGAAGTAAACAAAATGTCCCCCAGTCTCTTGGCTTGCGGTGCTGACGGCTAGATGCAAACGAGATATTTAACAATGACTGTTGTGTCAATGGCGGCGCATGCTTGGCCTTTTACGAATGCGGCAGCAGCGCTGGGAATCGTGTACAGACGCGTGTGAGGCAAACGCCAGTGTCTCTGCTCGGGGTTCGGTTTTTTTCCTCCCTCGATCTTCGCCGGAGGGCAGAGTAATTATCTCTTGCTGCTCTTTCTTCTGGTTGCCGTTGGCAGCGCTGGTAAAAGAGGCAGCGGGGGAAAATGATCTCCCTTCTGTTGCAGGGCGATGGCAAGCATGCACGCACACACACACACACACACACTCAGGCTTGGCAAACAGTAGGGGTCCATGTTGCCAAGTAGCCACTCATCCATTTCATTCTGCTCTCCCCTCACTCCCTCCTCCCCTCTCTCCCTCCTCCCCTCTCTCCCTCCTTCGCTCTTTTTCTCTCTCTCTCTCTCTCTGGTTCACACACACAAACACACACAAACGGAAGCCATCTCTGCGTAGGTGAAAAGCACACCACATAGCCTAAATTATTACATCTTTTTGCCAAACATTCATATTAATTGAAATTTCTCACTAGATGCCAGAGCAGTCATTAAAGCAGGGCTCTCGCACTGCAGTGCTGGATGCTCCAAGCACCAGACAGAGTTTAGTGTTTTGCTTTGCTTCAGTCACAATTCCAGATTATGGGAGAGTTATCCAGCTGGGTGGGGAGCCTTGGCTGTCGGTGTAAAGGCCGAGGCTTAAGGTGTGTAGCCGGACACCCGGCCAACAAGGCAAAGGCGGGCAAGGCCGAAGGAAAGTTTGGCTTTTGGGAGTCACACCAGCGCCGACGGCATCTATCGGTTACTATCGGTTACCACAGAGCGATTCGATCACCAGGTTACTCTAAAGGTGAAAATATTAAGTGCGTGTGTGCGTGTGTGCGTGTGTGCGTGTGTGCGTGTGTGCGTGTGTGCGTGTGTGTGTGTGTGTGTGAGAGAGAGAGAGAGAGAGAGTGCATACTTTAGGCCTTATAGTCAAACACCTGAAGCAAGAATGGTCTTAAGTAAAAGTCTTTATTTAAATCAATACCCCCAACATTATCCTTTACTCGATTCACACAAGCAGATCGATTCTACTACAGAGTCACAAAGAGAAAAGAGGAGGAAACAACCAGAGAGAGAGAGAGAAGTAGGGAAATATCTGAATTAGGTTCCTCAACCTGTTTCCTATCTGAATATTTGCACTTTGTTGCACTCCAAGAGTCAGAAAGAAGCAGTAAGGTCCAACACACACACACACACACACACACACACACACCTCCTCTACTCCTGCATATCTACACAGATCCCTGTCAGTGACTGAAAAAGCAAATAATCTAAGTAATCATGTATAATGTTATACTACAACACCAAAGATCCATTGCAGCTACTGGACAAAGGAAAACAAAGCCCTGCCTTCCTCAAAGCCCTCTAAAACAAACCTCCTTTCACTCCTCAAAGCATCATACTGGACTGTTGGGACATGGTGAGTTAGTTGGAGGCTAAATTTACAGACACTGGCGGAAGCGAAATGCTTTGCAAGCGAAGAAGATGCGTCAGGCAAACACACATTCAGGAAAGCCTACTCTTCAGGCCTGTCCCCTATCTCTGAAACGAATGGTTTCAATATCTGTGCAGTGGCGTGTTGAAGGCACATCGGCGTATCATTAACAAACGGAGAGGCTATTAAAAGCGCTTTGTCTCTCTGCAGAATCAAATTCCCATCGTTCCCCTGAATGTCTGTAAACACTCCTGTTTACACACTTTCATGCAACACTCGCATCATTTCTTATGATCGCTATTACCATAATAAATACCAGGAGTGATAACAGAGGGTGGAGGTGGGGGGGGGGGGTGATGTTCCAAACAAATCACAGC
>JAOXYF010000003.1:12467943-12511805 GCA_028565775.1 Sternarchorhynchus goeldii | reverse complement strand
TAGATAGATAGATAGATAGATAGATAGATAGATAGATAGATAGATAGATAGATAGATAGATAGATAGATAGATAGGCTTTATTAATTCCAAAGGAACATGCAGAATATGCGATTAATAGAAATAAGAGTTAGATAACGGTCAAGAGTGAATCAAATCAAATTAAATCAAATCAAAGCTAATTCTTTTAGAAAGCTATAAGAAAACTAAACCACAAAGCACTGAAGGCTGAGTCATGAGTTTAGAAATGGGATATATGATCAAAGCCAGGAAACTTTCCAGGCCTAATTATCCAGATACTGCATAAACAGTCTTGCTGTCTACTCTGAGCTGCTCAAGTAAGCTCTTGTGAAACTTTAAAATCAGCCTGGGTTCAGAGAGCAGGGGAAAGAGTGGCCCAACCTCCAGTTCAAGTATGCGAAACTCGAGTAGTTCATTCTGGTCTTTGGAGTCTTGCAGTTCTTGCTGCAATCGTCCATTCTCACTGTCCATCTTCTCCACCTGCCAGAGAGACATACAACAGCATTAGATAGAGAACATGGTATGAAGTATTGACCAACAACACTTGTTTAAGTCTATGTCCATGGATTAATGGATCTGTATACTATCAATAACTCTCCTCTGTATACTCCGTGTGAGCCTAAATGTAACGGAATTTCGTTCTGCGTGCACCTGTGTACAATGAATGACAATAAAGTTTGTCTATGTCTAAGTCTAAGTCTAAGTCATGTGTATATCATGTCAACTACTTCTCAATTTATTACATTTGCAGAATTCAATAATATTAGCCAAAGCAACAGCCAAAACTTCACTCACTGTGGATCTTATTCTAGTATATAACTCTAAACTACACAGGTGAAAGATTTTTTAAGTTGCTCTCCAGCCTTGTCACCAACATTCCACCAAAACAAAATAACTGCTCCTAAATCAGTATGCAAGGAAGGAACAACAGCTTGTTTATGTAGGAACCTTCTCCAGGAGTTCCTGGTTGCGCCTTAGGAACAACTGCTTCTCCTCTACCCATTTGGAGTCCTGCCAGGAAGAGAAAGATTAGACAAATCAGGGGTTTTCAATGGGAGCCTGAACCAGGTCTGCTGTGCACCTCACTGGAACTCCACTGGCTAGTGCAGACAGCAACACTGGAGGAGCATACATGGTCAGACAGCTGGCTGCAGGCCTGTCTCCAGCAGTCTCCACTGCTTTACAATCCAGCTTAAGTAAAGGGAACTGGACATCAGTGAATGTACACACAGGCTTTTTTGGGGGGATATGCACTTAGCTAACAATGAACATGTTTTGTGTGAGTTTTTGGCTGGATGTTTCTGTCACATCTCTTGTTAAACCATAATGTTCATTTACTGCCTGTAAATGAACTTCTTGAATTTCAGATTTGATTTATCCTAATACACCTGTGTATGCTACCCAGTACAGGCTTTAGTAATGGATAACACTAGTACTAAGTACTAAAACTAAACACAGGAGTTTTTTTGTTGTTGTTGTTCAGTCAATTATATTTTTTATGCTCTTAATGTGTCAGAGAAGAAAAAAACTGATGAATTGTCTAAGATGACATCAATTATGTCACTAGAAAATTAAATACGATTGAGAATCTTAATGAACTCTAATCGACCAGCACTGCATACTAATTCAATCTCAGAGCCGAAGAGCTGCAATCCAGGCCATGCTAGCTGTGTCACTGACAGCTATAAAGCATCGGTGATTCAAGCACTGCTGTGCTGCTTACTAAAATGATCTAAATATAGACTATGGGGGGAGGTACCACTACACTATGATAAACAGTTTAGCAACAGCAGTGAAATTCTTAGAAACTGTTCAAGAAGACAATCATGCAGCTCAAGCTCCATAGATGCAGCCTGGTTGGGAATGAAGCAGTTGTTCCCCCTGATTGGTCTGAAAAGGCTGTCTATAATTTTCTTTAGATTTCAGAAACAAACACAAATTAACATTTCACACTGTCACATCACATTGCAGTATTCTTTAAAGTGCTGATCACATGCTGTCTAACTGTGAATGAGGAATGGAAATGAGCATTACTTACTTGTCCCTTAAGTGTGAGCTCTTTCTCTAGGTCTTCAATTTTGGCCTTATATCTCTGTACATCAGCATGGAGTTGCTCATGAGCCTGTGAAAATACAGCAACTCAATGCAATTAATCCATGGAGATTGATGTGAACTGACTACCATTCTCAGTGAAGGGGAAGATGTTCTGAACATATCATCTGGACCTTAACCCCAACCCTTCTGACAGGAATGCATTCAGGTCATTTTTTGTGTCATAATACAAAGGAGAAATTAAGGTATGTGCCAAGAAGGAACTGTCAGAAATCTTTTAGCCAGCAGCACAATTTTCAACTAGGGAATTAGTTGATGTATCATAAAAGTGATAATATTTTAAAAAGTAACAAATATTCAATTACAATGTATAGATATCCCAAGGTGAAGACTACATCAATAAAGCATCATTATCTTTTATCCCACTGGTCCCACTGGTCCCACTGGTCCTTGGGCCAGTTTTGGGGTTACCTTGGCCTCCATCTCTGCGTCCAGGACGCCGCCCTTCTGCTCCTGCAGCAGAGCATAGGCTCTCTGTAAGGCCTGGTACTCCCGTGTCAGCTGCCTGAATCGCAGCTCGGACTCCTCAGCGGCCAGCCCCTGCAGAAGAGACCAGGGAAAGAGTCATAATCGGCATAATGACGAAGAGGAGAGACCATACTGGAAATGAAGAATAAGAGCAAAACACATGGGAGGGAGAGAAGAGAGCAGCTGGTGTAGTAGCAACTGGGACAAAAATGGACTAAGTGGGAAAAGATGAATGAGGGTAAAACCAAAAGAGGACAATGAGGAGAAAGGGCATAGTGTGGAGGAATTTTCTAAATGCAGTCTAACTACATCTAGGCCATATCTCCATATCTCCTTGCCTTCAACCTCAAAAGGATCCCAATCCGTATGCTGTCTTGAATCTCACCTCATCTGGATCTTCGTCTGGTGTTGCCGGGGTACGATCCATGCGTAAGGAGGCCACAGAGGAAGTCTCTGAGTCCATCGACTCCTCATCGTACCCGAAGAACGTGTCCACAACAATATGCCTCTGCACAGGATGCACACAGTTTAGGAAATATGGACATGATACAGATGGCATCTAACTGGACACAGAATACTAAGGAGAAGAATGTGATGTCATCGAACCTTGATAGGCCTGCTTCGTTTATGCCGCTTTTTTCTCAAGAGCTTTTCTCTGTCCTATGGCAGGGAGTCAGTGACAACAGTTAGTTGACATTAATACACAGAGCTAAATAATATCATAAGCATACAGTGTTGTAAAAGTGATAAAGGGTAAAGAGAAGAAAAGAAGAAAAAACCTACTGAGTACTGAATGAACCTACTGAGTACTGAATGCTCATAATTCTACAGAATTCCAACAATGCGAAGGTCTTTTCCAAATTACATCATACACAAAAGCATAAAAAAATGCATGCAAGTGCTGGGTGTATTTAAGATGATAAAATGATCAAAGGTCCAGTTGTTCACTTACTCTTGTTAGGTCGTCAATCATACTCTGCTGCTCCAGAACCTGCAGCTTGAGGAACTCAATCTCCTGGTCGTCATGAGCCTGGTCCAAGTCATTCAAGGACTTCAGTTTCTTCAGTGGTGGATGAGAACTAATTTTTTCTTTCTGAATAGAAATGGAGAGAAAGAGACTGAATTAGCTGACTATTACCTACCATGAGAGTTCAGTCTATAACTCCTAGGAAGTACATTTATTAAACATGATTTAAATTTTCCTTCAGGATGCCCTCTCTAGGATTCCAGTGATTTTATACTACCTTGAATCATGGGTAACACCTATGACATCTAATATGTACAATTTTGTGCCTACAGATATGGAGTTAGGCGTGAATGTGTGTGGCGGATATAACCACCCACCATCTCCATGTTCTCCTTGTTCAAGTTCTTGAGCTTGTCCTCCACGCGCTGGAGAGACTGGGTCAATTCATCATTCTTCTTATTTAACAGTTTATTTTTCTCTAGCAATGGCTTACACTGTTTCTCTGCTTCTCGCACTCGCTTTAGCTGAGAGCAAGACAAAAGTAGGGAGACATAAACAACAATTATAAACAACAGTTTCTTTACCTTTTAAAAGTACATTATTAACTAACTTTAATCCTTCAGTTTCAATAATGCATACTAAATGCTCTATAAAAGTTGTTCACAAAAAAGAATAAAGTAATGAATCTTCAGCTGGTTACTTCTTTGTTCCTGCAATTCCTTTATTATATGCATGTTTTTTTATGTATATGCATGGTTTTTTTTTTTTTTACTTCAGACATACCAACTCATTTCTTTCATCCACCAGCAATGTGTTACGGTCCTCTAGTTTGCGGATGGTAGAATTCAGTTCAGCAACACGTCTCTGGTTCCTTCTCATATCCTATTCAGACAAGACACCACACATACATGCATTGCCCATTTCCACCTATAGTTTTAAGGGTATTATTTTACATTGAAAACAACTTCTTTGTGTAGTCATTTGTCAGTGTACCAATTATTTTTTATATGCGTCTTTATATAGTTTTTATATGTGACATGACATAAAACTATTTTTTTTAAATCTAAGACATACAGTTTCAGTAAGAGGCCTGATGATCTGGTTTTAAGCATTTTCAGTAAGCTTTTCTAAATCACGCTGCAACAGCTGGAGACCAGCTGTCGTTCCTTTACCGGGCTCCCACAGTGCTCTGCTCCATCGCCAGCCCGGCCCGGGATTTCCCTTTTGGGGCTGCCCAGGTTACATTCCGCCTCTTTGACGAGGAACAGCTGCTCATCGAGCGCATCCTTCTGAAGCTGCAGTTTCTGCAGGAAGCTGGCCGTGGTCTCCAGCTCCTTCTCCAGGGCGAAAATCGTTCTGTCTTTCGCTTTGATTTCATCTACCTGGAAGATTGAGCACAGATCACAGAATATGTCAAGAATATTATGTTTCAGGGTTCCTTGAAAGTTAAAGTATAAAGGGGGTTTTGCTCAGTATTAAGTCCACGAAATGCTTTACACTGAATGCTTTACACCACACTATATTACATTTCGGCACTGCTGGAAGTGTCAGTTTAAAATCACACTGAGAATGGCATACAACATTAAATAAATAAAATATACAATAAAAGAGCTCAAGAACAGCTGAATTTCCTGGTCAGTCCTATCTGAGGACAGCCTGGTCCTAATATTCTGATAACTGCACTTGACTGGAACCCCTCATTCCAATACTTACATTCAGCTAAGCCAGTTAAGCAGAAATGAAGACAATGGTACAAAAGGGGTGTGTCCAACTGTCCAACTCAATATGTGTCCAATAACTGTCCAACACAACACAAACCCAATAATACTGACTTTTGAACAGAGCTGAATGACTGAATAATGCTGACAGAAGATCCACCACTGAACAATCATCAGTGTTATGACTGATGATCAGGTGGTGACTGATGGACAGACAGACATATCTAGTTAAAAAGAGACCATGGATTTAAGGCTTTACAGATTTTTTTTTTCTCGCAGGAGCATAAATTTATTCTATGACAAACTGTTTATTAGAAAACACAAACAAATGGAATGGAATTACATTTAAAACCATTACCTTTATTACTTTGACAACACATTCAACTGTGTTACAAACGAACTCAAACGTGTCAAACAAGCTCAACCAACAAATCTGCAGTGGGCGTTATCATTAGAATGCGTTAGCGTTAGCCCCTCACCAGGCGCCGAATGTCTCGCTCGCAGTCCCACTTGATCTTGCTGATCTGTTCCTGGTGCGCCTGGTGCTCGGAGCGCAGGTCACCCGCCTTCATTTTGTCCGCCTGGATCATGGTGGTGAGAGCCTCGTCCGTCTGCTTCTTGGACGCCTTGAGCTCGGTGATCTCCTGCAGCAGCTTGACGCGCTCCTGGTCAAAGAAGCGCCGCGCCTCCTCGCGCGCCTCCAGAGCCAGGGCCGTGCGCACCTTCTCGCCGCTGCCGCCCCCTCCGCCGCCACCATCGCGCAGGGCGGCCAGCGCCGTGCGGAGTCGCTGGATCTCGCCGTCCTTGATCTTGGCCGTGCGGGCCAGCTCCTGCTCGTGCTGCCGCGTTAACGACTCACGCAGCGTGGCCTGCTCCTTCAGCTTCTCCTCGTGCCAGCGGGCTCGCTGCTCGGTCAGCGTAGCTGTGTGCCGGTGCTGCTCCTGCTCACGGATGCGCTTGGCCTCCTGCGTCTTGTCCCGCTCCAGCTTGCTCACCTGTGGAGAAACACAGAGCCTGGAAGTAAGGCCTGATGTGGTTTCAGGTAAAGGCTGAAGTTGGTTAAGGTTTTGTGTGTTTCAACCATAAACTGAACGCCACACCACGGTACATTTCTATTTTCATGTAACAGTACACATATAAATACGGTTCGTCACTCAGACCAAGTGCAAAGGTCAACCCTAACTCCCAAAGTTGTGATTTAAAAATTCCAGCTTCTTGCAATGTAGTAATGGACCATTCCTATCTTTTTGCTACATCTGACCTATTGCATGAAAGGTAGTAATCAGGGAAGGTGAGTGCTAACAGGTATGTGAAGAGGCGAGTGCTTCAACAGTCCATTAGACTGTTACTGCTGTAGCACAGAGATGAGAAGTGTTATTATTCTCACCCACAGAGCAGGGACATTTATGCTCTCTTGGACTTCCAGCCACAGATGGCCATGCCATCCCCAGGATTCAAACTTGTGACCTTCCAATGACTGCAACAAAATCTTAGACAGGGGCGACACTCCGGAAGCCTTCCAGTTGTAACCTTATATGGACTGTTCCGTATTCAGTTCTGGCTCTAGTCTGTGAGCCTCTAGAGATCATGCGCAACTTGTGACAAAAAGACATGTAATTCTCAAATTCCATGCACTGTCACATTTGAAATGGAGCTGAGCAAACTGGACGACATGAATCACAATAGTTATGCAGCAGTGCATCCATGGAGATCAGAATGACAGAAATTTAGATTAGAATTCATACATTTTGACATGGATTTCATGGATGTGAAATTTAGAAAGTCTGTTAAAATGAGGACCTTGGACCACCACCAACACAAGCAGAACATATGTGATCTGGGGACCAGGATTAATATTAATCATTAAATTGGCACAGGAGACAATTATCTGTGTTTAATGACTTAGAACAAACTATGCCATTAATCACAGGGAATTGTCCCATGCCAGCTTGCTTCTGCAAGAGCTTACAAAAAAGAACATTTTTGTTAGAAAGTTAAAAGACCCACCTTGCATTTTTCTTGATGCAGTTCAATTTGAATGTCGGTTAATTTGGACCTGAGATCTTCATTGGCTGCCTGTAAGGCAGAGATGAGGGCTTCAGGCTTCTCGCCTTTGGGGCGCCCTTTCTTCGCCATTGAGTCAAGTGCTGTAAGTCCTCAAATGCTCTCACTTCTCCATTGCTTCAACACATTAAACCGAATTGTCCAATGCCGTCTCTTCTTCATTATTCTGGCACACAGAATACCTGTAGGAGAGTGATTATAAGAGGAATTAAAGGAAAACAAACAAATCAAACAAACCAAATCAAACAAATCTCTCACACTGCCCCTGGTCTTAACTAACTCAGACTCTTTTAACTAACTTCAGACTCAGCTGCTATATTTATATAGTTTTTATCCCCATTATCGTCATGTCTTGCTCTCCTTATGTTTATTTCTAATATTGTTGATGTGGTGACCGGTGTCGGCCAGAAGAGGATGCCCCCCCCCCTTGAGTCTTGGTTCCTCTCAAGGTTTCTTCCTCCAAGGGAGTTTTTCCTTGCCACTGTCGCCCTTGGCTTGCTCACTGGGGTCTTGGACTCGGACATTTGCAAAGCTGCTTTGAGACAACGTCTGTTGTGAAAAGCGCTATAAAAATAAATAAACTTGAACTTTCAGCTAAATAACTTCAAATGTATTCTATACTAAAACAGAAACTTTTTCAACAGAACCTCATCATTTAAGGCATAATTGTAGTATCGCTGATTTTATCAGTACACATGCTAATTAATTTGCTTGCAAATAGTAAGAAAAAAATCCTGAGTGGTATGACTGAAAGTACCAAAATGGTATTCCTTAGACCTGGTATTCCTTAGTCATCAGTAAACATCTTCAATTTCCTAATGGTCCATGGTTCAAGGCTATGCATTTCAAACTCCATAACATTACACAGTAAAACAGTAAAATTTACAGTAACCAATAACATTTATTCTAATAATATTGTAATGGTCAACTGTACAGAATAAATAAAATCTAACAACTTTTACAAGCATTTTAAATGGTTAAATCGTTGCTCAAGCAATTATTTACAATAATAATTCCAGGGAACAATCCATCAAAGAACTCATTCAGTGAAAAAAAATAGTGTTTCATTTTTCACTGGCCTGCACTCAGAGAGGGAACAGCTTAACCTTAACAGCAACAGGAAGGAACACAGTTACACTCATGGCTTGATCTTTGTGAGACATAAAACCTCATGTCTTCATCAGTCCCTGCTCCTCTGAAGAGAGCAAATGACTGAACTCACTCGTAAAAGCGAAGGTTGGTGCCAGCAGAAGCTGTTGCACCCAGCTCCACAATAAATACCCAGTCCTTGCCATTCCACAGTTCTCCCTTCTTAGCACAGAAAGCACTCAGCACACATCATGACATGCTGTTCTGAAGGGAACGGCTCACCTTATGAGAGCAGAGTATAAGGGGATAATTTTGTCCAATAAAAACTAATAAACTCTAGCTATTTTGGCTGAATGCAGAAATTCCTTTAGATTTTATATATTAGTACTGTACTGCATTATGTTTATATAGTATATCTTCATTCTATTCTATATTCTATTTTAATTAACTCTAATTCTGTGTTTGGCATCTGACCCCTCCCAAAAAACTCCTTGTACATCCCTTGCTTAGTAAATAACTATAGATAATAGATCCTTCAAATGCTAGAAAAATATGTTAGTTCAACCAGTGCATTTAGATTATCTGATATATGTGCGTGATACAATATTACACTATTGTAACAGTTCTGTGATTGTCCTCAAGACGCCTGATACAGCCTACATACACTTCAGACACAGCGGACAGCCGGGTGGCCCGTTGCCCATTGGGAGAGGCAGGCAGCATGGTTGCTTGTTGCCTGGGCAACACGTGCAGTGCAGCAGTCTCCCACATACATGGTGCATTAGAGGAGAGACGCATGTGCCCCTCCTCCATGCTGCTGACTACACTAACAGTTAGAGCCCATGCCTGCCTCGCCCACTAGCTCAAAGCAGAACTGCGCTCAGGAGCAAGCAAAGCTCACAAAAGTTGAGCCACTCATCTTTATATAACCTGCTCTTACTCAGGCTGGTATAACTTTTGGCACAAGATCATGTCAGAAAAAAACGCAGGCATGGATCATCAGTAATAAACCTCTTCCCATGCTTCCCAAAGTCTGCCTGGGCAGTGGAGATCATTTTGCTTGAATCTCATTTGCACACATGCTAATATTTGACAGGGTAGATCCTTATTGAACATAACATGTCCATTGCTGATTGGATACAACACCTGTCAGTCTGAGAGATGTGGAAAACGGAGACCAAGACAGCAGCTGACTCTGGGCTCGGTCTGTTACGGTCAAACAAGATTTACAGCTCCATGCCAGGTATGGCTCAAGTACAAGTCAGGAGTACAAAATTTCAAAGTCAATTTAAGAAATCCAGGAGGAAATGGGCTGGATTTTTGGAACAGACTTGTGTTCGCAGACAGAAAGCAGTGCTGTCGCTACGTTAGCTACAGAAAATAATCTGCTAATTTAGCTAATATAAGTGCACAAGGTAAACTAAGCAAGGGCTTTTCAATCAAATTCAGGTTCAGTTATATTTGTTGTTTACAAAAATATAATGATTGCTTATGTATTTTGAAAGGTTTAAAAAATATTAATGCTTTATAATTTCTAGTACCATCAGGTATGCTAGATAGTTAGCTACAATCGATGCTTGTGGCCATGCATGCTCTCTCTCACTCGAGCATGATCAATGAGTGGCTTCAGGACCTTTACTAAACCAATGGCAGATACCCAACCATATCAATGAAAAACCTGCATCATCCCTCCTTTGCCAACATCAGCTCACATGACAAAGACAAATAAACAGAGGAGGGGCTTTGGAGGTGGGGCTGGAGTGCGGGGGAGGGGAAGAGGGAGGATCCTGGTACTCATTCAAATGTTTAAGATTAGTCCAATCTTTTCTCTTTAGTCTCAGGGGGAAAAACCCCGAAAACAATAAAGTGGTTGCCTGTGACTAAGGAACACATACAGTGCATCTGTTATTTTTCCTTGTGATGGTCATATGCCCTGCCCAATCAGCAACACGCATGTGATGTTCAATAAAGACCTACGCTTTGGTTTGAGTTAATGTGATGTGGTTTCTGATTTGTTAAAGTGTTTTGCACTTACCCGTCATGGTAGAGGTTTCTGCTAACTATAAATCGATTCTCCAATGGGAAACATCATGATAAATTCATAAACTGCAACATGTGTGAAATATTTGTAAAATTGAAACTGTAATGCTCATTTCATGGAACAAAATGTATTCTTTGGCTCATAGCCACCATAATAAAACGGTTACTAATTTAATCACTGCTGATTTCCTTTTCACTTTTGGAATTTCATAAAATGGGTGATTTTGGATAAATCTTTATTGCTAAATAAAGAATATCAGTTAAGATCACCTAAGAAATAGTAACTGATTTTTACTGAAAAGCACAAGAGATCCTTATTTATTTGCATGAGGAAACAGACTAAAGTAGTTTTCATTTAGTGATTCAAAAATGGCTTTAAAAAGTCAAGACACTGGGATGTAGGATCACAAAACCAGGACAGGTGACTGACCCAGATAAAAATGCAAAGTACTCTGCACACATATCACACATACTAGTAAATAAGCTCAGGGATATTAGAAAAATGTTCGGCAAAGCACATGTAGTAAACTCCAGTCTTGACTTTTATTTAATAAATTGACTTGCTAGATACTGTTGTATTACAACCCACAGGGGGCGCCGGGCCTCACCCACAAGAGCACACATCTTGCAGTCACAACTCAATCACCCACACATTTCTCTATATTTCTCTTTCAACCACACATGGCGTGATAGCATAACTTGAGCGCTACTGCGGTAAAGAAGAGAGGCGAATAGTTGAGCAAAACGAATAAAAAGGTTTGCTTTACTTTAACGAGTTGGACAACCGACACTGAACGCATATAAACGTCGCCACCAACAAACAAAGCGTGGCATACCTACACTTAAATACACTCACCCTAGACCAGACACCGGTGATACGAATCACGATAATGACAATGACATTCAACGCCACGCCCATGACACACACACCTAACAAACACGACACACACGCCCACACACAACACGGGACGAGGGAGGAGACTAGGGCGGCCACTGTGACAGATGGTACTGAGACTTTCAATGAAACTGTGACATTAAGCAACAAGTTGAAATGGATTGATAAACTTACCGATTAGATTTTATCATTTAAAATAAATTATCTGGTTTTGCAAAAAAGACACAAAGCAGAACCACTATCAGGACCAAACCTTTTCAATTATTCGTGCCTTGCATCACAGCCTAAAGTGCTGAACCTACAACTAATTTAAACACGTTAAAGTAAGTCATCATGAATAATGCAACTAAGAAATAAAAAGAAACTTAAAGCAACAGAGCAAGATGTAACACCGTGGTCTTACGTTCGATTCCCAGTTAGTACTGTCTGTTAGTACTGTCATAATAATTTGAGAGTTTGGTTGCTCTGGATAAGAGCATTGCCCAAATGCTCTAAATGAAAAGAAATAAATGGAAATAAAATGAGAGGCTTGATATGGAGCATTGATAAAATTGTTCAATTTTCTGATTGGCTTTGCTGAAAATGATACGTAAGAAAAAATGATATGTTTGAATAAATACGCGACTGAAACATAACAGTGGTATCAGCATTAAAGGACACAATGCACTGCTGATTACCGAAAACATCATGTCCTCATTCTAGTCCTCAGCTTATAAGAACGCGTTCCATCCGTTTGTAGATATACGAGTATGTCCTCACTCAGCACTTCCTTCCACTGGGTCGAAACCCAGGACTAGTGTTAATATTTCATCTCAGGGTCTTGCACAATAATCCAGTGGAGTGCTGCTACTCCACCATATCACCATCATGTTTTATTAACCCATACATTCTTCATGCACAGCACTGTTGAAGCACCACTTGGCTCAAATGGCATTCCTACCACAGGGGAATATCCCAACCACACTAGTTTGTCCAAAGGTTACTATACTGGCTTACTAAAATCTGTACATCTTCAAACAGTCTTTATCATATGATTAAAAATTGTGAGAAAAAGCAGATTTTGGGAGGCCAAGTAGCTTTAAAGGTCAGTGGATTAGCAAATTCACTCCCATCTGTGCCCAGAAGTCCATGGGAATATAACTGGTTGTGCCCTCATTTGACTGAATGATTTAGTTATATTTTTATCAATAAAGAGCAATGTTACCCACCTGAGGTATCTGTTATGACTGGCCAGAAGCAAATATGCACAAACCTTCAGAAGAGCAAGAACTAGCTATAACCAGGGAGATTAAAAAAAATACACTCCTTAAGACCTCTTGATGTGATTGTGAAGCTCCATTACATGTCAAAAAAATTGGGCTTTCTGATTCATGAATTCTGATGGCATGTGAGAGCACTGTGGTAGAATGGCTCACTGTCATTACCACTGGCCACCAGATCCCAGCATGGTGAACCACAGAAATAATCATTAAAGTTACAGACCTCTTGGTTCTAATGTCTGGGCCTGACCTTGTAGGCTTTAGAAAATCTGTATGAAAAGGTCACTGAATCTCACCCATACAGAAGCAGGAGGAAGAGCTCTGAAATAGTGCTACTTAAAAAACACTACAGAGAAAACTGACCTAAATCAACAAATGCCAGAAACACAAACAAAACTACCAATATGAAACAAATAAACAAAATACTGCTATTTCTAAGCCATTTGGAACCCATTGTCTTCTAGTATTTATGAAACAAACAAACCACTTGTAAGTCACTAAAACTGATTACACTGTTTTAATTCAAAAAAGCACTGAGATCAATAGCAGACATACATCAGTCCTTTTTATTTGGCACCAGACTCTCCCACATATGCCAGCTGTGGCTCTCATTTTCCAAACCAAATACTTGTCCTTCCTCAGACAGGTCAAATGGAGACGTTACTGTAATTGATGCAAGGTTACACCAAATGACTAATAAGAGTTATTGAAATGCCATCCCACTATTTACTGGAGTTGTCCAGAGCTCACATTACATTTATTGGATTTATTTGCATTCAAAGTGAATTAATAAGAAAAGATCAAAAATGAATAACCATCAAATAAACATCAAATATTGTAACAAACAAACAACAAAACATTCCTTTGTTTTTAATTATACACAGGATAAATGATAAAATATCCTCTGCCAGGTTTCACCAAGGGTCTGGCCTACTCAGTTCACAATATGCACCAGTGCCTTCCTAACTCTTCACAGGGGACATCAGATAGGTACTGCCTTTCACTGGTGTTTTGCTGAATTAAGCCCCTGATACCTCCAGACCACTCAACTGGCACCACAGCTCCACCCCTTCAAGCTCTTTTAAACCAACCATATACAAAACATCATCAGCCCAGTCCTCACATTCCTGAGATATAAAACACTTCAGCCATTCTATCTTTATGATACATTTCCCTAACTAATATGTACTCTTCTCATCCATTAGTCCTTTACAGCTATACTTACCTTACAGCCTCTAAAACTAAATTCCACAAGCAAGGATGTGACTTATTTAAGAACAAATCCCCTATCTCTACTGGCCTTACATACCAGCCATGTGGTCTTACCTCAGCCACCATCAACTTTGTGTATTTCATCTTCTTCCTTTCAAATGTTTCATCCAGTGCATCAACAAATGGAACTGCCAACTGTATATAAAATAAATTATCTGCTTACCTTCACAGTACAATGCTATATCTGTTCTTAGCAATGCATTGTGGAACCTGTAGTGTTTTACTTACATCTGCTACCAATTTCCATTCTCATGTCTCAACCCATCTACTGATTTTTACAGCCCACTCTCCAACACACTCACACATCTAATCACTCTACTTATATCACTATTGGACAAAGAGTTCACCTACACATAACCAATACCCATACATCATTTACTAGGATCTTCACCACACACTGTTCAAGGTTTTGCAGAGCTGGAATGATGTTGTAAGCTACTCCAAGCAAAACCAAGCAATTCTCACCAGGTGATTCTCCACTTCTCAAAATTTTGTCATTAAAGCCATTGCCCCTGTTTTCCCTGTGAAGGTTCTGTCATGCATTGTCCTTCCTCTTCCTTCTCTAAATATAAACCTGCACCCAGGAATAACCTTCACCCTTTAATTTCCTACAGAGTTGTTTGTGAATATTGCAACAAATCAGCAGTCTTGCAATCTCATAGATAGTTCCATAGGACCCACCTGCAGCATGAATTGATCAGTTTTGCTCCTTGGATCGTCACAACTATGAAAAAAAAGATGACAAGGAAGAAACCTGATTTCAGTTCAGCACCCTGAGCTATGACTCAGTGCTTTGACTCTGAGCTGTGACTCTGTTTAGAGGAACAACATAACACAGAGCACTCAGAGCAACACCTGAGCATGAATGTGGCTTGGGCCATGTCATGCATAGGTCTGTGGATCTAATGCTGTATTAACCCAGAAACAACTGAATCTGCAGGAGCTGCTGGATGCTAGTCATTAAATGCTTCTTTGTGCCAAACCATAATCTGATTAGAATCGCCCTCCCCCACCTCCTCTTTCCCACAAACATTTACATTTCTACTCTTCAGCAGATGTGCTTGTCCTGGAAACCTTACAGAAGTGCTTTCTTGTCTCTATGAAAAAAATATTTTTTTATCCTAAAGCCCTAATCAAAGCAGGCACTCAATGCAAGAAAAAGCATACAGACTCTTCTGGCTGCATTGTCCCTCACTTACTATACAGACAGCCTAGCTATGCCCATATGCCACACTGGTTGCCATTTATAGCAAGTGTTTATCTCAAGTGTTAAGCGTGCGGTGGGCCACATTTGTTCATAGTCCATATGCTATGCTTTTCTCATAAAAGCAGCAAGCAGAAGCCCAGCCTAGTCACACCCCAACCAGGAGCCTGAAGCGTTTGAATTTCATGCATGTTACTAATACCAGGTCAGCATATTTTCCCATGCTTGCTTTCTGACATTTTATTTTTACCTACATATTCACATTACCTGGTGATATGCCACTTATCCACTTTAGAACAATGCTCCATTTGAATCCAACCATAACAATGCTGTAAAATGGCAGTTATCTCTGTAGTTACCCTGTAGCATTTGCTTTACTTTTCGTACAAATATACTCAAACAGAGGTTATAACAATTCTTTAGCTTTCATACAAATATACTCAAACAGAGGTTATAACAATTCTTTAGCTTTCATACAAATATAATCAAACAGAGGTTATAACAATTCTTTACAGTGAAACTACAATGAAAGCCATAAAAGTAGAGGTATGTAGTGGGACTGAGACATGCATAAGCCAAGCCAACTGTCAAGAGTTGGCATCAAAATGAATGACTTTAAACAGAAGAATGGGTAACTGTGGCACCATGGAAACAGTTAGTGGAGGTTTAGGGAAGAAAGAAATACAATCAAATAGAAGCTTTCTCAGCATTTTTCTTAAGGTAGCCACTTAAGTATTCAAAACTATGAGCCCTAGAATGAGCCGTTGCTATGAGAGGTCACAGAACACAGTAAAGTGTTATTTAAAAGAAATGGTATGTATTATTTACTATAATAATTGACTAAACTATAAAGACAAATAATGAAGACAAATAAATGTCTCTACAGTTGTGTAAGGAGCATCCAGATAAACATATCTGACAAGGGGCTCACGTTTCCCACCAACCGTAACAGCCCCACATCCCAGCCCACATCCCAGTAATCTCACGTGAGTGGAATGTATCACAAGCACACTGGCACTGTGACCCAGTTTTGTCTCCAGTCAAACTCCTACAAACTCCCGACTGTTTCTTTAAAACATTTCTTAGGAGAGTCAAAACAAAGATGTCCATCCAGGGAGCATCTGAAATAACCTCTATACTCAAATCCCATTTCAGGAAACTATGAATGAAGGACAGCGCTTAAACATAAAATCTGATGACCGTTTCTAAATTGTCTGAACCATTCCTATTACTTTTTTTCCCACAATACTACATATCAAAAATGGTTTAAATCACATGATTCATGCTAATATTCTAAAATAAATACAGTGCCAAAATAGTTGAAGAGGTTTTCTTTTGAATAAGACCACAGAACTTCTCACTGGACTTTCTGTTATAAGTACCTGTATTAGTGTTACTACTAGACTGCAGGTCACTAAAACCACCAACCAAAAATATAAGGTCTTTAACGGACCTTTGAAGAGGTTATTAAAAAGTGTAAAATCTTGTTTTCTTCAGGCCCAAAGACAAAAATGATACTGTGAACAATTTTATAAGTACAATAACTCCAACTAACTCATACATATAGTCCATTTCTGATCACTTGTTATTGTCAGACCATTTCAAATATAAGACACTGGTGAAACAAACTCCAAATTTCCCCCATCAATAACTGAATCTTGTGCAAAGGATGTGATGTAATCTTTATGTTGAAACCTAGATAGAATTTACAGTGGGTAGCCTATGTCATTTGCTGTGGGTCAAATTTGATTTTTGATATTCTGGATTTCTGGTGGAGGGAGAAAGGAACAGACCTAATCTGTTCTGCAATTTGTGTGGTCGCTGGAATAGTTGTTTCAAATCTCTTCATGCCCACAAGGCTGAGTGTGTAAAGGTCTGAAATTTAATCTATTGCTGCACTGTTGGACATATTTTGAAAATGAGAAGTATAACAAAGTATAGTCATAAGATGATCTCTTCCAAAGGGGAAAATAAAGAACAAATTAACTGTGTTGATAATTCAGTGAAAGTTCTATGCTATACTCATATTCTATAAATGCAAAACATAAACAGTAAAATCACCTGCCAAAGTAGAAGACTTGTTCACCTGGAGGTGTGTGCTTTAAAGTACCAGCTTAATAAAACTGTGCTGTGATGTATTCTATTTGTATGTAGTACTTTTAGTACTTAGTTTTTATTTACAACATAAATAAAATTGTACACAGTTTGGAAAACTCAACACTTAAATGACAAACATATGAAATTTAACTTTCATCCTTTTTAAATATATACTTTCTATATAGCCTTTCTTAACAAACACTTTGATATTAAATACCTAGCATCATTTATGTATTTATAAGCAAGCGTTTAGTAAGATACATCTATCTCCAAAACCAACCAAAAAGTTTGATTGCAACTTGTCTTGGACAAATTTTGTTGCTAGTGTTGAAGTGACTTCTAATGTATTTGGAGAGTGCACACTAAAATTCTTTTTTTTTTTAACTTTTATCCACACACTGTAGCTTTCTGTAGTAACAAGCCACTGAGATTGCAAATGTACTTAGTCAACTTGTATTTCAATCAAATATGTGACTAAGCATCCTATTTCAACTGGTTAAAAAAGTGATTTTGCTCCATATTGTTAGTCAGTCAAATCGAGTTAATCTCAAATGAAATTATATCACATAATGGCAACAACGAACATTAATTCAAATTTGCGATATCAATCTAAGAAAATATACGTAATGTTATGCGATATGTATTTTATAATTTATCTATTCGCCAAACAGTGTGTACAATATTCAATGAACCCCTATATTAGAGGTCATGGGGTACTATAGCACTGTGCAGTACAAATAACCGATTGGGGTCTAGATTAAACGCTCAGAAGCCTTTCCCGTTTTACACTGCATAATATTCGACACGTAGTGTGGACAACATTTACGTTAACAAGCTTTCCTAACACACAGGTCGATAACAAAAAATATTGCCTTTGGGAAACCCTTTTCTAAGAACGGTGGTAATCGCTAATCTTACCACTATGCCACAACTGACACCTGGCTTCCACTACATGTGGGCCTATCTGTAATTTTCAGTCACCTTTTTGTTCATTCGAAAAAGGGAAATATAAAATTATAGATCGGCAATACGTCGCAACAGAATCAGATAAGCGGTTTTATTTTTTAATCTGGCCTTGACAATAATGAGCGGCCATCAGTGATAGCTCATTATCTTTACAAGGTTGGATGCTGTGCGTCTTAATACGCAGCCCGGATACACCAGCTGCTACTGACTCATTCACAAGATAGCAAAAAATATCAAATATACATCATCTGATAAACACATATTTTATACTCATATTCAGTGTGGCGTGGTGATGTGATGGCAGTTCGCTCCTCTAAACGTCCAGTTAGCCTACAAGCTTCAGTGAAGCCATGCCTTATTACATCCGAATTTCTTTCCGGTCGGTTTTTAAAGCGCACATCTCGCATAGCAACGTGCAGATATAATTAGCGCACAGTGAATATCTATTAAACATGCCAAAATATAAAGCGATGCTTACCAAAAAATAAGTCTTGTCGACGAATCAAGGCCTACTACCCTCAAATCCGTTTCCATAGTCTTACATTTTTTTCCGTTACCCCTCAGCATCAGCAGCCGTACAATGCAACGACGGTACCGATGATGCTTCCTGACCCCGCCCTCCTTGTACTGCGAGAATGAGCTCACCACATTCGCTCAAACAGGCACTGCAGTCTCCTTGGCCGCACCATCACAGTGTGCTCTCTTCGGTGTAGAGCCACTTTTTTTTATAGTTATAAGATATCCTTTTTTAATTAGTCGCATCTGTCGATTATCAGTTCTGCCGGCGTTGTTACATTTTCTTAAAGACTAGGCTACGATTTCAGTTGATCATTTTTGTCAGTCGCGGGATGCAAAGCTAATCCAACACGATTCGAGGAATAATTTCACATCGTTCAGATTTGGCTACGCTAGCTGTACGTTTATTTATTTATTTTATTTTATTGTTACACAATGTTTATTGTTTAATGTTACAAAAAATGCGATACTAATGATTTGATGCGAATAATAGCGGGTCCAAAATGTATTTCCGGTTTATTCACCCCAAGGTTTGGGCATACCTGCAATTAATAAAGGTTACTGGAAACCTTTCCACAGAAAAAAAATATTACAGACGTTTCTTAAGAGCCAAACAGAATATCGCCTTACGTATTACAGGGCCGATTTTCATTTAAAGACAAACAAACAAAACTGAATACGGCAAATGAAAGCTAAGTATAGGAGGAGAGTTTATAAACTTTTATTTCGAATTTAGAGCTTTTTAATTCGTTTCCCCTTATCATTATCTGACTGCCATCTTATGGAGGATTGCAGAAGTGACTGATTCGGCTGCTGTCCTTCCTCCTTTTTCCACGTTTATAGGCTGTGATTAATGCACTTTTGGCGTGTGTGTGTGTGTGTGTGTGTGTGTGTGTGTGTGTGTGTGTTGTTACATACAAAGTCTATTACGCTGTACATGTAGAGTACTTTATGTGAGAAGAAAAGAGGAAGCAGGTTTTTTTTCCCAATGTATACCTTTCCATTTGAAAATACCACACCTATAATGTTTTAACTGCAAAACACAGTCACAGAAGAAAGTTTGAATAATCGAATGGTCTTCTTGTGTCACAACTCCAAACTTGCAAAAGAACCACTGTGGGATTGATGAGAAATGATAGCCAGCTATAGAGGATTCTTTTTGGCAGTAGTAAAAAAAGATCATAATTCAATCATTTATTCAATAACATTTACTCATTTTTCCATAGCAGGAAGGAAATTGCAATTTCCAGTAATTATACGTAATTACTGTGTCTATACAGTATTTTGAGGTATGGTGATAAAAATAATAATAGTTTTACTGTCTACTGTCTATATTTATCACATTTATTATATGCAATACATGATAAAAAATAAAGAAAAATGAAAAATTATTCCCTTGTGTATCAGTTCTATACCTGTCAGTCATCTGATTCAGTACATTTTACTGTGCCCACAGCTAAACTGACACAAAAGAAGAACATCTTAGTGACTGTAATTAGCATTACAGTAAATATTGTTGAATGCATTTGTAATCTCATAAAACTATTAAGTAGTATTAAGTTAAAAAAAACAAAAACACATAATGTAATATGCCAAGAACTACAACAGATAGAGCACATCTACAATACAAAAAACACATACAGATACACTCACAAAATACCCCACAAAATTACAGACATGAATTACTGTTACTGACATCCTTTTCTTAATGGGTTCTGTCACTGTGAACACACAGCAGACATTTTACATCAATACAGGTGCAACTCATCTCACTGATCAAATCTCCTAAAGTGTTTCCCTTTAACTCTGCTTAAACTGAACTTAGGGTTCCTGCCTTATGAAGCAAAACTGTCACACTGGAAAAAATATTTTGGAAAATCACAGCTTGGTTTGGAGAATGCTGTTGGATTGGACTCAGTCAGTCCTCAATAGAGAGCACTTCCTCCTGAATTCTTGGCCCCGAGAGCGGATCCACTTATTGGCCACTGCATCAAAATGTACAAGAAACTATTATGAGCCTTTTTGTAATGAAGGTGTCATCTCTTTATGCATATTTAAATGTCAGCAAATATTCAATCTTTGATGGAAAGCTTTGATGGAAAGCTGGGCTTCCAGATAGGGTTTAAGATATGTATTTACACACACACATACAGTGTTTATTTGGGGCGAGGGCGGTGGACGGAAGAACTCACCCCACTTACTGCCTAGAAAAACAGGACACCCAGCATGCAGGGTTCTGGTGTCCTCCTCTCCGCTCTTCAGCAGGTTGAACCAAACCACCGCTGAGCCCTGCAGAATCACAGATGCCGCCACCATTCTGCTTAAGACATATGGAGACATTTACATTCTGCTGCTCACTCTCAGATGCAAGAACTGAAGCGATCACTAACTGCTTTAGGCTGAAGTGCTGCGCCTACGCTCGGAAACACAGTGGCTCCGCCCACTTCGACATCACTCATCTGAGACAAACCAAGCAGGTTAATAATTAACTTGATATAACGTGGTATAAACTGAACTTCTATTCATCCTTTTAACAGATCTTACATAGACCAAGACAGTTGCGATCCTCCTCCCTTGGAGTTCAGCAAAAGAATCGTTCACAAGCTGCAGAGAGACCAGAGAGGTTCCTTTTTGTTATATATGTATGTAATTCTGAATACTTTTGAATACAAATCAACAACTACAAAGGAGTTGTTCAAAGTGTTATACTATATACTGTATGTCCCCTACAAACTGTAACTAAAATTGTGGGTTGTAGCATGAAGACAGAATCATCAACTACCCACCGCTGAGTCATAGTGTGGTTCATATTGTCCACCAATTCCATAGTTTGCAACCTGAAAGACAAAAGATGCATTTGGCTTTGTTTAAATATGAATCATATCTCACTAAGTCAGTCCAGTGTCCACAGGGTTAGTAAGCAGTGCCTCAGTGCCTCTGAGCCTGCAGAACACTTAGTAATACATCACATACACCAGAAAGTTCAAAGTAGCCATCTTGGTAGTAAATTATGCAAATTTTAATAACTTAACCTGGAGGTCCTCTGCTGTTTCCATGTCCAGTCCAGTGACATCGGCTATTCTTTGATTGACATGGGCAACCACTGGACTTTCATCTTCAGATAACCAGGCACTGAGAAAGAGACGGAAAGAGTCACATTTACATATATGTCTGGAATTCATTCCATTTGAAAAGTTAAGTGTGTACAGACAGGAAAATAGGGTCCCTAGTAAACCAGAAGTCATGTTAAAACTTGAATTTAAAACCTCTTTTTAAGATTCAGCACATATTTCTCACATATACACTCTGCATTTCGCATATGACTTCATCTTGTATATTTCCTACTAATCACTGTTTACCTTTTTGACACACGTACTGTGGTGGAAACCTTTTCTCCTGTGACTGGGTCTACAACTTTAGCTCTGGCAAGCTAAAGACAAAAAGAAATGTTACAGTATTACAGCTTCAGCTTGTAGTTGGTTCTAACCTGGATGCACGTCATCTTATATTTAGAGAAAAACATGCATTGCATTGCTACATTATAATGTAGCATTATAATGATAAAAGATACTAATTAAAAAAAATTGAAAACAATGCTATGAATATTTTGAAATAAAGTTTTGATCATTTATGCTGCTCTCAAGCATTTATAGACAGGGAATTCTACATAAGCTCTACTTCTTTCCTCCTGTGACACAATTAAATTACATAAACAAAATGATGAAAACACACAGATCTTACAGTATGTGAAAGCATAGATTATAATGCGAAATGTTCTTAAGAATGCTGTCAAAATGTTGTAGACCCACTCCCAAGGTTGATTTTTAGACTCACCTTTGACCTGGAAAGTCCTTTGATCACTTCAGTCTCACTTTGCGTCAAAAGGTCATGAAATCTGAGGATGAGGGGTTGATCCCACTCCTGCTCCAGTTTAGCAGGGGCGTACATCAGCCGAGCATTCCCTCCCCCTGTTGTGTATCTACAAACCATCTTCCTCTGTCTCTGAGGGGTCTACTCATTAAAATAATGGCCAAGTTAATATACAGTGGATATAAGGCCATTCACAGCGTACTATTGGTGAAAGAGTCAGGGCTGAACAATATCAGTACAAATGACCATTTTGGTCACATATCAATCATTTTCCAATTTTTTTTGGATAAAGTCCATCTAAAACATGTTTTCAGTTACACTTGAAAATGTTGAAACTCAACAGAAACATTGTTTAGCATATTTTATTTTCTCTCACGTCCACTCAACCGCATTTTCTAATTAAGTCAATGTTGATTCAAGCATATCTTCTTTGTAATGAATCATTCACTGTCTTTCTCAGTACATCACCCTTGTTTTAAAGTCCTTACCATTTTGATCCCTTCTCCTCTACACAAGGCCTCATAGTCACTGTGATAAACCGGAGGAGTTATGTCTGTGGGGGAGATGGAGAGTTGTGCCTCATCCCAGCCTGTAATACTATCTACCAGCCTGCTGGTATGTGCTAGTTGGAGCAGAGTCTTTAAGTCCATGTTATCTGTGGAGGATAGGTCATGTCTGCCATTCATTCAAAGCAGAAATACAAAATCTTGTAAAAACTTTGCAAACATGACTTTAAATATGTGTTGGAGTTACAGTACAAGGGCATCTTATTTGGAAAGGGAAACGGCAGGTATTAAATGCATGTACTTTCTTTCTAAGGAACTTTGTGATTTGCAAACAAATGAAAACATGACTATGTTTTTAGTTTAGTCTGGTCCAGGCAAAACCATTTTGAGTTTTAGCAATAAACATTGAACTTGACACAAAATAAAACACATCCCAATATTCCAAATATGAACATTTTACAAATATTTAAAGATAAACGTGGATAACAAAAGAAACTAAAACATATAGAACCCAGATTTACCATGCTGTTGTTTTAGCCTCAGAGCAACAGGCAAATTCCCTGCTGGAAACTGAACAGAATCAAGAAGTTGCAGAACTTCTTGTTTGGATACTGCAGCATCTGTAGCCTTGTCAAGTTTCCTCAGGGTCTCCTGCATCCAAAGAACAGCATGATGGAACTGATGATTCTGGTGAGCTACCATCGCAATTTGGAAACATTCATCTGGATCCAGGTTCACAGCATTTTGCATCTCTAACATTAAGAAAAAAGTTAAAATGTTACAATTTGACCAAAATGAAAACCACAGTAGAGGTCTTCAGAAGTAGTATCTTGTTCAGCGAGTAGCATTTCTGATGGATAACCAGTAAGCATGAGATTTACCAGACATTTTCTTTGGATCTAGTTGGTAAAGGTCTTGCAGTCTAAGCATGGCTTTTACTATTCCATGGAAATCAGTGTCACTGGGGAGCAACTCGGCTTTTGACCTTAGTGTACCAAAATCTATACAAAGGAGAAATTCAAAAGAATAAAGCAATAGTGAATTATTCCAACACTGGAAAATCATTGCTACTCCATAAAGCAAGCATGCATTTTAAAGCTTGCACAGATGTAAAATAGAGAACCAAACCCATATAAACTTAATCATTAACAAATCTGCTACAAATTAAAAGTAACTAATGTAGGCTGCACTTCTGCATGGTGCTTTTATCTTATAAACTGTGCAGTCGGTTTTGCCATCGCCAAGTCTTTTGAGTATCCTCAGCTATGACCCATTTTAAGATAATCCTGCTCTAACACACCTTAGACATAAATTCAGCACCTGACTACTAGTTCAGGCATGTTATGAGGTGTGCTGGATTTCAGATCCTCCTTGTGTCAGTTACCTTGGGAACTTTGCAGTAAGCACCAGCAAAACAGTTAAGAAAAACAGTTTATTATTTATAGATGCAACAAGATAATGGAAAGAACAGCAGCAGCACATGAGGAACCATTTTAATATTCCCTATCAACTGTGACGTGGCCTGATCGTTTCGTTATGAAAGACAGAATTGCCATTGACTGATGTACTGCTCCCAATAAGCTGATGAATTCTGGCAACTCTGGGCATATTTACTAATGTCTAATTGGTTCTTTAACCATTAGTTCACCTGGACCCTCTGAGATGTTCTGTCTGGCAGCTTCTTTAACGGCTGTGCCCGCATTCCTCAGCTGTCTCACGAGCCTGAATGCTTTGAGGGGGTTGCTGATGAACCTTTCAGGGTCTTCAGAGGAATCAACTGAAACACTCTTAAGGCCTTGAAAAGCTCTGTTAAATACAAACAAATTGGCAGGATGATTTGTTATGGGCTCCTGGTGCTGATAACACAGCAGATAATGATCACTGTCTACTGTGTGTAAGCACCTTAATGTATAAAATTACTGTTCTTTTCTTTTATGGTCAGTATTTTTTTTTTATGATTTTGCTTTATGAAATTGCTTCCAACAAAAAAGTAATACAAATCATCTTTTAGGAAAAAAGAAATTTGCATGAAGCAAAAGTGAACATACACCTTCAGCAAAATCTATGCATCTTTTCAGAAAGATTATACGACATTTTCTGAACTGCAGGAATAACAAACATTGTTTGATACTGAGTAGTGATAGTTACCAGAAGGTAACAAATCATTATTTATGTAGCGGTTTTTACAATGGTCACTGTCTCAAAGCAGCAGAACAGTTAAAATTTTTTTTTTACCTTTTCAGTATGTTTGTCTGTTTTTCCAAAGTTGTAATGTAGTGTTCAAGACATTCAGAAACCTCCTTCTTTAAATCAATAAGCTGAGTCATATGATCTGTAAAGCATAGATTGCCTTAAGAACAGGTATTTCAGCACACAATTATGCAGACACTACAACACATTTTATTAACAACTACTTTAAAGTCTAATTGAGAACATGATCCAAGCAACTGCACTTTATTAAATGAGCATATACTACCTTATATTTTTGTTTGAAAGCTGTTAGATGGTCAAATAGATTAGTTTCCAATGAGTTCAAATCCATACCTCTATATGTGATCTCTAAATACTCTGAGGAAATACAAGGCTAATCATTTAAATAAACTAAACAATAACAAACGCATACCCTACCTGTTGATGAGTAGAACTCTTTCATTCCACAACAGAAAGTCCAGAACGATATCACTACAATGACCACCTTCACCTCCATCATCTATTAGTTTGAATGTATAGTGACGAGCAAAGTGCACAGCAGTGAAGCAGACACATCACAGGTGTTCAGTACTCAAGACGAAAGGTGACGGGGCTTCTTAAGTTCCACTAAGCAAAACGCCACATAACCGATGGGTCCAAGAACCAGAACTGGTTCAAAAATCCCCATGAGGTTATGAGCCAACAACAGAAAGAAGGCAAGGTAATAATCCAGATGATTATGTTGTGAAACAGTGTGACATTAGCAGTACCATCAGTTGCCAAAGACCTTCTGATTACAAAAACATGTTTTTGACGCTTTAAGCAGTATAGTATTGGAAGCCGTAATTAGGTGGATTTGGCCTAACTCAGTAACAACAGCACACTAACTCACTAGGACAGTTTTGGTCATTGGAATCATCAAAACAAATAGCTAAAGTTTTGGAGTAATCTTTTGACAGCTCATTTTTAACATTTGTGTAGACTCAACAGTGTTCTTTTGCTTCAGTGCAGCTTAAAGAATCTTACCTTAGTGAATAGAATTATATGGGAGCAGTCAGCAAATATACAATCGTTTATGCAACCTGTACAGTGTGGCAACCTGACCACAGGTGTGTTTAGTTCCTTTATTGAGTCACACAACCGTCAAAAACAATAAAAAGTTGCTTTTTTTTAAAAAACACAACATTGTTTCTGATAAGCTGAAAAAAATGATAGAAAGTATGACCTAAACTGGGAATGATAGTCTAGTTATAAACAATGTTTACAAACAAAAAACTGGTATCCCTGGGTGTTTAGTGCTCTTAAAGTACTACTATTATTATTATTACATATCTGAAAAGTCACTGAGTTTTGACAGTAAAAAAAAAAAACGCTTTTCATAAGGTGCAATGCACAAGGTCCAAAACAAGTTCACTAAAACTCAACCAGTAATAATGGTACCTTCCCAGGGTATAAACCATGTCAGGCACGAGTGCTACAAAAATACATACCGAAACAAACCATTTAAAAGGGACACTGTTTATTGCACACCATATACTGTATCTGTATATGTAATTAAAACATGAATTGCCATAAAACAGTATAATAATTTATGCACTCTATAAATAACAAAAACAAACAAAAAAAATCTTTTGACCTTCTGAAAGAACTGAGCGACTTTAAATTCTAGCCAACTACTTTTTGATCCAATGAATGGAGACTAAAGGTGAACCCCCAGTGCATCTGTATTCCAATGAGCTCCTCTGTTGTGGACACATTTTCAATTTTGGCACAGAAAGTGGCTCTCGTTTCTGCTCAGTGGACTTGGACTCCTACAGGGGACTAAAACCTTGCTGGGTCTTTTGACTGATTAAACAAAATGCTCCACAGTCACAGTCCTTCCCCCACCCCATGTTGCTACGTAACAGTAAATGGTGGGAGGAAAATAAAGGAAAGATAAATATTAACAGTTAAAATTGAAAGGAAATTCCTTTAAGCCCAGGCAACTTGGACACCTCACAAATTCCACTATACAGTTGTGATGGTTACCGTGTCCTTGTCAAATCATCATCATCATCACATTCTGAAAACGCAAGTGTTCAACATGGCTACCAAAGCTGACTGACCCAGCTTGAAGAAAAAAAAAAAAGTACACCATTGTATCCAAGAGCAGAGCACCAGAGTTCGGAGTGTGGTGTGCTGGTTTGTTATGCATAGCACGTGGAGTGGAGTGTTCGCTCGCCTCAATCCACCTCCGTGAGGCCACAGGGTCTCCTGAACTCCTGCCCTCGCTCATGGAGCCACTTGTTGGACACTGTCAAAAACACAGGAACACTTGCATGTCAAAAGAGGGCACACGATAATTCAGTAAAAGCTGATTTATACTGCAGTAATTTCTTCCCAAAAAGCTTGACTCAAGCACTCCAAAGCTTACAAAGTCTCAAATCTTAAAAGGCACACTCAAATTTTCAAATGTTCTGTCAGTACTGAGCTACCTTAGATACTTGGACACTGATACCTTAGATGTCTCTCACTCTCACACCCTCACTCTCATTTGGTGAAATAGGACGTTGTGTGATTAAGCCAATGTATAATACACCATAATGGGCAAGAGCAATTTTAATCTTTTTAAACATTTTTCCTGCATAAAATGATGGGATTTTATAACTGGTGAGTTTGTTCACTGGAAACATTTCAGTTCACTTACTGCGTTTTAGCACTCAGCATTGGAATTAATTGTATTTATATTCACCGACTTAAGGATCTCCATTATGGATCTAAACGGTGTTGTGCTCCTCCTGCTTACCCCATTTACTCCCCACTAGGACAGGGCAGGCAGCATGCCTCGTTCTGTAGTCTCCTTCGCCACTCCTGAAGAGGTTGTACCAGAACACTGCGGTACCCTGGCAGCACAACATAGACACATTAACGCATGTTAAAATGATGCCATTACCCAACCAGTGAAGAAGCAGGTGTAGTCCAGTCACATGGATGGAGAGGATCCTACCTTTCTTGGCTTGATAGCAGCTCCAAAATCTGGGAACACTGTGGCTCCACCAGCTTCAACATCAGTCATCTACCGCAAAAAACAGAAACAAAATGATAGCAGCAAACGACATGATAAGTTCTTGGTCCAAGCTCATATGCTACAATATACCATTAACTACACTAAATATTGTACATAACTCAATATTGTACATAAGTCAATCTGGCACATGTTGAATACTGACAATTATAGGTATATTTATATACATACAACAAAGACAAGAGGCAAATAGTGGAATTAAATATGTTGTAAGCTTCCTTAAATGTTTAATATAGACTTCCATTTTTAATTAATTAATGGAACTTAATTTTCCATTAATAAAATACATGAGCATAGCATGAGCCAGGATGTTATAGGGTTATCGTCTCTTTCTAATAGACATTCTAACTGACTCAACACTCAAACCACGTTCAGCATAAGTTGAGTCGTGTTCGACCTATTACTTATTGAAAGTAATCACCATGTCAGTCAAGTAAAGTACACCACAGAGTGTACTGGTAAAATGAGCCAGCTATGGCAAGGCCACCCACACACGCAAGAGTGTCTAAGAGCGTCATTCACAGCATGGGGGTGGGGGCGTATACTTACATAATTTAAAAAAGTAGCCACACGATTTCCTGTGCCTAACGATTTGAAAGCTTCTGGCTCATCTTTCTATAAAGATAAAATTTCAGAGTAAAAGGCAGGGAGCTCATTTGAGAGCGTGAATGTACTTACATAGTTCAGATAGGTGGCAAGCCTATTTCCATGAACCTTGAGGTTGCTGTCAAAAGGACGCTGCAAAAGATGTTCGCAACTTTAAGCCCAAAGTGAAGGGGACAGGCAGAGGGGCTGCTGCTCGCCACGCAACGTGGGAGCCTTGACAGAAAACGTACAAGCGGTTGCACAAAGAGGGATCTATGCACTGGGTTGCAAACTCTTGGGGAATTGAGAAGTCTAACCCGGTAAGCCCAGGTGTGGTACTGAGCAAACACAGTAAATGCCAAGGAGGGGACTTGCTTGTTCAGCTGATCTCAGTTGTGTGAGATGTTTGCCATCATTGCAACTGCTGATTCTCAAGCACATGCAAAATTAAGGGGAAAAAAAGGTAATGCTAAATTGTGAACCAACAGAAGCTAAAAGACAGATCTCTATAAAAGGTTGAAACACCGAAAACTACATATACCTTTAAATCAGCACAAAAACACCATATGACTTAAGTCCATTTGCAATGCAACAAAAAAAGAAACCAATAAATGAACCTGTAAACTATCATTTCTAAGATCAATGCATAGTCATTTTCTATGTTGTCCACAATTCATCATTACACTTATGTATGGAAGTCAGTTCGTGTAGCTTAAAGAGGCACGGGCTTATGTACTTTCTTGTTAGTCGTTTCCAACATGAACGCGCAACTGTCAGTTTACACATTTATTACAGTTAGTAAACTCAGAACTCAAACCATGCGAGAAATCAATATAATATGAATTGGTATTAGTCATTGAACATGTATTAGTTCTGCATTTCCCATCTAAGAATACACACAATGATATGTAATACTAGAACAGCAGGCCTCATCTTCACACAGAAACACTCGGCTCTATGCAGAAACAAACATGCCGGGCCTGGACATCAAGCTTACCCTGGAGAAATCATAATGAGGCTCATATTGACCTCCAACTCCATAGTTAGCAACCTGCACAAAGAGAGAGAGAGAGAGAGAGACAGAGAGAGAGAGAGAGAGAGAGAGAGAGAGCACGAGCGAGCGAGCGAGAGAGAGAGAGAGCGAGCGAGCGAGAGCGAGCGATCTAGATATGCATGTACATATGTATCAAAACGAATGAAATGGCAGCAAAAATCATTAGTTCACTCAAAACACATAGCCAGTGAAAGCAAAACAGCTATCTGGCTGCTCACCAACAGACAACGTAGAATAAATAAAGAGATAGCGCTTTATTTGACCAACAAGGCTAAGAGGTTAACCCTGTTTTATAAACAATCCATTTGGAATTCAAAAAGGATAGCTCTCGTGTAGATCTGGAACAGCCAAAATTTACTGGATTATTTAGACACAGACGTGAGGGAGGTAAGAGGGCTACAAGACTTAGAGATTTATAGAACCTATACAGCTCCAGAAGCACTAAAGCCTAAATGGCCGCTGAGAAGAACTTCGTAAGAAAGTCGTATTACGAGGTGTAGTCTTGTAGTGTTTAAACACCTGGAGAAGTTCAGCAGTATCCACTGATAAACCGGTGATATCTTCTATTCTCTGATTCACGCGTGCAATGACTGGATCCTCTTCTCCTTCCAACCATGCGCTGAAAGTCACAAACACAGGGCAACAGCAGCTAGGAAACATTTCCATTCACAATCGATTTAAATGCATGTACAGATTTTCTCAATATTCAGAGGTTTTTATGGAGACAGGTTTGATGAGTAAACAATCAGGTTATTATAGAAAAAGTTCTTTCCTTGTTGCTGACTAACCTTTTGGACACTCTGTAATGTGCTGTTGTCAGGACGCCCGTTTTTGGGTCTCGCACAGTGGCCCTTGCCAACTAGACAGAAAAATCAATCTTGCTGAGAGGCCATCAAATCAATATTTTTCAACAATAAAGCAAATTTCAAATGCCTCCACTGACCAACCATTAACACTGCTGTAGGGTGGTTGTGTAACAGATTCTTTAGACAAATCAATCATAACTCTAAGGGGGAGAAACAAACAAAAAATGTATCTCTCTCTATATCTGGTTTAGATTACAAAAACATATGTCCCAGCCTTCACTGTCAGTTTATATTATTTGAATAAAAATCCATATTCTAGATTCCAGAAACAAGTCTATACTTAGAGTGGTGTGTCTTTTCAGAAGTGCTCATGTGTTTGGTTAATGACTGCTTGGGCTTACCCTGGGTTTAGCAAGCTCTTTGATCTTCTCGATTTCTTCATGAGATAGAGCCTCCAGGTAGCGGACAATGTGCGGATTGTCCCACTCATCTTCCTCTTTCATGGGTTTAAGAAGGAGGCGAGGGTTCCTGTTCCCATCGTGGTAGCGGCAAAACAGCCTGCTCAGCCTCTTTGGAGTCTGTGGGAGGCTGCAGTTAGCTTAGCATCACACATTTAAAACAGTTTCTTGCTGTGACATATTACATACATGCTACAAAAAAAATCAACAAAAGACTTTTGTATTCTAAAAACCATTCTGGCATATTAAGCAAAGCCTTGCCAATCTCTATTGTGATTTCCATTGTACCCTTCTCCCTCACAGACGCTCACCAATTTGACACCCTCCCCTCTGCACAGGGACTCGTAGAGCTCCCTCTCGGGCAGGTAGTCTTTGGGACGCTCATAGGTTCCAAGCTGAATGGGCTTTTTGTCAGAAGACTTCTGCTCATCACGGCCCCTTTCACTTAGCTCTTTGGAGAGCAGCTGCTCGAAGTAGCGCAGGTTCCCTCCCGCCCTCTGGTGGCTGGGATCTGCCAGCACAGAGATGTAAAGGGTTAAATAATTTTGGTGAGGAAGCACTGAATTGACCGCTGCATTTCTAAAAGATTACCAATGAACACGAGGCGTCGGGTGAGCTCGATGGCTCGCGGCAGGTCGCCCATCTGATAGACGGAGTAGCTGAGGTAGTCCAGGACCTCAGCCTTGGAGGTCTTGGATTCCTCTCCGGCATCCATCTGCCTGAGGGCCTGTTGCATCCACAGAACTGAGTGGTAGTAGTCGTTCTCATTGTAGGCAGTTTTACCCATGTCAAAGCAGTCATCTACTGTCAGGAAAGCATTATAGCGCACCCCTGTGGACCAAAGTTTTAACAGTGTTAAGGTACTTTTAATCATTGAATCTTTCAATTCCTTTGCTAAATTCAATTAAATGTTTAGCGTTTATACATGAAAAATACATGAGACAAAACTACAACAGTGGTGTCTTAGACCTAAATAAGCATTAGACTGTATCCCTCCTTACAACAACAACTCAAAATACTTAAATGCTTAATTTGTTTTAGTTGTTTTTCCATGTTACATAAATGTTTAATCATTTTGGTTTCATGAAATAATTCAGTGTTCACATTCAACTCAAGACCTTTATTGTAGAAGCTCTTGACGTAGGGATTTAATTCAACTGTAGGCAGATATATATCAGGTACAGTGGCTTGCAAAAGTATTCATACCCCTTGAACTTTTCCATATTTTGTCACTTATAACCACAAACAAATATTTCATTGGAATTTAATGCGAAAGACCAACACAAAGCGGAGTGCACTTACAATTGTGAAGTGCAAAGAACATGATTCAAAACATTTTTTATAAATAAAAAACTGAAAAGTGCGGTGTGCAAAAGTATTCAGCCCCCTTTTCTCTGAGTGCAACCAATTGCATTCAGACGTTGCCTGATGACTGCTAATGACTAAAAAGAGTCCACCTGTGTGTAATCTAATCTCATTACAAATACAGCTGCTCTGTAACGGCCTCAGAGGTTGGTTAAGAGAATATTGGGGAGTAAACAGCATCATGAAATCCAAAGAACACACCAGACAGGTCAGGAATAAGGTTGTGGAGAAGTTTAAAGCAGGCTTAGGCTATAAAAAGATTTCCCAAGCTTTGAACATCTCATGGAGCACTGTTCAATCCATTATCTGGAAATGGAAAGAGTATGGCACAACTGTAAACCTACCAAGACAAGGCTGTCCACCTAAACTTACAGGCCGAACAAGGAGAGCACTGATCGGAGATGCAGCCAAGAGGCCCATGGTGACTCTGGACGAAATGCAGAGATCCACAGCTCAGGTGGGGGAATCTGTCCACAGGACAACTATTAGACGTACACTGCACAAATGTGGTCTTTATGGAAGAGCAGCAAGAAGGAAGCCATTGTTAAAAGAAAACCATAAAAAGTCCCGTTTGCAGTTTGTCAGAAGCCATGCTGGGGACACAGCAAACATGTGGAACAAGGTGCTTTGGTCAGATGAGACCAAACTTGAACTTTTTGGCCAAAATGCAAAACACTTTGTGTGGCGGAGAATCAACACTGCACATCTGAACACACCATCCCCACTGTCAGCCATGGTGGTGGCAGCATCATGCTCTGGGGCTGCTTCTCTTCAGCAGGAACAGGGAAGTTGGTCAGAGTTGATGGGAAGATGGATGAAGCCAAATACAGGGCAGTCTTGGAAGAAAACCTGTTGGAGTCTGCAAAAGACTTGAGACTGGGGCGGAGGTTCACCTTCCAGCAGGACAACGACCCTAAACCTAAAGCCAGGGCTACAATAGAAAACAAAAACAAAACAAAACATAATTCATGTGTTAGAATGGCCCAGTCAAAGTCCAGACCTAAACCCAATCGAGAATTTGTGGCCGTTTTGCAAAGAAGAATGGGAAAACATTTCAGTCATTAGATGTGCAAAGCTGGTGGAGACATGCCCTAAAAGATGGCAAAAGGTGGTTCAACAAAGTATTGACTCAGGGGGGCTGAATACTTTTGCACACCACACTTTTCAGTTTTTTTATTTGTAAAAAATGCTTTGACTCAATATAATGTTCTTTCCACTTCACAATTGTATACCACTTTGTGTTGGCCTTTCACATTAAATTCCAATGAAATATATTTATGTTCGTGGTTGTAATGTGACAAAATATGGAAAAGTTCAAGGGATATGAATACTTTTGCAAGCCACTGTACCTGATCTACATCTGCCTACAGTTTAATTAAATCCTGTGAAGAGCACTGTTGAGTTTCAACAGTCAAGTCAAAGTAAAGTCACAAAAATGATATTGCTATGATGTATAGGAAAACAGACAAATGCGTCACCATCCCTTTAAACTTATGGTGAACAATGTGTACTGTAATGACGGGATACTTCTTGATATAGAAGGTTGACAATCTTGATAGCAGAAAAAAGCTGTTAAACCACTCAAAGTTTTCAGAATACTCAGAGAAAGAAGAAGAAGAAGAAAAAAGAAATTAAATGAATTGTCTTCAGTATGATATAGCAGATTTTGACAATGATCATAATTTATTGTTGCAGTGCTGCAATGGCCCTAGTTAGCAAGCTCTGGCATCATGTTTCTTAATGTGATAATGAATGGAGCTATTCTTGTTAGCATTTCTTCCAAGACTGTAATAGATGTGATGTGTGCATGCAATGTAGCTATGAATTGCAATGCATGTGCTAGACAGGTGAATAACACTCTGAAAGATATTGATGATGATCATCATCATCATCATGTAAACAAAAGCAGTTTTCCTAAAATGTTTCCATCAAATTCTAATAGTGTGTAGAAAAGAATGGACTCGCAAAAAAAACAAAGGGAATAAGAGAGAGGAAAAAAGGTCCGTTACCAGGGTTGCGCCCCTGACCTGGCAGCTTCCCTTTGGAGAAACTCTCAGAGTCCAGGTGATATGTGTCCTGGAGACGCATCAGAGCCTTTGCTGCTCCCTTCTCGTCCTCCTCATCAGGGAAGTACTGTCTGTGCATTGAGATGTTTGAGATGAAACCTGGAGAACAGTCACACATTGGGAAATAAAGGTATGAGAAGGTCCAACCATAGGCTTCACTACCTTTGTGGCCTTGAACCCCACTAAAAAGCTTTAGAAGAGTGGAGTTTCTCCTCTTCCCCTCGGGGGATGATTTCCAAACAAACCAACAAGTGTAGGACCACAGAGCAGTCACATCATAAAATTTGATTTAGGCTCGTTGCTCCTGGTTACTCCTCCAGTGGAAGAAGGTTTAAACTGAAAGTCATGCTCCACTCACTGACTTTCTTCAACAGTATACACTCAGGTAGTCTCCCTGTAACCATTTCTTTGCAGTAGATTTGTTTTACCAGTGCCTTTTCAAGATATTTATCCCCAGTCATATCTGGTGTCTCTCCCAAATACCCTGTGATGTGTCACCCATCTCAAAAGGCAAAAACAGTACTTCAGTTTAGGAGACTGGAGAGAACCAATGTGTTCCCCTACAAGCCTGTGGCATTTTTTAACTCTTGATTTACCCATAAGCTTTTACAGGAATCATCTGTTCTTTCAGTGTTTAGTTCAGTATTGCCCACTATTACATCATTCTTGTTAAATAGCCAAAAACACAGTCTGGCATCATGCGAGACCAGCAGATAAGCACATGCACCACACTGACATGCCAGATCCCTGCACAATCACAAACCACATTGCCTTGTCCCCAGACGAGAGGATCTTATTCGCTTCGCCTTCTTGCGTTCACACAAAGAATGCATCCCTAGGCGCCTGCAAACACTCAACGTGGCAACAAGCGAGCACATGCTCTTGGAGGGAGGGTGGGGGGGTGGAGTTCAAATTGAGGCCAACAATCAGCAGAAGGCGCGCGGAGCTGCACATCGTCAATGGCGGCCTGCTTCCCTCATTGCCGCGGTAACGCCCTCCAGCTGGCAGGGCAGAGATGATGCCTTCCCCCACCTCGTGTTACAATAGCTCGGTTTCTCAAAGAGCCTCACATGTACCAAAAGCTTCCTTCTAGGCAATAAATGTAGTATAGAGCACAAATCTCAAAAAGAAATAATCCAGCTGTTCAGGAGCTGGCTTATTACTGAAATGCCTTACAACACAGCCTCAAATCACTCACAAATTAACATCCAGGGTGTTTAGAAGTTGTGGGGATCTGGTAGGGAGCTGGGCATGTTGCCCTGAAATTTTTTAGAGATTAAAACAAGCAGTGTGTCAAGAGAACATACTTCATGAGAACACATGCCACTGATGTGATGTTTGAATGCTCAGCTTCAATAAAGAAGACTTTTGGTCTGCTCAAAACTGCAGCACATGCACTGACAATGAATGAAAGTTATTTCCTGTTAAAGGCCTCAAATCTAAAAAACATATGATTGGAACCATGCTAGTTCTTTTGGACCACGTTTTACTGAGCATTTGGAATCCTGCTAAATAAATCCTCAAAACCATTTTCAAAATCCTAACCTTCAAAATGTATCTCCCCACACTATTCACTATGCTATTCAGCTTGCCCACTGGTATTGACAAGGTTCCAATAGCACAGTTCAAGCATCTTTCTTTATTAGCATACGTGTTAGCTCCTTTAATTCATTATTATCAAGCTAAGCAAGGAAGGTTTATCAAAACCTGAAAATTCTCTGGCACTCTGACTAAATTTAGCTGATGTGTAGGACAATTTGAATGGCCTGAAATAACACCTTTATGCAGAATTCTTTTCAGATAAAAATGCAATGCTATTCTTTACCATCAGAAGGGTCATGCAGCACCAGGCTCTCCAGTTCTGACCATTCGGTGTTGAGCCTTTTTACCAGTTTGTACGCGTTGACAGGGTGAGCCAGGAAACCCTCCGGGTCCGAGGTAGAGGTACGTGTCAGCACGTCAAGCTTGTTAGCCCAGCTGTGTGAGGGCCAAGAACATCAACACACAATTAATAAAACATTTTCCACTCCTTTCTTCAACTCAAAACAAACAAACAAAAACAAAAACAAAAACTAGGACTGTGATTTTGGACCAAAACAAGGGAAAATCCATGTGCTCCTAAACGATTTGTGGGAGGACATACTTTTTCACTGCTGCAAGCTTGGACTCTTCTGCTTGGATGTACTCCTTCAGGGACTGAACCAGCTCCCTCTCAGTAAAGATTAGGTCAGTCATCTGACCTATGGGCAAGTAATGAGGGCAAAACATAAAACAAACAAAACTTGAGTCACTGTAGATCAAAGAAACATTAAAATCAGGGCAACTTTAAGACATCAAGACAAACCTAAGTGGGAAAGAACTGTAGTGCAGATGTCGAACAAACCACAATAGCAACTGCGACATGGTGTTCCAGCAGAAATAGTTGAGATATTAGTCATATTCACATGAACCATTTAGGGTGAGTTTTTTCTGCTTCTTTTACTTAAATTAATGTTCTTTGTAGAATTAACATTTCTGTGAAACAGTGAAGCAGAACAAGAAAAAGAGGTTGCATATTGCTATGCTCTATATTTGGAAGTGGTATCTAAAAAAAAAAAAAAGTATGGGCGTTGGGTCTCCACCCAGCAATGTCTAGTTTTAGATGTCATACAATTACGTCCACACTCTGACAGTCAGCCTGCAAGTGTGTGAGATGGGAGATATCTAGTCCAGCCGTTTCTTGCCTGAAAACAAGAGGCTACAAAAACTGTAGAGTGGGAAAACATTCTGCTTTCTCCAGAAGAAGAAAATGAACTGAATCTCTGCATACATTTGTGAACTTGCGAGTGTTCTCCACAACAACACATGACCACAGGGGACAAAAAAGGAAGATAACTGGTAACATTAATGGGAGAAGTTAAAGCCTTGGGATCTGGGGTTCAAAACAATAATATATTTGATACAAAAAAGAACAAACAAACAAACAAACAAAACCCTAACCCAATAGAAAACCTCAAAAGGCAGAAATCCAAATTTGAATCTTAAATCATAAGTGTAAAGAATGCAAGTTGTTGTTTAGTGCTTATACATGTATATTGGCTATAATATTAGACAAAAATAAATAAACTAAAACGTGAGACAATATAGGTTTACCAATTGATGTGAAGACCTCTGCCTGAATGCCCCAGCAGAGGCAGCACACTGCCCAGATGGTTACAGCCAGGAAGTGCATCTTTCTGAGGCAGGTTCCTGCTAAAAAAGAAAGGTGCATACATAAAGGGGGCTGCTTACCATGCAATACCAAAAATCAGTCCCCCTTTCTGTCTCATAGTAGACTAGGCATCAAACAGGAAGCATGTGTCAGAGTTTCCAGAGCCTGGTCAAAAGGACCACAGATGTTTGAGTGTTTGAGCTAAACACGGACTTGCACTGCTAGCCGTGTGCAGTATACATCAGGACACCGCTCTGAGACAGAAACCAGTGAATGCTGTGAGAAAGGCACAGTCTATAATGATTGTTAAAAAACAGTTTACATTATAAATAGTACATTTCGTTGATGTAGCATATTTTAAAAACGGATTTACAAGATACATAAAATTGCCTGCCATGCAAGGGTACATTAAAAACAATACAAAGAGAAAGAAAAAGAAAAAGAAAAGAAAAGAAAAATATTTAAAAAATTACAATAAGCCCTTTGGTCTTTATGCACATCTGGGTTAAATGAAGCAGAGCCACTATCTCACAAAACAAAAGGAGAGCATTCATTTCCATAGAAAAACTGTTAGCCTACAGAAATATACAGTTATACATAAAGTATAACAGAACTGGAATGATATGCAAGAAAAGAACTTTCACTGGAAGGCAGCTTCAAAATTAAAGTAACCAAAAAAAAAAGTTGCTAGGTTGAGAGATAAAAAGCCTACCAATATGGACCATGCTTGAATAAATTCAAACATTACTGAACTGAATAACTTTGACCAATACTTCCAAAGAATCACTGTTTAGATTCACCTATTAGCAACTGTTCATTCAGTCTTCAAAGTTCCTTTGACCTGAAGCTTCCTTAGAGCAGTTACACTAATCATCTGGTTCAGAGACACCAGAAACTGAGATCAGTTAGTAGTAACCAAACCCTACATCTATTACGTGACTCATTAATAAACACTCATTATCTACAATGAATTAATGAATGAGTGCACTTCTGTGAGGCACCAGACAACTCACAGAACACTCGAGTGTAACCGATTCATGTTTAGAACTAGTAGCATTCATTACTGATAAAAGTGGGAGGCTACTATAGAACTCTACACAGCAGTAACACCAAACCAAGTGTGAAATTAACATCCACAAAATGGAGATCCAATCAGCAGAGACATCTTCCATTTCAATAATTAACTCCTTTTTATGGAGAGTTAAAATTTTGCTCAATCATTAGAAGAAATAGCTGACATGCTGTCACACACGGACTCTTTAAAATACCTTCTTGCAGTGCTGAGTAAACAACAAAGTTTTTTAGCATGCAGGTGTAATTGATAGCCCATCGGGACAGAGTTGGGCCATATCCCTGGCCTTTACAAAAGTAAGCAGCTGAAAAACTTTACTGGATGCCTGTGTAAACGCTTGGCCAGGAGCACCAATTGTGCATTGCACCAGACACTCATCAACCAAACAGTACAAAATAAAATATTTTTAAGCAGGAGAAGCTCATTTTATCCCAAAGGTCCTTACAGACTTACATACTAAGGCAATAAACAGAGCAGGAAAAAAGAACTCAGTCCCTCCTCCATGTCTTAATATTGCTTCTGTTAGTTGTAGGTGTTCCTTTTCTCATGTGCATTTTTATGCTTCCTTAGATGGGGAAATAAAGGAGGATTCTTGGAAAAAAAAATTCCCTGAAAGCATTTAGAATTCATTTGAGCATTACCCAATATTGCATTTTCAGCATCATTTATAAAAGAACTTATCCAGTCATGTAGCATTTCTGTCCTGAAGCACCATTTCAACATCCAACACTCTTAATATTATATTAAAATTAACCCATCTTTCTGTAATAAATGCAAAACTAAATTTTATAAACCACTAGAATTTACATTTTGGTTCATACATTTTTACCATAATAGCAGCTTACCACAAAAACACAACTCCAGCACACCACCCATGCAGGAGCTGATGTTACTGTATGAGCTATATGCACAAGTTTTACAATAACTGAACAGGTACAAACCTAAGATTCAAGAAAATATGAGTTAAGAAATTGGCTCTTTCAAAGGCAACAGTGAATAAGATGGTGCAATAAAACACACCGCAGTATAAATACAATAGGCAATCAATGCAAGGAAGTATACTCAAGGGAAAAGATGTCCAGTGAAGGTGACTTAGGTACACAAGGAGAAAAGCACAGAGGAGTTGAGCTGGTCTGGTTATGAGACCAGTAGGTGCTCGTGACTGATCAGTGAGAGACTCAAATCAGATGGATATGGGTAGCTTGTTCCACCACTGAAGGACCACAAAACAACGACTTTTTGCCAAACCACAAAATGTTAACTTATTCCTACTGACCCTGCCTTTTTCCAAGACTTTGGATGCTTTGATTAAACTTTGACAACAGTGACACAGCTTTCGCTGCAGAGTCTTCATAACCAGGGTACAAGCTTCAACAAAGATCAAATTCTTAAGATTTCTGCATTATTGCAGTTGACTGTGGCACAATCCCAGCATCTTCCATTAATACTCTGCCTCTGATGCAAGCCAGACTCCACCCCCCCCTTCCCTCCCCCAAAAAAAACTCCAAAGGAAAGGGGGGACAGGGAGTTTTGAGAAATACAGGTTCTTGGACAGCCTCAACCATCACTCCACCTATCCATGTGTCATTACTGTGAGAGAAATGTTTTGCAGTGAGTGTTAGAGAGTGTTAAATCATTTTCAAATTGGGCCTGCATCTCTTTAGATGTTTAATAATTAAAAATGTAATAAATACAAAATGCAGTAAGAGTAGAAAGTGGTTAAACTTCATGCATAAAAAGAATGGGGGAATACCTCCAATAATTTCCTACACATTGCAATATCATGAGTCACTGTAGCCAAGAAAGTGTTCCATCTTATTAAACACAACTGGAAAATTCTACAGACGATGACCATGTCGTCATGTAAGGCCTCTCTCTACGTCTTTACTAGATGTACTAAAGATGTAATTGATGCAATACTGAAGAAGAATCCAGGGAATGCCTCTCTCTCACACACACACACACACAAAGATTATAATCCAATGTACTCTCAGTCCTATCAGAGCTCAGACTATGGAGACCAAGACTTTAACTTGAGCAAGTCAGTCATTCTTAGTGATTCAATCCTTCCCTTTCACTGAACACAAACCAAACTGCATTATTATATTACTGCCTTAAACAGCACATTGCACAAATTAACCGACTGGGCCCAAACCACCAGTGGGCTGTAACTCGCACTAGTTTTATTAGACCTCAGGGTGTACTAATTACCCTACAGTTTTGATTCCTAGTTAAACCTTTTTTTTACAGATTTAAACGCTTTCGATTCCCCTGCAGCAAAAGCTGTGCCACAAAAATATCTTTTAGTTGAACGCAAAACACTACATAATTAGGACGCAAACGCTACTTTTACCAAAATCAAAAAGACACTTTCTGTTGGACCATCCAACTGATATATCGTTCTACATACTTCCCTGGTCTAGCTATCGACAAACTCATTGCATCTCTGAACGTCTAGGACCGATCCACCCTTCGCGAAAGTTTTAGAACTTGAGCGACGTCAGCAGCTTCAGGGATGTTTCTAGAAACTACTACAGAGTCGTATTAAACATAATGATCAATCTACGTAAAATTCTGTGGAGCATTTTGTACTCAAGAATATTTTTGTTTAAAGCTTTATAAGCTATCTAAAGCTTTGTTTAAACAGTCTACATGTAACAGATACTAGTATAAAATCATCTATATATTCGAAACATTCTCAGCGTTTAATATTATCCAGACGTTCCATAAGAATGAAACTGTCAGTTTTGTTGTTTTAATGCTAAGTTACATGCAAAACCTTGAAATGAAAAGTTTCAATAGAATGCAAAATGTTATGAAATAAGAGAGTTTACCTTTCTTACTTAAAAATGCAAAAAAAGCTTCTTAAAAGCCTCTTCGATTCTTCCGCTACGTTTCTGAAATGTGCACAGATTGTTTGGCTGCCACGTACCGGAGCCACTCACTTTTTTAGCCTATTGGATTGAAACACATAAACCCTCTATAAAACGCGCAACTGGTTCCTGACATGTATGCAACCATAAAAAACAACGGCTCCTTCAGATCAGTGACAGTTGTTTGTAGGCTATTTTAAGCCTTAAAGTAAAAGTACAGGCTTTGTATTATTACATCGCAACACCATTCAATGTAAGACTAGCTTAATGACATCAGAGAAGGGTCGCCCAAAACACCCTTCTCTGTGTCATTTGGATCGCTCCAATATGTCAATGCAATGATAATTTGCCAATACAATAAGGCAGCACTATCTAAATACTAACCTTGCATTGAAATATAAAAATGTCCAGGCTTCAATCCAAGATACGAATAACAACAATCGCTACTGGTTTGGTGTAGACATGCAGCGAGGCTGAGTACACCGCAGTAAAACTAGCCTACAGCTGGACCTGAATTTACGGTAAATAACTCCATGACACACTGCACGTTCGCAAGTCAGTAGCTGTGAAACGTTAAAACATGTGGCACGTCTTCATGTTCTAAGGAGTAAACCACTGAAATCGTGTCCTCCTCAAGTCCTAAAGGAACTGGTGGAAGGAACGTTTTCCCCCTCCATTTTTAGAGTTACGTGTTTTATTTCACGTACATGTTGCCAAGTATCCCTAATGTTTTATGCATGTGTATCTTACAAATTTGTATCTTTGAGGCAGAACTCTGCATTCAAAAATAGTAATAGTAACTTGGAGTAACGTGTTTTGTGGAGTTTGCTCTAGAGTTTCATTTTGTTTTATTAACTTTGCTTACACACACAAAAATGTTTATCTTAAAATCCTTGAAATAGCCTATTCAGATTAGGAAAAAAGAAACTAAATATGGCCCTGTTTTATGTGCAGTGATTTACAAGATTTACAGTTATATGTAGTGTACTGGAGACAACAAACTGCACCAACTCAACAAGGATTTTTTGAGTATTCAGAAGGTGAATGCTGTAATTATTCTACCACACAGGCATGTGAATATAAATTGTTTTGTCCTTAATTGACATTATCAATCCCTTTTGTGCTCCTTTTCTAAACATTAAAAGTGTGTTCCAAGCTAAACCATTTAAATAACAATTCCAGGTAATCTGGCAGCCTTCCATAGCTCTTAGGACTACCTCTGGAGCACAGCTGTTATATATTCTCTTATATTTGGTTCCAGCTATCTAACTGGAGTGTTCATAAGTACACGAATTAAATAAGGTCTGTTGCAGTGGGGGTTAACATCTTCTCACAACCAGTGAAGAAAGTAAATAATGCCTGTCAGAATGTGAAAATGAAAGTTAATGCAGGAAAAAAACAAATGTCAGATTCTGCTTCAGTTGTTATTGATGGATGGGTTTGGGGTGCGCATTGCTGGATATATTTTAAGTGCTATAGAGCATCTACTGTTTGTGCTGGTACAAGAACATGAGGCAGCATTGCTGCCATTTGAATGTGTAGAGGAGTACAATTACATGAAAAAGTTAACGTGACATTGTAACGTCTTTGTGTCCGAGTAAAAACGCAGATCAATTTGCAGGTAAAATATTAGGAAGGTTAATAAGCGAAAAAGGCAAAATCCAAAAAAGGTCAGCACAGGTCAAAACTAGGTAGGCAGATACAGGCAACGGTACAAAATGGCTAAGGCCAAACAGGCAAACAGAGGACCAGCTACCAGGACCACCAACCGAGTAGGCGGCAATACTTCACAACAATCAAGGCGTAGTGATGTAATTAAATAGGAAATGGCTGAATTGGAAACAGGTGAGGTTGATCAGTAATCAGGAGAGAACCTCTGGACGTGAGAAGTGGGATTGCTGATAGATTTACTTTAGAGCATGCACAACTGTGCAAAGGTTCTGCACAACTGTGCAAAGTATTTTGTACAGTTTAGGTTCTGTGTTTAGGTTCTGCACAACTGTGCAAAGTATTTCATCCTGATAATTGAACGCATATTTATTGAATACCAGAATTATTTGTTTGGAACTGCCTGAAG
>JAOXYF010000003.1:12443886-12459901 GCA_028565775.1 Sternarchorhynchus goeldii | reverse complement strand
TGTGTGTGTGTGTGTGTGTGTGTGTGTGTGTGTGTGTGTGTGTGTGTGTGTGTGTGTGTGTGTGTGTGTGTGAATGTGGTTTGGGCGGCCTTTTTCAACACACTTATGAAACATAATGAGCTTTCACTCCTTCCATTGTTGTGGTCCTATTGGTTTTGCTGCACCGTTACATGCGCTGACAAGTGGACAAAGTGGACAAAGTGGACAAAGCCTGGTGAGGCTGCTGTTTACCAACCAGCTCAAGGTCACAGCTCAAGGTCACAGCTCATTGCTTCTCTCCCTGCCCTTCACCTGATTTCTGTGCTGCCCAGATATTCTTTCCCATCCTAAAACTGGAACAACTGTGTCATTGCAAACTCTGCATTGTGGACATGAGAGCGGATGATACGTTTCCAGTAGTTTAAGGTCACCAGCTTCAAGGATTTTCAAAACTTCAGTGTAGCTTTGCCACTCTTAGCTGTATACAAATTGAGGCAATCACAATCATTTGTGAATGAATTCACCTTACTGTACATTATTTATTAAATTTTTTATATTCTTTTGAAAACTTGACTTAATAGGTGGTTCTTGATCATAATCACATTATTGAAAGACTGACTTCATACTGAACGGTGAAATGCTGCCCTCAGTTGAATAGAACCACCTTGATAGCAATTTAGTTTATTGTATATGGAAATTATTCTTTCCTAACTTGCATATCTGCATTTGTTTAGCAAAATGTTTTTAATATTCATTTGCAGAAGTGACTTCACTCTCCCTGGTCTCCATTTTCTCTTCCCTTACACTTTTTAAAGACTGACCAAAAGGTCACAGGTGGCAATCACACGGCAGTTCTCGCCCACTGTGACACTTAAAGTCTAATAATGACTACAGAGTCTTCCAGCTGGTGCTCGATCTGTTTTAGAGAGCACATTAAAAATCTGTGATGATGACGTGGTGCTCCAGGCTCTTTTTTTCGGAGAACAAAGTGGAAAGAGGGCTGAGATCAGCAACCCACAATGGGCGTGTTATTCTGTTCAGTGCCAGATCCTACAATGCTGCCAACATAAGAACCAAATAGTGGCCTTTTTGGATTTTTTTTCAGTCTAACCTGGATTACAGCTGTCGAGGGAGAAACATTATAACACTATTTTAAGCTTTTGCATAGAATAGTTCATGTTGCTGATGAAGTAACAAAAAACAACAACAACAAAAAAAATAATATTTTCAGCAGGAGAAACCTATGTCAACTGTTGCATCCAAAATGGCCTACTTCAAGATTGCTGAAGGAAGCTTTTCAATGAACAAACTACATGCTACATGAGGATGAAATTCAGCATCCCTATGGTTACTTCTGCCCATCCAGCTTCCACTAGATTTAAGGTCTTTTTTAAATCTAATTACAGGCAAACAGATTTTTTTCAGGTTGTAGAACCATCCCATACTGAGATGTTATGGCTTTTTCTTATTTGACTTAACAGAGTGAGATATTCTCTTCCCTTTATGAAGTGCAGATTATGTTTTATATGCACTAATGTCTATGAGAGAAGGATTGACCCTGGAATGTCCTATCACATCTGCCACCAATATTCTACTCAGCATGATACTAACCACATAAATTAAACAGTAAAATTTTTATAAATGTCTTAATTCTTTTGAGCTTTGTAATTGTATTCCACGGTGCCAGTATTGTTTTCCTCGATGCGCCACACTTTCATTTGAGTAATTATGAGTTTTAGTAACATCAGTGAGTTGCCCATGAAGCCAATGAAGCGCTGGGGTCAATCAAATTTCATACTGCTGCCAAAAAAAAAAAACGCTCGCCGACTGCAGGACTTAACATTTGCTTTAGTGACATCATGTTTGAGCTGTTTGAGGAAGTAAAGGAGGTACTGTTTAAAAAACTCAAATGGCTGAAACATAAAGGAAATAAAAAGGCAGGGAAATTTGTGGTTGAGAAACCTACTCTGTAGATACGACACGCTAATCACCTTAAAGGTTCATGACACAAAACTGCTAGACAATACAAGTATGAATTTTCGACATGTCTGTTTTCATGTGATAATATCACTAAGCGTTTGTAAAAGAAAATCAATAATAAAATACCATATAGCTTTGTGTGTGCGCGCGCGATTCTAGACTGTGTATGGTTGCCATAGTATCGCGCGCTCCCTCCCAGGAGCATGTGAGGCGGCCGCAGAGTTCAACTCCTCCTCAAACGTCAGGGTTGCTTTTAATATTTAAACGGTGAACCAGAGGAGAAAACGGTTCCTTTCAAGTTATTAGCTCCTGCTTAGGGCAGTGGTCATTATCATAACAGAGCACTATTTCTATCGGATACTTTTTGTCAGTTATGCCACGGACTGTAACTTTGAACGGACCCTCGCCTTGGGGTTTTCGACTTGTCGGCGGACGGGATTTTAGTACACCGTTGACGATTTCGAGGGTAAGTATCATTTTGTCATTTCATCACTAAATTCTCAACGTCCTGTTTCAGGGCTTAACTGGTTACCTGAAAAGAACGAGATCAAAGGACAGGAGTAGCGAGCTTGCGTCCGTTACTTATAGACTAATATGAACGTTAAAAAGATAAAACCCAGTGAACCCTGCATCATTCATCATTCTACAATACGAAAACATAGTTACAAAGCTGTGTAGGTTAAATGAACAAATATAGGTATACACAAGACTTATTTTAAATTATGTTGCTTATAAACAGCTGTTCGTAATTTTAAAAGCTCGAAAAATATTTGAATTTGCGTTCATGAAGTAGTTTCCCCCCACAAAACTATTTTTAAAAAGCGAGTTTGACGCACGAAAAGCTGTTGAAAGCGTTTCGGAATGAATGAAATGAGTATGCAATATTGCGTGAAACAGGAGATCCGCAAAGCCTATCATTTTCCATGCACTTGTGGTTGGCAAAATAATCCCAGGCTCAGTAAGAATGCAATCTGCCGTGCTGCCCACAGTCTTCGCTTTGGAGGAGTGGAGTGGGCTTTGTTTTGAGCTATCAACTACAAGAGCTAACCTATTATCAACTGTTCAAAGACAATCAGCTCTTAATTTTGGATTTTTGTTTTCCTTAATAGGCTTATACCCCGATGAACAGCAGGCTAGACTGGAACAGTCACTGAGGTTGACTTTGGTATTTTGTGTTAGTGTGTGAAGCTGCCGAAAAATTCCAGGTGTTGTGTCAGCTGCTGCCCAAGTTTCCCACACCTATAACTTGCCCAGGACTTGAGTATAGGGTGTGTCTTAACTGAATAACTTTGACCAATCAACAACTGATGACTGCATTCTCCTTCAGAGTGTATTCACACACTGCTTTTGTGATGTATCACCAGTTTGCTCTTATTGAATATCCTTATTAGTTACTAAGACCAGCAATGCAAACCATCAGAGAGCTCATGTGGCTAAGTCACATGTGGCTGTGCGCAGGTGAACACAACTTTTCTATCATGGGAGTTGAGGCTTTGCTTTCACCAGGTGGGATGGTGGACAGCATGCCTCTCTCTACCAGTCATACTGTCTGCTGTGTAATGCAGACAAAGTCTTGCATATCATGCTTACCAATGCCTGCCTACTAACTGTGACAATTTTGGCATGCAGTGCCATATATTAAGAAAGTGAAAGTTACATCCTGCACAAAATGTTTCATCAGTGGAGTTGTTCAGTCCCGCTGTTTCCAAAACTGTGCTAAGCATGAGAAATGTGTGACACAGAAATCCGATGTTCTTAACTTTTAGCTTGATTTATCATAGCTGTTGAAATAGTTCTGGTGCTACTATGCATATTTGAATCTTTCAACAGGGCAAGGGAGTTATTGAAGGGTCCAAAAGTTTATCTGCAAACACTATACTAGAGCTTTTTTGTGTATGATTTGTATATGTATTTGATCCTGCTGTTATTAAAATATTTTAATATCACAATACATTAGATTTATGGTGCATGTATATACTCCAAATGTATTTTCTAAAGATTTACATTAATCGTGGCTTATTTTTGAGTGTTTAAGTAAAATTTCTTTCAGTTCTGTAGTGTTCACTGGAAAATGCTTAGACATTAACCTATGGTGCACTTACACAAATCATTTGTGAATGAACTTTTCATTCAATAGCATTACTAATATAATAAGTAGTAGATACAGTTTTAAAACATTGTTGCCAGTAAGCTGGTGGCTGAAACATTTGGTATGTAAAATGATGATGTAGAGGTGATGCAGCTTGCTCCAACTGACAAACGTTGCCAACTATTGCCAGGAGCCTCAAAATGCCACATGGTGTTGCAAAAAATCTTTTATACCTTTTCACAATTCAACATTTCATTCTGTAAAAGATCATACCACACACCACATTGACCTGAAAACAGTTGTGAAATAATTTTCAAGCCTTTTCTCTTTCCCATGTTAACCGAAATTGCTGGCTAGACCAGTTTAACAACCCTTATCTTCCCGAAACCTAATTCCCCCCTCCTGTCTTCACTCCACTTCACTTCCCTTGGGGATGTTGCAGGGGAAATTTATTGCATCCGAAGTCTTCTTCTGCTTACTCTCTAATGGCATGTGCTAACACCAGCACTTCTCCTGCATTGTCCTTGGACCCGTAAGCCTTGCGTTTGTCACACAGCCACATTCCAAAGTGCCATGTGACACTGTGCAAAATGAGATTTAGTGGGGGTCTTTTTGCAAAGCAGTTTCTTTGTTATTTTCTGCTGGGCAGATTGAAGAGAAATCTGGCTTCTTGCAGCTACCTTTGGAAACATCAGTACGTTCTACGTTGGACTGACGATGTGTGGGAGCAGGGCTAACTGCAAGGCTGCTGATGAAGTTTGGTACATCTTCCTGTTAAAAGATGGAGCTGTGAGAAATACATTCAATCATTCATACTGGGCCCAAATAATTCAGCATTCAAAGGCACGTTGCCTTGAAGCTGAAGAGGTCTGAATTCTCATTAAAAGTGTTTCCTTGCCATCTGCACACACTGGAAGATCATATGAAAAGCTATTTAGAGTTTAGTATCATAGCAACTTGTTGAGTCCCCAGAACATCCACTTCCACTGTTGCCCCCCAATGTCATCATTTTTTCCATTGCTTTTATCTTTCATAATACATAGGACTGATGTTTATTCAGCTCACCTTGAATAAACCTATTGACTTCACTTTGAATAATGCTGTTTTCAAAAAGTCTCAACCCCCCATTAGATTCACTAATGACAAAATGGTTAATGGGACCTGTTGGCCTAAATTTAGCATGCAAAAGTAAACAGACCCTACATCAGAGTGCCTAACAGGTTATGGTATGATATCTTGTGCTTAAGAGGTTGACAGCTTGCCTACTATGCAGCTTTTGTGTGGGTAACTTGGTCATCTTTATTTGCAATGCAAATTTGTAATAATAATAAATGTTCATGGCATTCTCTGGAAATTTGAACTTTATCTAGGTTAATATGTAATGTCTTGTGATATTCAAATTTTTTTTTATCATTTTTATAATGTACTCTAAAGATTTCTGTAAAATAATGAGATTTTCTCAGAATATACTGACATTATATGCTTACAAGTACATTTAGCATATTATTTATCAAATTATTTAATTCAGTGAATTTAAATGGAGTATAAACTGGAGCTCATAACTCACCTATGCTCTAGATATGTGTGATAGAAAAGTCTTGTAATTATACGGAATTACAAACATTAAACAAAAACTTTATTTACTCCCCCCTCAATTGAGTTTATTGATTTAGATTAATGTCTGTAATTAACTGCTTTTGGAGAACGTAGTGAAAGTCCTATGAAGGCATGCTATGCCTGTCTGTATGTCTGAATCTTTAGGGTTTTTGCAGCTGAATAGAAAACCTTGTATTTCTAGGTGGTGACAGTATTTGTTCCTTAACCATTCAAGGTTATGATTTATTCACAGCTTTACCCATGATTGTGGTGTCATCCAAAATGTATTGTATATCATGCCACTACAAAATGTTTTTTTAACGACTAGTTGCACTACACTGGTTTCCAACAAAAATATTTAATATCCAGACAAATTTAAGATAGGAGACAATGCATAATGAATCTCGTGTAAGGGAAATTGTCCCATCGGGCCTTTAGAAACCTGATAATGTACTAAGTTTTGCTGTTTGCAATGGTGTGGAGGATAATGAACATCTGTTGTCATATGTAGCGAAGAGAGGTTGGTACAGATGAGACACCTCTACAGATGTGGATGGTCTCCAAGAACCATTTTGGAACCAATGGAAAATGGTGCTGAATACAGCCTGTTTACAGTTCAGTAACGGGTGCAGTTATTTACTAAATATGTAATGTAAATATGACTATACCTGTAAATATAACACTGTACCAATGGCAAGCAGAATGCCCTTGGCAACAGCACAAATGAATCTGCAATGGCATCGCATTGTATAACTGGCACATGTAACATATTATATAAGGTAATAATGCAGTGCTAGAATGCCTTCCAGTATAAAAAACCTTTTCAAAGTGTCATTAATCAGTCCATTGTTGTTAATCATTCATATCCTACTTGCATTACCTCAAGTAAATCCCATGGGTTCACTCATGGCTGTGCTTCAGGCTCCAGGCACAGTTGTATTTGGCTTGGGTGTGGCACTCCCACCTTTAATCACTCATGTTGTTTGGTTTTTGTTAGATAACGCCTGGGAGTAAGGCAGCTCTGGTGGACCTGTGCCCTGGAGACACCATCCTGGCCATCAATGGGGACCGCACCGAGACCATGACACACATGGAGGCCCAGAACAGGATTAAGGCCTGCACAGAGCAGCTCGTGTTAGACATCAGCAGGTACTGTCATGAAGCATCTCACTCCATCCTGTTTCTCTCATGCAGATATGTTCTTTTGCCATTCAGAATAGTCAAGTCTTGCAAAAAATTGAAGCTGTCAGGAATAGAAACATGGGTCTTTCACCATTTTAACTTTTTTGTGAATGCTTCATATCAGAAGGCTTTCATGGACTTCCCATTCTGAATGCAAGGAATTTCACTATGTAGCACTACAATCAATGTATGTTTTCAACAATTACAACAAAAGAAAACAAATTTCACCAACAAAAAATTCTAACCTTAATTCTAACTAATCTTTCCATTGTGAAATACGGTGTTGAATTATTCTTTAATAAAGGTTTTTGGGAACACTGCATATGACTCATGATCCTGGAGAAGAAAGCAGCTGTGTAAGGAGTTGTTAGAATCTCTGGATCCAGTGGAAATAATTGTTGCCAAGAGACAGTTCCACTTAGAGGTTAGAAACTTGCAATGCTGCACTGTCTCCACAAGACAAAAGTCAAGCAGACATCCATTATGGCATCCAGTTTCTAAACAAAAACAGCGCAAGAATAGCTTTTTTCCACTTCAAAAAGGAATAAATTTAACAACATCCCAGGAACGTGAACATGTTGTTATGTTAGGGAGTGCAGTGGAATTGAAGATGACACAAAATCCTTTTTCCTCAAATCTCTCCTAATCCATGACATAAGCAAGATTCACCAGGAAACATCAAATGTTCATGTGGTACCTTACCATATTTGGTGTTTTTTCTGAGAAAGCTCTGCACACAAGAAAAGTCTTGACCTCTTGGAAAATCTCATATATCACCCCTGGACACTAAGTAGTACATTCATGTAGGAGTACTATATTTATTTAAGAGCACATAAGGTTGGGTTTTAGTAAGCCCTGCGCTGGAAGAACTTGGAAGGAGTGTTTCCCTCAGTAGCCACAACCCATAAGGAGGTTTCCTTTTGGCTCTGTCTGGCCACCCAAATCTAAGTCTTTCCCTTTAATCAGTCCTGACCCATTAATACTGCAGCTGCAGCTGTGGGTTCATTCCACGTCACTTAGAATTCTGGCCATAAGCAAAACCATTGATTCAGAAATATGCTTCCAGTTGTCAAGCATCTATGTAAACAGTTCCTTAATGCTTGCCTCCGAGCACAGCTGATGTCATATCTCTTGTTTTATTGGTCAGTGTGATACCACTTAAAGAAGGACATCACATGACACTACTGGAAATGCAAAAACAAGGTCCACCATATCTCTTGGTATGTGACCTTTTGCATTGGCCAATGAGTTATTTCTCTTTGGCCACACTTCTGGGTCGAGCAGTGAGCCACAGAGATAAGCACCCTCACGTTCCAGTCTAAGCCGGCTGGGTTCAAGAGCAAGGGCTGAGGGAGGTTGGTAGGAAGTGGTTTGTTTAGAGCATTGGAACAGCTTCAGCATGCCAGATTTTATTCTTCTACGTGCACTACTAGAAATTCAGTTACACAATCCAAACTCCCTGCTAGTATAAAGATTTCTCTTTATTTAAAGACCCTTTTTATTTAGTAATTCATGTGTTAATTTGGTGGTTGTTAGGCATAAAGGGTCCTAAAGATAAAACAGCAAGATAAAGATAAGACAGCAAGATTTATGACAAGTTCCGAAGAATGTTATTAAAAGTGGATTGTTCTGTTGCAGATAATTTAGATGAATACCAACATTTTTTCTGCTTAAAGTAACTATTTCTATCAGTGGTCTCATGTAATCCTGACACAAACGTCTAGATACATTGTTACAAAGCAGCTTACTAAACCTTTTTTATGAAAAAGATTAACGAAAGCAGAATGCTAAGCGGGGCACCAATATGGTTTACAACAGTCTGCCTACATTGCAAAAGCACTGGAACTGTCAGAGGTCTGTAATTTTCTGTAGCTGCCTCTGGATGAATATATGAGTGCACACTTTTTCTGCAAACCTAAAATTATATTGACTGCTGACACATTTACTGAACTGTGATTCCACTGAGTCTTATTTTGTTCATAACGCACTTCAAGATCTGATTGAGATCAGTGAGATCTGGTTGTTTTAATAATAATAAGTATCTTTTTAATAAGTATCTTTCAGAGCAATTTAGGTGGTGCTGTTCCCTCCCTACTGTGAATTGTGACTGCATTTTTCATGTCTTGCATAAATCATCTTTTGTCTTAGAAATGTGAAGTGTAGCTTGTTATTCAAACTGTCCACAAATAAATTTTTCTGCCTTCAGTCACAACTTTGTGATTAACTAATTAAACTGATTAGGAAAAATACAGACATTTCAACACAAATGTAATCCAGAATTTACAAGAAAGTAGCAAGATGGGTAGGGTGAGTTGTTTCAGAAATCACCCTGCCTCAGAATTAAGGAATGTGTTATTAATACACATTGTCACACAGCCACGGGAGGAGAGAACTAGCATTGGGTTGGCCTTTTTTACAGCAATGAGGTCATTCTTTAAGCTTGGCTGCTCCACTTCCAGAAGGGCTGTGATACGGCCTGAGTGCAGGAACACAGTGGCGGCACAAGCCCCCTTATCCTTCCACCTTCTGACTACGTGAGACGACTCGAAAGCCGTATTTCTCTCACTGAGTGCTGGTTAACGTATGTGACAACTGTTCTGGGCTCACCTTTGCAACAGTCTTGAGTAAACAGTGAAGGCTCACCCAACAGCTGGCACTTCTAAATGCTCTGCTTGCCAGCATGTCTTCAGCCCCTGGAGGCCTTTAGTGAAGATATGGAGCAGCTGCTGGAAACACCCCCACCCCCTATTGTCTCTGTTTCTTGTGGAAGAAGCGAGCCGTAGCAAATAGGCAGATGTCGATTTGTCTCCATGAGTGGCCGGTGCTGTCTGAAGGAGCTGTGTTGGGCTGGCCAGCCCAGGCTGAGTGAGTCATAAGACCTGGAAACGCGAGAGTCCAGGAGCACGGGAAAAAGACAAAGTAGGTGCCTGTGACTCACGCACAAGGATTCAAAAGTGTGGATTTTAACACATTGAAAAGCTCCATGGAGACGGAGGGAGGGAGAGATAGCAAGAAAGAATGCAAAGAAAGGCATGATAAGAGATCTCCCTCCTGAAGCTATTCTCTGGTGGTGGTGATGGACACATCAAAAGAGCTGAGCAGCCAGTAAGAAGGTTATAGATGGGCACCATTGATCTTGACCATGTGCTGACAGATGATTTGTTAGATGAACTCCTCATTCGGCAAATGAGGGCCCATTAACGCTCGTCCAGCAGCTGTTGGCTGAACTCAAAACAAATTGCTTCTTGTCGCTTACTTTTCAGTTTGGTAACAACTGACATCTTAATACATAATATTAAGTGCACAATACTGTAAGAAATTGTAGTTCACACTTGTAGTACTGGAATCATGCTCCCTACCTGTTACTGCTGCTGCACTATCCCTCAAATAATAATTATAAATTGAAGTTCAGTTTGTTCACTTTCGATAGAGTGCACTGTAATATACAAGGAGACCCACGCTTTGTTATCATTGCATCAATATTTAGCAAAGTGCTTCCTGTCTGTACAGAAAAAGTAAACTTCAATTGTGAAGTAAACACGCCATTCTTGGCTCAAAAAATCAGCACCAGATGAAAAATTCAGGGAAACAGTACCAAGAAATAAATAACAGTTCTGAAAGCTGAAATCACAACACCATATAAGAGTGTTCTAAATAATAATGGAATCATGAGCTTTGTGTTTGAAGTGGGAAAGAGAAGGAGCGCTGAATATTGTCACATGAAGAGGTCTCTCCCCACGCATTTATTAGCTGTGTGTGGGCTCATAGGTTGCCAGATCTTTCGGTAAGATTAAGACTGATAGTGGCATAGAAGCATGATGCTTTCCACCGCCCTGCAATAACGCCCCCCCCCCCCCAACCCCAGTGATTTAATGCAGGACGATAGGCCATAATGGGAAAAAAAACATAAACAGTATGTACTATTGTAGGCAGTCACTTGGAGAATATGAGAACATATCTGCCCACTCTATCAGTTTTCTTCTGGCTTATTAAGACAGTACATGATATTGTCCATGTGCTGAGAACTCTTGTGTCCTACTGCATACTATTTGTGTGACATCAGGAGTGTAGGCTATTGTGGTAGAGCATGACCCAACGTTTAGCTATTTTATTACTGCTCTTTGTGGCTGGTCATGTTTGAACTAGATATGCATCTCATTTTACTGCTGGTCCACCATGGACCAAAACCCCCATCAACCGCAGAGTCCAATACACTTAAGCACCTGTCTTGTAGCTTGAGCTGACAGCCTATGAGAGGGCAGAACCACCTGCCAATCATAAGCACAGAGCCACTTTCAAAACCTATACCGTAGCACTTATTTCTAAGTCATTGCCTCATCCAGCTGCAGCAAGGCCAACATAGAGGGCAGTGATTTCATCTACTGCTGGTGAAGTTTCCACCATCATTGGGCTCACAGTGGCTTCTTTGTTGCCTATGCCTATTCAGATGTAGGTGCAAATGAGTGAGTGGTGGCAAATGGAGGAGGAGAATCGCCTTTGTTCTCCACAGATGCTACTGTTCTAATGGCTGTCCATTTGGCCAAAGGCTGATGTCATGCCAATGACCTTTGCGGAAGCTGGATGCTGGCCCAGAGCATAGTGAATGAAGGAAAAGTTTGACCTTTGAGTGTATGTTCATAAGTTGACAGTGGATGAACACATCATCTTTCATGGCCTTCCCTCACCAGTGCACACCCTCATCTACATGGTATTCTGCCTCAAATGCTCTTATGTATTTTAGTTTTTTTTTTTAGATTAGAAATGAATTCAAGCACTTCGGAGCTTCATTAATGTAACATTTGTTTATTGCCAGGAAGTGTCAAGCACTCTAAAGCTCTAAACCTCCCAAGAAAGGTTGTAATCCTTGGAAAAAGAAGGTGTCTTTGCTGTACTATGACAAATCTAACGCTGTATGATACGGAAGTCCAACATGCCCTAAATCAAAATTACCATGTCACTTTTTCTTTAAGCATTTGATATGTTTGTTTTGGGGGGCTTTCTGTGTTAGCTTACAAATCCAGGATTTTTCACTGGAACAGATGCTCCATTTGATTGTAATTATGTAAGAATGGATCATAGATATCTTGATTTCTCCAGGCATTGTAGTTCAACCACACAAGTCTCAGTAAACAAATTTCAGAAGACTCGATCTGAGCAGTTTAAACAATTTGCATCGACCTGTGAGATTACAGACACATGGTTCGAACTACAGGCATCATTTTAACATGATGACAAACACATTTTGATGCACTGTGAACAATTTTATCATATGTGATGTATTTATGAAAACATTACAGGCATGTTAGTTAAGCTTGAAATCATCATGTCCAGGCAAATGTGAACAATTTGATGGGAATTTAGCTGAGGTTGAAATTGTCAAAAACTCACCGCATTCTGTAATAACTATTTTGGTAATAACATCTTTTGAAATCCCCAAGAAATAACTTTACCAGATTAGTTTCCATTAGACTAGATGGACATATGGTTCACCTTCAGCTGACTTCCAACTGCCCCTTATTATGTTTTAGGTCTGAAAAGAAAAGCTGGTCTCCAACTGTAATAGAAGAATACAGAACAACCCCATGTACAGGAGCAGTGGAGGCTGAGTCACAGGTATGAATAGTACCCGACTGCATGCAAATCCTGTATAATTACACCTCATCAGTGACTATGTCTAATTTAACAGAATGTTCTATCACCGGTGTTTGACTTTAAATATGGCACTAACCATTGTTTTGGGAGTGATGCCATGCTTTCAGTGACTGGTTGCAATTTGACTTGTGTATGCAAAAACCAGAGAACTTCTAGCTGGCCTTTGCTTGGGCACAAAAAGTTCCCTTTTTGGCTTTTATATTTTGCATTATTTGGTATACAAAGAAATACACTTGAAGCACGAAATAAAGTGGACAACAGGAGGTCTTGGAAAATGTTACAATAGAATTGGTGGTAGTGATTTCTGATATTTTTTAGTGAATGCCATTTTCTCAACACGGAGTGATGATAATTAAACAGTTCACTCCATTAAAAGCCCAAAAGGCTCATATAGATGAGCAGGGTTAGGGTTAGGGTTAGAGAACATTCCCACTTAGAGAACATGGCACTGTTTTAGTGAAATTCTGGCTCTTGTCCTGATTAATGTGAGGAAATACCAAACTAGAGCGAGGGGAACCATCGGTTCATGAAATGTAGCATGAAAAACCATAGAGACCTGCCTTCTAGCAGTACCTCCATGACCATGTAACATGAGAAGTGCTGAACTTTGTCCTTGGAATAAGTCACAACAGACACTTAAATGGGGTTCTCCTGTTTTCCTTACTTTTAAACTCTTTGTAGATATCACATAATTTTGCTGACACCACATTTTGAAATGTTCATGTGAGAAAAGAAGCCTCTTTGATGATAAATACAACAGGACAAACAGAACCTATTCTCAGAACACAGAGACATCTCCTCAGAAGAATTTATGTAAAAGTTCATAAGATTGACAAGAAATGATTACACAGTAGTGACGATTTGTCCATTTGAATTAATCTGATCTGATGTGCTGAACATACTGAAGTTTTTGGGGGGTTTTTCTGTACCAGCATTCCACCGGTGACATGACTAGTGCGTCATGTGTCTGGCAGCCATTTTGTGGGAAATGAGGCAGATGGTTGCAACTAATTCTGAAGGTTCCATTTGAACATGACAGATATATGTATCCAAACAGGTTAAGACTCAGTGACCATGTGTTGTAAGACCTATAAAGTGTGTTTCAGTGATTTCCGTAACAGATGTATGCCTTGTGTTGGTTTTTAAGATCATTGTGGTTTTCACTGTAAGAGCTGGAAAGTATGAATCTTGAGATTCTGAAAGAACAACATTCAAGCTCACGTCATTTTGGTCCCACTGGAAGTAGACATAGCGAAGCTAACTGAGAGCCAATTTTTTTTTTCAAAAACAATTTATTCCCCTGGACAGTTTGGGTCAATACATAACTGAGAACTGTAATTTTTTTTATTACGTGAAATTCTTGTTACCTCGCAGGGATAATATGAGACAGAACTTTTATGAATGGAATAAGACCCCCATGCTCAAGTCCGTAACATGTGGATCAACATGTTTTTAATGGCCCATACTGACACACACATTTGATAATATTATTTTGTTGCTGTGTAGTATATTACTATATTACCTTACTCAAGTGCACCTTCTTTGTTTGTCTGAATAGTAAGAAATGGTATTTGCTTATTTCAGTAATATAGAGTAATAGTGCAGTAATGATTCTCCCATTTAATTTTGGTTAGGCTTTAGTAAAGTGGTCCTTTGTGGTTTGGAGAGTCCTGTCTTGTCATTCAATCATAAGTTGCATCACATAACGTTTACTGTTTGTTTATCTTGATTCCAATAGCCAACCTCAGAGTAGAAATTAGCCTTTAGCTGCTAATCCACAGAAATGTCTAAATCTTTGCTTTGGGTTAGAGGTTAGAATACATTATGCTGTCATTATGTAGAGGTAACTATGGAGCTTCAGCGCTGCATACTCTGGATGAACCTGGCCTCTTTGTTTAGAGAATCAGCAGTAAAGCAAGCCTATTTTTTCACCACACAAAAAGCCAAATGCCTCAGTTTTGAAAATTAGCAGAAGTCATTTGGAATCAGGGCGTGGGGGATGGGGGTGTAAAATGGAGTGTGAGAGGGTGTGTTCTTTCTGTCTGTCAGCAGCAACCATGTGATTTCAATTATCTTCCGCCTCCACTGCTGCAAACCTGTCTATCCCCAGTCCTGACCACACTGTGTAGCACAGTATCAACAGCTATAAATCCGAAGGCAGCTTCCCTCCAGCCTTAATTAATAAATGTAGCCTTTGCTGGAGCTGATTTATTCAGAAGGCCCCTGTGGCTTTCCCCCCGGCAGAACAGAACAGCCGTCCACTGTCTGAATACTCTTACTCCTCACACATTCACTCAGGACCAAAAGCCTTGCTTGGCTGCCACTGTAAAACAGGTCAGTGAAATCTGATGATGGCTGGGATTTATGAGCAGACGCAGCCTCTCCTCATAAATATTTGCCCACACTTCTTGGGTGATGGGGGGGGGATACTTGCTTAAGCCATTTTCTCTGCAAAATAGCAACCTAAAACATTAGCTTATATTGGTGTGCAGCTTGACTTCTGATCCGGTCCAAGTCTTTTAGCAGGTCTCTGCTTTCCCCCACACTCTGTACCACCAGGGAGTTGTCTGATAAGGTTGTCAAGTAAAATATTTCCTGAAGTGATGGAGCATAAGAAATCAGCACATTTGTGTAGGAGTAAACTTCAGCTGCTGCTGCTGTAAACATTTATAAATACTTTAGATCTGCATATACCAAATAAATGAACTGAAGCTTGTTATTAAATGCAATGAAAACAGTGTATATTTTAAGTCAACTTCAAAGGCAGACAAAAATGATGGGTTCTGAATGGCATTTTTATAAGCTCTCCACCAGATGTGCTGACCAGTAAATCTGCCATCTTCACAGCATTGATTCCTGCACTATTCATTACAGACAGGCAAAACCATGGACACATTTAGACTGGTAGCAACAGTTTTTTTTACTGAAAATAATCAAGGTATTTTGATGATTAAACAATTAAGCACATTACAAATAAAACTGTATGTTCTGCTCTGGATAGTCCATCACACTTATTTTGCAGTGCAATTCTTTGGAGTCAGATCCTTTATATTATTCTTTTGCCCATATAGTTTCATTAAATCTGGTCTCAGCACAGCTGTTCTCAGTTTTAATGTCGTCCAAGGTGTCAGGACCTGTTAGACATTTTCGTAAAACAGCTCCACCACTAAAATGTTATGCTGTGCTGTCAACAAATTGAGTTAGTTCTAAATTCATGACTTGAACCCAGTCTTGGTCCAGGTGTCTGTTCAGCCAGAGGGTTCTTGTCCTGTTATGCCTGTCTATCCTGGTTTAATGCTTTCTCTACTACTCTGCATGTACATGTCAAATAACAACCTAAATGTTCTCTTTTGTCTTCCCATTGCATTCTCTCTGCTTTTATCCCCTCCATTTCTGTGGAGATTCAATATCCAATAGCCAGTAGGCTTCTAAAAACATTAGACTGATATATCTTGGAGAGTCTCTGGTAATAAAGTTGGTTTTTAAAATCAGGTCTCTGCACTGTACATCCGTGTGTGGGGGGGGGGGGGGGGGGGG
>JAOXYF010000003.1:12424257-12443873 GCA_028565775.1 Sternarchorhynchus goeldii | reverse complement strand
GAATGGAGTGGAGTGGAATTAAGTGTGATGGAGTGGAATGGCCAATTTGTCATTTTAAGATGAGTTAATTAATTCAGCAACTTCTTCCATAGTGTCACAACTCCAGAAATCTCTCAACTCTCCAGAGTGATGGGGCTGTTGCCTCCAGTTCGATCTGTTACTATGTTTGCAGACATTAGGCAAGTCATAAAAGGAGGCATTAACTGTCTTGTTGCCTTAGGAACACTCTGTAATTTTATACAAAGGGACTAGGGATCTTCCATTGGCACACATTTGAAGAATTATAGCTATCTCATGAAAGAACCAGGATAGGGGAGTGAAAGAATGGCTGGCCGTTTCTTCCTAAAGTGGAAATAAAGTGATAGAGAGAAATAGAGTGAGCAGAAGAGGGAGGATTCCAAGCATATTCTCTGCATAGTCACTCTGTGCTGGTGAAGAGGCATGTATTAGTGCACACGACACTGCACTTTTGCTTTGATCAGCTGATTCCTTTAGATATGCAATAAATCTGTAAAGAAGGCTGCATTGGACAGCGCTCTCTTCTATTCCTCAAATCAAGCTCCATACTGTGCTACTTTAGTTTAGACGAGCTTATGTTTACATAAAAGTGAGTTATGTGCTCGCAACACAAGACCAGCAGTCTCTGTCCTTGCCAAGTAAAAAATGCACGAAGAGATCTCACCATATGAACGATGAGGTCATTTAAAAAAAAAGGCTACGAATTGTTACCAAAACGTAAGCTTTTTGGAACATAACTGCTTCTGTGTAATGAGTTGTCAGTGGCATATGTGGAGGGAATGTGTGTGCACCGGCAAATATTTACATTCCCTTCTAAGGTTGTTGCAGCTCTGAGTGAGCTGTTTATGATGTACATGCCAATTTTTTTTATCTGCATGAACGTTTGACTTTATCATCTATAAGGTAAAGTTAGGGTTACACAATAATTTTTGGATTGTTTTTCTACCAGCTGAGTTAAAAAAAACATTTCAGAATATTTACAACACTGAAATAGCTGAATTATTTTATCCTGTTAAAATATTGTATGTTAAAATCATATTCATTAAACAGTTTTAGGTTGCTAATGTGTCTGTGTCTGTTTTTCCTTGCAGAGTTTCCGACCAATCAGCAGTGGCTACAGCCCTACTCCCAAGAGCCCATCCCCCAAAAGCCCCATTCCTTGTGTGCCTCTTAACAATGGCAACTCGAGACCTGGGCCACAGTACAACAACCCAGTCAGCCTATACGCGCATAACAATGGTAACAGTGCCTTACCCAAGCAGATGGCTGGTCTCAGCCTCAGCTCTCCACACAGGTATAGCATAATATCTTCTTTGTGTTGAATAGGCCTCTGCACACAAAGACACACACACACACACACACACACACACACACACACACACAGAAGTGATTGATAATGTGGATCCACACACTCCCAGGTTAAAAGCTACTAACTTTAGCCCAGAAGGCACTGCCATGTGCCTTGTGTTATTGCTGGCCATTGTCCTGTCTTGGTGCTTTTCAGCCGGCAGTGCCTTTAAGAACACATAGGTTAGTTTTTCCAGTTCAAACACAAACGTTGACGTTCCTGTGATGTGACAGCAACCACAGAGTGTGTTTTTTTCACAAAGCAGTGGAAAAAAGTCATGAATAATTAGAGAAACGAACTTCAGTGTTTTTCTCTAGTTAGATAATGGAAGAATTTTATGTGCTTTTAACCCTTTTACAATTTGTATAACCAAAAGCAATAATACTGTTATTATATTAACACAATTGTTGAGTTACTTTTAAATATATACTAGTGCTTCTGTAGCTTCAGTTCCCAAAGATACACAGTCTCTAGAGCTAAATGTGATCTTCAGAGGAGAACTGCCATAAAAATCCTGATAATTCCAGAAATACTATAGGAAATGGACCCTTTGTTATATACAAAGTGGTTCTTAATGCAAATAATTTAGAAAGCGAATAGAGTAAAAATCAGCAAAGTGAGGCTCACTTTTGTTTACAAGGGCAACATTCTATGATTCTATGTAATGTAGACAACTCTGGTATTTAGAGGGCCTCTGAATGCCTAGAATGCCTCATAGATGTGCATTGCTTTGCTGCTGTTTGAGTGTGCTGGGAATTGCTGGAACTTTCCTTCTGTAGCTCATCAGACATCTAACACAACATCTTTTCCTTTCCAAGTCCGGAGCCACCACTACACTCTCCCAGCAGCCGGAACGGTTTTGACACAGAATCTGATGTGTACAAAATGCTGCAGGACCACGAGGAGCCCGTGTCTGCACCCAAGCAGTCCGGCTCCTTCAAGTACCTACAGGGAATACTGGAGGCCGAAAGCGGAGGTGAGCGCCTTCACCTCTGATCACCTTTTTCTTGGTCCATTTTAATTATGCATTTGAGTGACATTAAGTGTTCTCCTCGAGTGTATGTGATTTACAGTGTAAACTGATTTGTATTAAATTCCAGTTTTTCTTTTCTGGTAAAGTGGTCTGTTAAAGGTTCAGTGGAAAAAAATAACATTTTGTTTATAAGCACCTTTCAAGATTACCAAGGTCACTGTATATACAGGAAACATGCAAGAAATTACAATATGAGAAGGGGGAAAAACAGCAACATAATGCAGTAAAATAGGTTTCACATAGTAAAATAAAAATATGACTAAATAAAATGAATAGTCACAGTACTGCATTACATAATTACATAATAATCACATTATTGAGAAGGGAAGCTGAAAGAGATGGGCTTTCAACTGCTGAGTTCAGGCATGTAGGTAAGCAGGGATAGTGTTTCAGCGTTTAGGACCTGCTATATTAGAAGGCCTGTCTTCCATGGTGTGAAGCCTAGAGGAAGTAATAGAGTAAATGGGTAATGGGAAGGTGAGTGTGAGTAAAGGAGGGCAGAAAGGTAAGAAGGTGCCTTACCACATAAAACCTTAAAAACCAGAAGAAGTACTTTGTATTGTATACAGAACTGAATGGGTAAGCCTCACAGCCAAGTTCTGTACATGCTTCAAATTTTTCAAGTTAAATGACAGCATTGTAATAATCCAGTCTAAAGATGACAAATGCATGGATGAGAATCAACGTTATTGAGATGCAATCTAAAAATGTTCTCAAGAACAAAAATAAAGCAGCTTCAACAACATTTTTAATGTTGCAGTCAAATGATGGTGTAGGATCTAACATCATGAACCAGGGCAACTTTTTTAGAGGTGGCTGGAGAAGCAATTACTATCGGATTTATCATTGTTTTATTAAATATATATAAATATATATATATATATATATGATGGAAATGAGACCTTACCCTCAAATTTATAATTCTTTATAATTCTAAGTTTGTATAGTAGTGTGCTGGATACAGTGATGTTAGCCGTCACTGTTGTGAATTACTTTATTTGCTTCCGTGTAAACAATGCTCTGCATTCTTTCGTGAGCTGGTTAATTGCAAATGCTGCTAATCTCCTATTAATAATTAACAGGTGTTAAAAGAGATTAAGGAAGAACAATGGGTAATTATTTGAAAAAACAGAAAAGATTAATTGTCATATCCTGCTCTAACTCTTTCATTAAAAAAGGACTAGCTTTGCCATGTGCCTGCAGTGCATTGAGTGGTTACAAGACTGCTCCCTGTGATTGGAATTTAATGTCAAAGCTACATTTCTTTTGGTGTTAGAGAATGAAGGATTGCTATAGAATCTTTTCTCTTATGTTTCCAAAACTGTAATTAATGTATCTACCATATGCCTTTCCATCTGCTAGTAACAGCACTGTATCCAAGAATTTTCCCATTTGTTTGTGCTGTTTTCCTCTACAAGAATAGCATTCCAATAAAATTGATGTACTAGATTGTATTTGAAAGCACCCTATGAGATCTGACACAAGGCCAAAAAGGATGATGCTCCGAATACAAGCTTCAACCCTACAGTATAAAGACTTTAATCTATCATATTTCATGTTCCCTATCGGATACTCCTTGTGTTGGTTAATGGATGAGAGACAGCTTTCCACTCTTTCCACTCTGGAGATACAAGATATAAATGAAGCTTAAGAAATGGAAGATGAATCTCAGGAAGACAGGAAATAAATTATTGTTTCATCATAGCTTTCCTGACAAGCTTTAGGAAACGTTTAAAAAATAACTGAGACAAAAACAATGGTTGTTTGCTAAAGTGCTCCATTTGGTGATCAAGACTTCCTGAAGATGGAAGTTCTATTGACTTTCAATGTTTGAACTCCAGTGAATACAGAAATGGGGAAATCCATCACACCTGTGTAACATAACTATGTTTTCCAGTGCTCACCTTTTCTTCTTGGTATGTGAGAAAAAAAACAGGTGAATTCTTCTCAGCAATGTATTAAATGAATTGCTTAAAGCAAAACAAAGACAAGAGACCTGGCAGACAGGAAAACTTTCCAACATAAATGCAATGGTGGTTTTCAAGTCACACCAGAAGTCCTAACTTAAGTACAAAACTACTCTGAGGGTACAGGTATCAAGTATTTTAAGTGTTTAATTGTATGTACCTGGCAACAGGTGCAGGCAATCCACCCTTGGGGGAATTGTTCTGAGCTGCTTGGAGTTAAAGAACCTCAGCCTGGTGCATCAATTGTCACATGAGCACAAGCCATCGTAACTCCGTAATTGCTTTGCCCTTAATGCAAAATTTTCTCTGCCAGCAGCAGTGTTGTTTCTATAATAGCCGGGGCTCCTTCAACTCCAAGACTTGGCACTGCAGTCTGGCCCAAAATATGGAGCTGATGATGGAATGAGGATGCTGGCAGACCTCTGTCTTGGCCTGGCGTGGTGCCAGAGCTCTTGCTGGCTAACAGGCACCCGTGATTTTAAGCCACTCCTGGCTGGTGAATGGTGACTACCCTGGGAGCAAAGTGTGAGGAGCATTAATTTAGCCAAGCTCCCTTTCGAGGGTCAGCAGCTGAGACTGCTTTTTATTTATGAACCACTCTCGGGAGTTTGAGTTTAAACTCTGCTCAGGACTCTGCTAAAGGATTTGCTTGGAAACTATTGGATGCACTGTTTGGCCAAGCATATTTTTTTGAGAAATGCTGTTTTGCACTGTGTGAATATTTGCTAGGTTGGACACAACTCGGTCTCTAAAAGTAGGCTTTTTAATTGCCTCTTACCAAGACAAGCATATTCCAAGTCATTCCCTGGGAATGGACCTGCATAAAAACCTTTTTTTTTTTAAGTTTTTGATTGTCATCTAATGCATTTTGTGGTTATAGGAATGTGGTTTAATGTTTAAAATAAAATACACTGGATGACACACACACACACACACACACATCCTCTAATTCCAAGGTATCCACATTATGCACAAGTTGTGTGAAATGTTCTCACTGAAAGTACTGTCAGTGCAGAGATGGATTTGCTTCTTGTCTCCCTGAGATGTCTCACCTCTGCTTCCAATTTCAGCTATTTCTCCCACAGACCGACCTGGAGCGAGGGGTGTGCGATCGCCAGTCAGGTCTCCGGTGTCTAAGATGAGCAGTCCTGTACATAGTCCCGTTAGCCCGCTTGCTGGTTTGCAGAAGCTGCCCCAATGCACACGCTGTGGGAATGGCATTGTGTAAGTATTTCTCTGTTATCAAGGCCTTCTCTGTGTAAGAGTGTAAGCTCTACTAGGTTAGTAAACAGGCCTCGTACAACTCCCAGATTACGATATTCGTCTGCTAATTCATACATTATCTACCAAATGTTGTTTTTTGGCTTTGGAGAGTCAAACCTCTAAAACCATCTCACTGTATTGTGTTTACTCTACTCCAATCTCAAAGTCAACTCATTCAAAACCTTGACAATTAGAATGGGATTGTCCCTGACCTGTACTGACACAACTTCCTGTGACACACTGTTTCCATGTCTCCATGAATCACGCTCTTTTGACTTATTGGCGTCCTATTGCAGTACAGCACAGAGACTGCAAGTCATGGCTCACAAATTATGAAACAACAGTTTGTTTTAACACCAACAAGCAGGGACACATCCACCACACCTTCATATTCTGTAATAGAAGAAAGCGATCCAGATATCATGTGTAATTATAATTCTCCTGTTCATGCTTGCCCTTGGGAATGGAGAGTTGTGGGTTATAGGTAAGTCCCACTCACAATGAGCACACAGTGATGTCATTTCATAAGAAACTACCAGGGAAATGCAACACAATGCGGCCCTTGTAGAATATTGCATGGGCAACAGGCAGAGGTGGATTATGCTAGCAGCAGAGGATAGAAGAAAACCCTTGGCTGCCACTGCAGTATTGTGAATCAAATGGGAGCCAAGATGCTCAGTTTTTGCGAGTATGTGTGTGTGGTCTGTGACACGTAACCTTTCACATGCAGCAGGGGCTCAGAAGATGAATCATTACTTAAGACAAAACAATGCATTACATTATGCATCTGTTACCTGCAGACCATTAATGTGTGTGAATCCTAAGCATTGCAGCCTGATTGTATTTATCAGTAGGCAACTGGGTAGTATTGTAGTTTGCAACAAAACATAAATGCTGAACCACATCATTTATTGCAGTCCATATCACACATCAGAGTAAAAAAAATTGTGTGCACTTGAACGGCCAGTAATTTGTTTGATACATTCAAACGCTTGAGCTAGACCTGCTAAGATGAAGTTGCAAGAACTGAAATGTACTGAGTACAGTGCACTAAGAGGATGTAATGAAGCCTTCATTAACAACTGGAGCATCGTGCTGGATTAGTGTTCCTCATACACATTTCAGGAAGCAAAAGAACAATACAACCAGTGTCCCATTAGCCTATGTGCCAGTGATATTTGTCTGTCATTTTCACAGGGGCACCATTGTCAAGGCCAGAGACAAGCTATACCACCCCGAGTGTTTCATGTGCGATGACTGCGGCCTGAACCTCAAGCAGAGGGGCTATTTCTTTATCGAGGAGAACCTGTACTGCGAGACCCACGCCAAAGCCCGGGTGCAGCCCCCTGAGGGCTACGACGTGGTGGCCGTCTACCCTAACTCCAAAGTGGAACTGTTGTGATCTCTCCAGCCGCGTAAACCAGCAGTTACCAAGCCCAGTCCTGGGGATCTGTTTTAACACAACTGCATCAAATTATCAGCCATCGTGAGTTAGCCCAGCTGTGTTAGAGCAGGAGAAATGAGAATGTGCAGGGCCCCAGGACTGGGGGATTGGGAACTGTGGCATAAACACACACATACACACACATGTCTACGCCATTCACTTCACTCCAGCACTTGGAAGGGATTCAGTCCTGAGCACTGTCTATCAAGACAGAGTAAGGCCAAGAACAGGAATGTCTCTTCCCAGCACCATATTCTCTCAAAGGCTCGTTTCATTAATACCACAGCTACTTTTGTCACATCATGTCATGCGCGCTTGTTGCCATTTACCCCATCATCATCACTTGACTATACTCAACCAAGAAGACTTTTTTTTTTTTTGTAAATCAGCATTAGTTTCTTTGCTAAAATTGTTGCCTCCATGCTGAAAAGGGGTTGCATAAACAGGGACATTTGGTTTTAGACCTAGAATGGAAACAATACCATATCATCTTCAGGCAATTATGATAATACACACATGCAGAGCTCAAAGTAAGTGACAAGGCAATTCACATTTTGCGGGTGTTTTTTTTTTTTTTTTTTTTTAATTCCAGTTTTTTTTTTAAGTTGCAGCAAATAATTATTAAAAGAGGCCATAGAAAAATAGAAATACAATACCTTTGTGAGAATATATGGGATTGATATATTCATATGTTTAGGGATTTTTAGTACATTATGTTAATATTTTCTTTACGGGCTGGCTGATCTGAGCTTGAAAAAGATAAATACGCAGTATCCTTTTGGGCCTAACTGAGCATCTAGTTACAGCTGACTGTCACCCAACTCAAACATCACTCAGTGAATCAGAGGTAAGAGACTTTGAAAAATGAATGTTTTGGTTTGCATGTTTTATAAATCATCTGATTTATTTGAAGCTCGCTTACAATTTTTCCATGGTGTGCTTTACAGATTAAAACTCTGTTATGTCAGTTGACCTTGGCTTGATGACATTATTTAGAGGCTTTCAGTAAGTCATTCCTGAGAAAAATATTCTGTGAAAAGCGGAACTAGCATTCATCATTCGTAACATTTTAATTTGCCCTTATTGATAGAGTACTGGTCTGAATATATGAGAAATGCCATCAAAATGTCAATATTTGCTATGTAAATGATGTGAAAGATGACAATTTTTTAAAATTTTGATAAGAATTGTACATATGTGTCTCTTTTTGAACTCCTAACAATATTACTTGGCCTCTTCTTGTTAAAACTGCTGATATGCTAACTGATATGATAGCGATAGATTGCAAATCCTTTAAGTTATTGTTGTGTCATCACAGTGTGTTCTATTCTTTAATTTCCTTGATTTTAATATGAATAAAGTGGCAGGAACCTAAAAGGAGTATTTTATTTCTGCTTCATACCATTTTGCAGACACACTAGGGACATTTTTTATAGCATTTGTTTATAATATGGCCTAGCTTTGCCCAAAACGCTTGCTGATGGAAGATGAGTCATGTTTTTTCAAAGGCCTGACCCAGAAGTCGACCCAGAGCATGGCGTAAGAGTCTGCTGTACCCACTGACCCTGAGGCCGCAACTAGTCCCTTATGGTCTCCACTGAAGTCAAAACTCTGTGGCCATGTTGGCTTTCCTCTGGTTTCCTAAGACCTGGTTTCCACCTTAAAAGCCTGTCAAACCCAGCGCAGTGAGATTTATGCGCCATGGACATCTTGAGTTTCAGAATGAAGTGTCACTGACAGTAAAATCCACACTTTTATTTCAGTTGACTGAGCTGTGTTTGTAGGCTTGCTTCTCCAAAGCTCAGAAAGCACGTTCGCTTTTGGTAACTTCTGCTCTCGCATCACCATAAGACAACATGTAATATGAGAGGCTGGTGGTTTGAGGACAGCTGTCAAGGTCAGCACCCAGTTGTTATTCATGGCGCACTTTCAGTGGCCCCTTCTTAATCAGAACCAGAAAACAGTACCGTATGGAAAAGCAATCCCTCTCTTTTTCGCTCTCTCTCTCTCATACCAGTCCCCCCTCCCCCAACCACAGTAAGAGATGCTGAAATGGCAGGCATTAAATAAAATTATTCTGGCCATAATATTCCTTGGTGGTTTGCAAAGCTACAAACACTTTGAGTCTGTTCTTAAAAATCTTAGACCACTCATCTTGTAGGGCCCGTTTCAGCCAGCCAACCATATGCCATATACGCATTATCTGAAGAATAAGTATTATATTTATTTCTTTGTGTGTAACAATGCCAGGATACTGAAGTAATTTGATATCACGCTACTTAGTGGAGTCTTCGGATGTTTTTTGCTTGTAGTGTTCTCATTTCGAATGGTCTTGGTGGGGCGTGAGTGGACCCTTGACTTCGCGGAAGGAATCTGCAGTGTTTCAGCACGTCTTGGTTTCTTCGGTAAACAGTGAACTCGGCTAGGAGGTAAACATTTCGCTCGTCCTCAGAGCGGTCTGCCTTTTGTCATTTAGCCAGCATCACACTCCGGTGCTGCCCAGTGGCCCCTCTGGTTAAAAACAAGCTCGGCCTCCACTTTGCTGCCTAAATTTGTGAGCTGTGTTGCATGCACACAGGCTTTTGTGATTTAGAAACAAAAGTTCCATTCGTCCAGAAGCCCATGTGCATAGTTGTTTCTGCATCTGTCTGCACTTCAAGTGCTCCATTCACAGATAAAAGCCTCATGTCTGGAAATTGTTGAACGACTTGTGGCTTGTCTTCGCCCTCTGCACAATCTGCTGTAATGAATCAAGCTGAATAGTTTGGAATTTGGAGTGGTTGTTCTCTCGTTGCAGCCCCCCTCCTTTTTTTAATCAATATATATGATACTAACCTGCTACTCTGTATCTGCTATGATTTGTGTACCGATGGTTGAAAACTGGATTGAGGAATTTAGCTGTGGGATTGTGTTGCATTGTGCAATGTGGTTGTGCTTATAGCTCTGCTGCGAGGTTTTTGCACACCTGTGGCAGTTATTTTCTTATAGATGATGCGTATGCCTTGAACAAATCTGACAGTTTTATATTTCAGTTCAGTTTTTGACTTACAAAGTCATCAAACTCAGTTGCATTTAATTAGCACTTAAAAATACTAAAACAAATAAAGGAATAAATTTCACAGTTGGACAGTTCCTTTAATGCAATTAGGGAATAATATTTAAGTATGGTGTCATGGATTCCATCTGTCATCTTCATGGCTGCTGTAATTACTTCCATGCATCTCTTATGTGGTAGATTGGTAGATTGCCAGAGATTTTAATGTTAGAAACGATTCTTTGTATGTTGAATTCATCCTATGAATGTGATGCAGCTGTTTAACTACAAAATGCAAAACAAGATTTAAAAAAAGTATGTTTTTAGAGCTAGGGTAGTCACGTGTGGTTTTGAGCTCATTGAAAAATTTATTGAATAACTGCACCAAATTTACATTTTGTTTTATATTTAAAGTGGAGTAAATAGTTTTGCGGGAGGAACTCAGGGCAAGGCAAGCCCAGCTCAGCTGTCCCAGCCCACCATCCAGCTCAGCCTGGATGAAGGTCTCCCTCAGCTGCAAGACAATGCAAACAATTCAATCTCACTCTCTTTCTTCGCTTATAACATGTTTTCGCTGCCTCCATAGTAACAGCATAGGAAGTACCCGCCTGCAGGCAAAACCACAAGTGCTCTGAACGTGGCCCTGCCTACAAAAGGCTGCTGCTGTTCACTGGGCGATATGTAGCCCATCCCAGTGCCCTTGGTCTCTTATTATCCCTTTATGTTCCCCACAGTGATAGAATCAAGAGATATGATCTTCACTGAGGTTACATTCAGGCCAGAACTTGCTCTTTAGAACTGGCCTGTCAAGATCATTAAATTTTACTTCCCTCTTGTATTTTGGAAGCCTTTAACAATTGCATGTTTTATTTACTTTTCTAGCAAGCTTCATTTACTTGGATCATTATGTGTATCAATCCTTACCCTGGTGCTTTAGCAGTATTTGTCAAGTGATGATTTCATTTTAATGAAAGAGGTAACTTTTTCTTCTGTTTCTTCTGCTCCACCACACCTAATTTAACTCACACGTTAATTCAGAGCCCGACAAGAAAATTGTCCGAAGGATTTGTGAAAAGGAAGAGATTTATATATTCCTTACTGCTCAGATTCATGATGTTTGCCTTTGTATTTAGGTTTTATATTGTTAAATGAAGTCCAGTGTGATGTGCTATATAGAGCTCATTTGGAACTGTTTTGCCTTAAGCTGTCATTCAAATGCTTGCTGCAATATTAAATCCACAAAATAAGAAACTGTTCTTGGCAAGAGATCTAGAACAACATACTGTTGTTCCTTTAAAAAAGTTTTCCTTTGAAAAACACCATGACCAATTTAATTATAGCCTGGCAGAAACATGACATAATCACTAAGTCATCCCCAGATGCGTAAGTTGACCACAAAACCAAATCTACATATTACACTGAATTTTTTGCAGTACAGGGTTTGAAATTTACATTGACATTTTTGCAGCGCAATGAAGGGTGTGAAAAGCCTTCTGCGAGGACAAATTGCTATGAGGTGATGAAATAATTCACCACAAACACGAGGCCATCATTTGTGCAGAAACTGAGATAGCCTAGATAACTATGTGACTGAATGTGCCTTCAAATACAGAAGCCTATTGCCCAGATGACGGGGGTAATCCTGACTGATGCTCCTGCGGCACTGACAGATTTTGTTCTTAATATGGTGGAAACCTGGGCCTGTTCTTCACCTGCAATACCTTCAGGTATTGGACCCACTGAAGCAGCGTCTAACAGCTGCTTCCTTTTGCATTACTCTCCATTAAACAGATCTGATGGAATTGTGTGCTGATCTAAAACTTATGTGCTGATTTGACGGAGACGAAAAAACTACTAAAAGTAAATTTAAAGAGACATGACAGAGAGGTCAAATATGGGTTTGCTGGATTACGATGATTCAGCCTGAGCATTTTGTAATCATATTTCAGAAGATGAATTCTCTTCTCGATTAGGCCAAATGACGTCAAAAGAATGTAAACTGTGGAATGGAAGATTGTTCAGCAATACAACTGAGCACATAAAACGCAAAACAAAACAAGGAGGTCAGTCAGCTATGAGCAGATCACCCATACTCCATGAACCCTTGTGGAGTTGGATCCAGGCACAACTGCATCTGCATATAAGGACAAAGGATGTTCCTGCACTGTTAAGTGAGAGATAAATCAGTGGTGCTACTTCACTCCCCCATTTCTCAGTGGAAATAAAAGCAATACACTTGGTTAATCGTTCTAAATCATTAGTTACTCTTTGGAAAATGGGGAAAGAAGAGGAATTGTTTCTAAAAAAAGAAAAGAAAAAAAAAACTTTTTTCGCTTATTTTCCTTGGCACTGTCACCTTGCTCGGTAAGGGCTTGGACATCCATGGCTGTAAAGCTGCTTTGTAATGGGTGTGTTAAAAAGTACTATATAAATAAATTTGACTTTTTTCAAAATGGTTGCAGTGTAAAGTCTTAAATAAAACATGTGAAGTTAACAAATAATCACTATTTTAGCAAGATAAAAATGACACCGCACTGTATGTGGGGAACTTTTGTAGCAGTAGGGAGTTCTAAAGTTGCCACCAACTGCCCCTAGCCCTCCACCCCTCCCTCCTTTCCATTTCTAACCCCTTATGTGCTGAATCAGAGTCCTATCAACACAGACCATCAAAGACCTGACCAACTTTGGACAGACTTGCACAGACTCCAGTGGGGTGCTTTGGTGTGGGGGTGGGTGGGTTATGGTTTATATTAAGGGCAGAAATTTAAAAAGACATCTCTCTCTCTCTCTCTCTCTCTCTCTCTCTGTCTCGCTCGCTCTTTCTCTCATTGTTTTATAGTAATAGAAAAGTTTTGTGCTACATGTCTGGGTTCAGCTAGCCAAACACACAGTGGGACGAGCAGCTGGAGTCCGAGCAAAACAAGCAACTGAGCTGGACGTTGTTTCTGCGCTGAGAAACAGGAGCCTGAATGGAAACTCTGATTCCTGCCTCTGCAGCCCAGATTGGACAGTGTCGGCCGAGGGAAATTCTGGACTAAAAGAATAGAGCAGACACCCGTCAAACACTGCAGCGGTTATGGAGTACAATAGCTTTGGACAATAGGTGGCATTATGAGCAATTTTCTATCTGTGGTTTTTTGATAATGTTCTAAACAGTGTTGAGTCAATAGATGTAAAATGGCCTTTTGTCCATTAGATAGATATAGCCACCCCCCCCCCACATAGTTACTTTTGCTAATTATATATTATTGTCCCTAATTATGCCCACCAGTAAAGTTATTTCTAAAGTATTCCATTTATTACAGCTGAGCACAACATTGTGAAGTATTTTAGATCAGTTTCTATTTCTATTTCAAAGAATGTAAACTTCTACAAGGCCTCACAACCCCATTAATGTAAACATGGAAACTTTAAGATAATGTCACTGTGTATTTTCGATTGTGAAGCCAATCCAAATCTCAACACAGCATCTGAACAAGTCAGAAACAGATTTAAAAACAACATTTAATCTTTGTGAGTGTACTGAGAAACTCAGAAAAATGCAATGTGGCACCAGTGTGATCCCACCGCATACCACAGCGTGGAGAAATTGTAAAAGAACACAAACAGTCCTGAAACTCCAATGGACAATGGACAAATAAAGACTAAGTCTGACAAAGCTGCATTTGTTTTTTCTGCTTTGCCCTAGAAAAAATTGTACTCCACGTTTACCCAGAAGCCAAAGTTCCTTTCTCAGGATATAGGCTGTTACAAACTTTGGGTGGTCCTTAATGGCATAGTGAAGAGCGCACATTGTCCTCAAGTGTTTCAGCTGTTGTATAGTGTAGTGGTGAGATCACATTCACAACTAATTCCACTAGACCTTGGTCCTGTTCTTTACCACTTCCAAGGCAAAATGAATAGGCAAAAACAAAGACTGTATTCATGAGGAAGTGCACTAGTCCTTGTTTTACTTATTGACTTTAATTACAATAAGACATCTATAACAGGAATAAGTCATTGTAACCTTGGGAAAAGACCATATTAGAAGTATTTGTGGAGTACAAACTTTGGGCTACCAACCAGTAACCAGGCCAAAAAGCCCTTGGGAATATGATAGCAGCTCCTCTAGTGCATTTCCTCAATCTAGTAAAAAAGGAAAACCAAACCAGCACACAGTGAAAATTAGAGTTTGTGTAAGTCATACCTACAGCAACCTGAACAATAAAAGAACAATTTCAAAGGACTGAAAGGACAGATGTCACAAAAAATAGTATTAATTGTGGAAATTAATTGTGGTAATTAATTTCCAAGCAATCATAAAAACACACACACACACACACACACACACACACACACACACACACTGTAGTCACTTCCTATTCTGGCTATGTACCAAACATTCCCTCATTAGTTCTGTGCAAGTGTGTACAAAACACACCAGCCTGTAAAGTGAAGGGTAGGCCTTTCTTTTCAAGAGGAAGACTTAAATTAATTTTGTGTGAAGTACAACTTTTCCCGGCCACACGGATTAAGAGCATGAGAGAGGGAAGCCTCTGCTTTACAGCACACAGACCATCATAAATATTAGGCTAAGTGGTTTTTTATGTGGTTGCCATGCATATTTCATGAACTCTGTGTTGCTTTTATGGAGCTTGAAGGGTGCCGTCACATGATCCCATTTATTTTCCGATTCATCGGGATTGGTGGTGACCCAGGATTCTAGATTAAGAGTGATTTATTGGGATGGGTGGTGACCAAGGATCCTGGATTAAGAATGATTCATCAGGATTGGTGGTGACCCAGGATTCTAGATTAAGAGTGATTTATTGGGATGGGTGGTGACCCAGGATTCTAGATTAAGAGTGATTCATCGGGATTGTTGGTGACCCAGGATTCTAGATTAAGAGTGATTTATTGGGATAGGTGGTGACCCAGGATTCTAGATTAAGAGTGATTCATCGTGATTGGTGGTGACCCAGGATCCTGGATTAAGAGTGATTCATCAGGATTGGTGGTGACCCAGGATTCTAGGATCCTGGATTAAGAGTGATTCATTTTGATGGGTGGTGACCCAGGATTCTAGATTAAGAGTGATTCATTGGGATGGGAGGTGACCCAGGATTCTAGATTAAGAGTGATTCAACGGGATTGTTGGTGACCCAGGATCCTGGATTAAGAGTGATTTATCGGGATTAGTGGTGACCTAGGATCCTGGATTAAGAGTGATTTATCGGGATTAGTGGTGACCTAGGATCCTGGATTAAGAGTGATTCATCGGGATTGGTGGTGACCCAGGATCCTGGATTAAGAGTGACAGCGGCCATAACGAAACAGTTACTGATAAGTGGTGCTGTAAGCAAGCATGATTTAGGAATGTTTTAGGATGGGCTCCATTGTTCAAGGTCTGCCACTGTTACTGATTCAAAGTCAAGGCAATTATAAATGTTAAAAGATTTAAGAACAAGGATATATGAAGCAGTTCAAGATGTGGTGCATAGTTTTGGTGAGATAAATGTCATAGATTTGCTTAGACAAATGTCATTTCTTGCTAAAATAAGTTTGTTCATTGGAGTGAGTGGATTAGCAAAGGTCTTCAAAAACGAGGTAAATACCCACTGATAGTATATAATATTAGTATATGATATTTACATAAATCGGCTTTGGTGGACTGCTGATGATTACGTTCTGTCTAAGATCACAATAGTGGAAATTGGCTGGTCATCCTGTTTTTGTCTTTTGGAAGGTGCTCAAGAGGGTAAACGCTGAGTCCTACCAACTACAACTTCCTCCCACTATCACAATCATTCCACCTTTCACGTATCCCTCATTAAGCCAGTTCACAAAAGCCCCATGTCTGCAGAGGCCATTCCAGTGGAGCCACTTTCTCCTCTGGATATTGAGGGTCGTCCAGCGTACACTGTTCGGGCCCTCCTGGAATCTTGGAGGTGGCGGGGTCACCTTCAATACCTCATGGGGTAGGAGGGGTATGGGCCAGAGGAATAGCCATGGGTGTCTGCGGGGGACATCTTGGACAAGCCATCCGGACAGCCCAGCACCCAGGGCTCGAGGTCACCCCCCAGGGAAGTTGTTCTGGGGGCGGCAGGAGCCACCCGTCAGAGGAGGGGGTACTGTCACACGCTCCAGATCCCCCGAGTTTTAATTGCCTACACCTGTCCGTCCTTTAGTACACCTCCTCCAGCCCTTTAGGTTTGGTCTCGCCACTTCCTCTTTGCGAAGTAATGCTAACTTATGTCGCGTACCAAGTATTTACGTACCTTTACTCATCTGGCCCTCTGGTGTATTGATGTCAGCTTCTCCCTTAGACCTCCTGTTTAGCTTTCAAACCTGTGATGGACGCTGCTTACCTGGCTCGACTGTGGGCCATTTGGAATACTCCTTTGCCCTCTGTTGCGTTTGTATATTTGCTTCGACGCTATGGCAGCACTCTGCTGGTATTAAAATACAAGCTGCTCTGCAACTGGATCTGTCTACATCTCCATCTTTTAGAAACGTTATACATTGTAGCTGCAGGTGTTCAGAACTCTGCTGTGTGCCGCATGTAAAGGTTGCCATCAGGTGGTCACAGAATTTTTTTTAAATTTCACAAGTCTGACAGTTTGACAGTTAATTATTGCATGATTTTCTGCATGATCCATGTGACCTTGAGTATCTCTCAACCCTAAAGTGTACTTTTGAACCATTTTACAGTTTATTTTTAAAGATACTAAATGTATACTAAGAAATTAGGTCCCATGGAGATATGGTGAATGATGAGTTAATATATAACTTTATTAGTTTATTAAACCTATTTATAAGGGTTGCCATATTCAGAGAGGCTTGCCCAGTGAAATGGAAAGAAAGGTAGAGCATGCATTTTCATCGGTTCTGGGTCAAAATCCATGACACTTTTCAGAGCCAGTTACCAGTGGTGGTCAACTACAGCATCAGAAATACTTGCCTGCAATGCCTGTAAATCAGTATTGTTGTAGGGTTAATATTTACATACTGTCATTTCTATGTTGGTAAACTGTCCCACAAAAAAAACTTTCTGTCAGAAAAAAAGTTCTGTCAGAAATTTTGTTGAGTCAACTCAAAGAAACAGTAAATTTGCAGATTGGACTCTGCACAGTTATATTGTTATTTCAAGGATATGAAGATAAACCTTTTTTTGGCCACATTATATACATGGGTTTTCATATACAGTATATCAGTTACTTTTATTATATGAGTGAATAGCTTGTTAAGGTATTATAAATAATATTAGTCTTCACTTTCAGTTCTTTTTTTCTACATATGCCAAAGTCAAAGTCAAATTTATTTGCATAGCACTTTTTGCAACAGCCGTTGTCTCAAAGCAGCTTTACAGATGTTTGAGTCCAACCCCCAGTGATCAATCAAAGGGTGATATTGGCAAGGAAAAACTCCCTAAGAGCATGAGGAAGAAACCTTGAGAGGAACCAAGAGTCAAAGAGCATCAGGAAGAAACCTTGAGAGGAACCAAGACTCAAAGGGAGGGGCCATCCTCCTCTGGCCGACACCGGGCTCCACAATAATAATGGTACAAATCGTAAAGTACAAAATGATACAAAAATGATACAAAATGTCAAAATGAAAACTCTCAAAGCCTCTGAACCCTCTATTCTGGGTTTCTTCTATTATTGGATTTCTGTGTCTGTCACAGAATCTGTGCTTGTCCATAACAAACACATGTTCAAACACAAAAATGTCCATAAGTACAGATGACACCAGGACACCTTAGACCGTAAGGTTGATGATCGATGTCATAGTCTTGTCATCAAATTTGCAACCATGTGTTTTGGACACCTGGGTGAAGAGAGGAGCAGAGCTGTCAACCAATCGCCACCTAGTGGTGAGTTTGATCAGAATGCCTGCCAGACCCACAGGCAGCAGATCGGTACTGAAGGACCAAGCAGGTTGCGGCTTTGGCTGTTGCTGAAGCAAAAACTCAGGTTGGGAGGAGTTTGGTGAGACAATGAAGACCAAATATCGACTGGCTTCCTCAGCAGAGGAAAGCAGTTCCCGACCATACAGTGAGGCTGGGGAGCTGCTGATTTCGACTGGGGATGTCATTGGGCGCTGGAGGGAATACTTCCTCTTTTCAAGAACCACTGCCTTTTAAAAAAATAATTTTAGACAGTTTAAAACATTGTTTTGTTTAAAATATGACTCAACCTGAAGAAGTCTAAGGAAACCCAGAATGTGTGGAGCAGATGATTTCATTTGTGGAAAACATTTACTGCCGAGGTTGTGGTATTACTACTACTGTTCCTTAGTACTGTAGAATGACCTTGTAGGAACATAAAAAAATTCAAAATTCCACCAACTTCCTGTCCTCACTAGATAGTTTTTCCCTAATTGGTTCCAAACTAAAACACCCTGAAAACACACTGTAGGCCATTGTCGCTTTAATTCTAAAACTCTGAGTAAGAAAGTGAGTTCAGTTAAGTAATGTTTTGGTGTTTTAAACACAGGATGACCATTAACTAAATGTAAAAACCTTGTTATGAAGTTTGTTATACAAGTTACACTAATAATCAAAAACTAATAATCAATGGCACTTCAGAGGAACCAAGAGAGATTAACTCTGCTCAAATCTTTGTTCTAAATAAACAATGATTGTGTGTTTCATAAGTTTTATATGGCTAATTTTGGAAACTGTTGTTTCCATTTTGCAATTTTCCCCTTTAAGCTGGAAAATAAATGGCAGATCATACTTGAATAGCAGAGGAGGCTGAGATCCTACAGGCTCTGATGGTAGGTAAACAAGGAACTGAAAACAAAAGGGAAAAAAATATTGGGGTTAATAGCAGAACCAGATGCCCACTCAACTCTTCCAACATGTGAGTCAAAATAGGAACTGAGTCAGTTAGAATGCAGTGCTTTAACTCCTATGTCATGGAAGAAAAAGGTGAGGACTAACAGTAAGCAGTAAAGAGAGACTTCTCACCACTGTTGCAGACACAGAGAGAATAACAGAAAGGGAGACTTCTCCATAGAAGTAACCCAGAAAGAAAAAAAGAGGGAAGCCGGTCCCCTTGTAGGGAACTTCTCACTCAAGATACCATTTACCAGCAAGATTATCAGCAACATGCTACTAAGATTTTGCAAAGACTAGTGTTTAGTGAAGCCTTTATATAGACAGATATCACCCACTTGTGCGCCTATTGGTTTCTAATTGGCAGCGAGCTGCCTCCTCTTAGTGGTTGGAGGCTTGCGCTGCAGGTGGCCACTTCCACATTGATGTGTTAATCTTGTAATAAAATTTAATCAAAAACTGTCACTCCTAATAAGTGCTAAACTGGCTTTGCTGTAGTAGGTTTATATGACCAATTATTTTCATATTTGAATTCATATCAAGAAACTACTCAAAAACACTACTCAAAAAAATAAAGGGAACACTTACACAAGACACAAAACAGAGCCAGAGTTCTGCAAAATGACCTCCAGCAGGCCATTAATATCCATGTTTCTGCTCAAACTGTCAGAAATGGACTCGATGAGGGTGG
>JAOXYF010000003.1:12392435-12416426 GCA_028565775.1 Sternarchorhynchus goeldii | reverse complement strand
ATGTACTTGTATCACACGTTTTATTCCAGATGTATATCATATGTACTTGTATCACACGTTTTATTCCAGATGTATATGTACTTGTTTCACACGTTTTATTCCAGACGTATATCATATGTACTTGCCCTACATCATTTTGGGAAGTCTGTGCATTCTGTCATCAGCAACTACATTGTTTCTGCCAGAGAGCTTTAGGTGTCCCCTTCCAGAGACAATAGAACAGATGCAGAAAAGAACTAGGTATGTTTTTAAAAACAAACAAACAAACAAACAAACAAAAAATAAGTAGCAGAGGATTCAAGCTATTAAAGAATATAACAGTCTTGGATTAGGTCTTGAAAAGTTGTTTATATTTTAGATTCCAACTGAAAACCAGGAACAATTTTATGATGTCAAAGCATTCATTTGTACAAGCTTCATGTCACATGTGTTTCTTCTTTACTCTTCAACAGGATAAAATGCCTGTGCTACTCTAGAAAAAATGAAGAAACAGACACATGCCAAGACACAAGCACCACAGCTAAAGTGCTTCAGGAGGTCAAGTTATAAGAGCAAGTCTTCATTCAGTTAGGGAGGAAATTAAGTTAAATCAGAAATAAATTACAATAAAGCAAAGACCAGTTAATTTACAGCGCATTTGCCTGTATAAATGCTTTCTTGTGTGAAGGGCCATTAATAATTTATACATTGTATACGTTATATGTTATATGTTTATGATTAAAATTATGTTTAATAATTAAAATAGCTTTGTGTGTTATTTGTAATTTAACTAACTTTGAGTTTAGTGTGTTATTTGTAATTATTATTATGGACTGTAACAATGCATAAAATTGTATTGTTTTTATTCAAAAATAAGGTGTAACGAAGCACTAGTACGCTTAAGAAGGGGGGTGAATGCCGCGCTTCGGGAACACAGGTTTCCGTTTTTATTTTCGTTTTCAACACGGAAAACGTACAGCGACATAAACATCGATAAAGACCGACAAAGACATATACAGACGCTTAAATACACACACGCAGGGCACACCACAGGTGCTACAGATAACGATAACAAGACGAACATTCAACACCACGCCCACGTCACACACAAACCGACGCACACACAGTAACACACACACGGTCACCGTGACATAAGGTATATAACAGCATAAAAAATAAAACTATTAAACATTAACACGCTTTCTAGAACTACACTACAGTTATAAAATATTTACAAATCATAAACAAGAGAAAACAATTGTTAGGAATGAGAAACACTGCCTTCTGAAAGGATTCATCTCTCCCCTTTTGTTTGTTCTGTTTTGTTGCAATACAACATGAAATTAAAATTGATTTGGGGGGTATTTGTACTGTTTGATTTAAACAACTACCATAGCCTACCATAAAAAAAGCAAATAAAACCAAACAATAATAAGACAAATAAAATATAATGTAGTATTGGTGTTAGTGTAGTGTTAGTGTAGTTTAGTGTAGTGTAATGTGAGTATTAGTGTAGTGTTGGTGTTATTGTAGTGTAGTGTTAGTGTAGTGTAGTGCAATGTGAGTATTAGTATATTGTAGTGTTAGTGTTAGTGTAGTTTAGTGTAATGTAGTGTTAGTGTAGTGTAGTGTAATGTGAGTATTAGTGTAATGTAGTGTTAGTGTAGTGTAGTGTAATGTGAGTATTAGTGTAGTGTTAGTGTTAGTGTTATTGTAGTGTAGTGTAATGTGAGTATTAGTGTAGTGTTAGTGTTAGTGTTATTGTAGTGTAGTGTAAGTGTAAGTGTAAGGCCTATCACAGATTCTCAGTTGGACTGAGGTCTGGGTGTTTTCTAAGCCATTCTGTATAACCCACTCCAGTGTAGCTTCAGCAGTATATTGAGGATAATTCTTCTGGTGAAAGATTAACCTCTGTCCCAGTGTCAAATCACTGGCACACTGAAACAGGTTTTCCTCAATAATTGTCCTGTATTTATTGCCATCTATCTTACCTTAAATCCCTACCAGCTTTCAGTCCCTACTGATGAAAAATGTCCCACAGTATGATGTTACAACCATGTTGCTTCACTGTGGGAATGGTGGCAGAGGTAGTGTTTTCTATGATAGCCAAAGAGTAACATTTCACTCTGACCATCTGGTCAGTGAGTTTTAGTGTGTGGCCTTCTTTGTCAGGTTTGTAGCAGCACCATAGTCTTTCCATTGTTGCAATGGATTTAGTAGTGCTCCATGGGATGTTCAAAGTTTGAGATTTTTTTATAACCCAAGCCTGATCTCTACATGTCCATAACTTTGTCTCTGACCTGTTTGGAGAGCTTCTTGGTCTTCATGTTGCTTAGTGGTGTTGAAGATCCAGGGGCCTTTCAGAACAGATGTATTTATGCTGATAACATGTGCCTTTCATTGCACATATGTAGATCTTAGTAAAATGATTGAGTGACTTCCGAAGTTATTTTGTTGGACCACACTTTATTTAATGGTTAAATAGCAAAGGGGGTGAATACATGTTGACTCACAGCAGTTTTAAGGCACTTTTTCATTCCACTACAACTATTACATGAAATCCATGTTGTAATGCAGAAAAAGAGAAACACCAAGGAAAGTTAATACTTTCTAAAAACACTGTACAATTGGTGACACTAAGATTATAAGATGGGTGTCTCTTGACAGTAGCAAAGGAAACAAATGCTCCAACAAAGCAGTTCTTGTTTTAAGGTTAATCTTTGCTAACTAACATTAGTATTAAGTAACTAATAATGTGCAACGATATCCAAAAAGTGAATGAAAAAGCCTGGTCTTTTGAAGTGTCATCAAAAATCATGCAGCAAGACGTGATTGTGTTTAACTGAAGACCAGAGGAGGCTGGACCCTTGGAGCAGAAGCTTTACCCAGTAACTGTCAGGCATGTGATGCATGATTAGACAAGTTTAACAAGAACATTTAAAGCTAACAGACTGACACTTTTATTCCCAATAAACTATGGCTACAAAACAGTTTTAAGTTATTAAAGGGTCCAGCCTGTGCAATAGGTTTGATGTGTCAGAGACTTATTTTGAAGTAAAATGCACGTGAAGCCTGCTGAGTTGTTCCATAGTTCTTGAAGGTGATACAGATCAGAGATAACTTTACTCTGTGCCATCATAGCTTTAATGCCACAGAGTGACTAACACATTATTATTTATATTTCATTTAAGCCACCTCTTTGGCACATAGCACATGCACTTTATCTCCTTAAGAGCACCAGTTGCATTGGTTACATTGTGATCATCTGATAAAAGAAGGGCCCAAACTGCCAATGCAAACTGTCTTAGTCACTCACGCAACTGCAGATGCTCCACAAGAGGGAGCTATTTCATTATTACATTTGCCAGACACTTATCCAGAATGACTTCCCATTTTTCATTCACGTTACAGAGGTAGGTGAGTGTAGTGTTAGGACTTTTGCTCAAGGCCTCTTGATGGTATAGCAGAGATCACTTGCCTAGAACTCCAGTCCACAAAAAAGTATTTTGAAAAATTAATTTTTTTCAAAAAGCATTTCAACCATCATATCCTTAAGAAGACAAAACTTTAAAGGAGTGAAAAAGCAAGAATTCATAATGTGCACTTTATATGCAAATAAATCATTTTGACAGATTTTTGTAAGTGCATAAGAGATGCGAAAAATGTGCTGGTGACATTAGCAAGGACACAGAAGCCAGTTACATGTAAAGTTTTTGTTTTCCATGTAGAAAACATCTCTTTAATGTGCTGAAAAAAATGCAATGTTAGCTTTTTTGAAAATGTTAGAGCTCAAATTTTAAGTGTCATTGAGAATGGGTATTAAGGTCCAGGTCTTCCTTTATTACAGATCAGAATCAAAGCAGTTATGAGTTATAAGGACAAGGATATTTGAAGGTGTGTGGTGTTTGACACTGGATTTCAGTTCTGCTTCTGGGCATTTTGTTCACTGCAGCCTTCCTCTTTTTTTCACCTGCTGTCAATCTGTAAATATAGGTGATCCATTAAACCACTTGATGAGTTCAGTGTTGTGCAAGGGAAACAAAAATTCATGTCCAGGACTAGGACAAAGAACACTTACTACAATTACATAAGGACTAGGATTTAGAAAATGTACTATAATTACCCAAGGACTAAGTTTAAGAACACTTACTTCCAGGGGTGTCAGAAGCATTGTTAATGTCGAGGGGAGGGGGTTCTCCATCTCAAAAATTTTAAATGAATTAGATGCCATTTCATGCATTCTGGTGTATTTTGAACAGGTTGTTTAACACCTAATTTTACCTACAGAAGTGACTTAATTCATTTTCAACTCAATTCAACTCATGACTATTTTCGGGACAGATTCAACAATTCAACAAGTCCTCATTCAACAAGTCCTAGGATTAAGAACACGTACTACAATTACACAAGGACTAAGATTAAGAACACATACTACAATTACACAAGGACTAAGATTAAGAACACATACTACAATTACACAAGGACTAGGATTAAGAACACATACTACAATTACACAAGGATTGCTGTGTAACTGATTTTCATTTATTCTATGACCATAAAAATACTAACTATCTAAATAATTAAATAAACAAATGAATAAGTCTTTTTTATTTCTTTTATTTGCAGTATTATTTATCTTTGCTTTACATTGCATACACATTTATATATAACCACAGTGATTGTGACTAGTTCAGATTTATGTAGTCTATGGAGGGAGCATTATAGCTGTGAGACCTCGCTTTGCATGGGTACATGGGTACATTGGTAATACATGAGTAAAACAGCTAACAAACAATCTAATTACCCTGAGTGAGTGTCTGGATCACAATTTATCACCTACACTATAAGCCTCATGTCTCTATGGCTATTTATGTATTTCACCTCCTCAAAGGCCTTTTCCATCTAGATTGGAGGATTACAAAAAAAAGCATGATAGCATCATACTCTCTCCCTCCCCAGGTGTTCATCATAAACACGTGGTCTGTTTCAAGTTCCAACTACAACTTCCTAGCTGGAAATTTTCTTTGCCATTTAATTCTACAATATTTAATTCTAGGACACTTGACATTCCCAGACATGTAGTGAATGCAAGCTGTTCCTCTCCACTGTATGCAGGTGCTATGTAATATTATTAAACAATAACTTTACAAAGCTAATAAAATGCTAATTTTACTAATAGATAGATAGATAGATCGATCGATCTTTATTGATCCCTTTGGGAGAGTTCCCTCAGGGAAATTAAGATTAACTATAACAGGGAAGATTAAGATTAACAGTCAAATTAATATTAGCTATAGTAAAACTATATTAACTATAGACATCTTTATCCAAAGCAACTTATAATTGTGACTGAACACATTTTGAGCAATTGAGGGTTAAGAGTCTTACCCAGGGGCCTAACAGGGGCAACCTGGCAGTGGTGGAGCTTAAACTGGCAACCACAAACAGTTTCTAACACAAGCTACTTTATGTTTATATTAAATAAATTAGTGTCACACTCCCTGCCTTGATTCCTCCTACATTCAGAATCATCATTTACTGGACATGCCCTCACCACTTGTTCCCCATATTCTTCCCCTATTTAACCATCTTCCCCTCGCTTAATTGTGAGCCATATCCTTAGTGTGAGCATTGACCTTTGTTTTCCTCTCCTTTTTTCTGGCTATTGACTTCCTTTTTTGGGTTCACACTGAGTGCTTGTGTGCTGTAATAGATTTTTTTCCTTTCCACCCTCTGATACTCTAGCAGATATCTATTCATGTCTTCATCTCTTTCATGACTTGCAACTAAATCTATATATTCCTGGAGAACTCCTGAATCACTGACAAGGCATGCAACCATGAGGTTCTACTGTTTAATCTTCTATCATTTTCTCCTAATTGCTAATTTTACTCTGACATACAGGTTCTTCCTCAGCGATATCAGGTTAATCAGACCTGTTCTCTCTACAGAAACCACTCATGTGCTTGTTTAGCCCTTTGCTGTTTTAAAATTGGACTACTGCGAATGTCTCCTGGCAGGTCTTCAGCCCTGTGCCAACAACCCCCTGTAACTCATTCAGAATGTGCAGCTGCATTGCCTGTTTTCAATCTCCCAAAGTCATCTCATGTCTCGTCTCAGTATATTTAAACACTAGCACTCACCTACAAAACCATAACTGGACCAGCTAGCAAAAACCTGAAAGCACTAATCAAACTCTGTTCTGTATCACATTTACTTCAAGCCTTTACTACTACACAACTTGAACTATCATCACTCAAGACAAAAAAAACCACATATCAAGATTCTTCTCTGTCCTGGTACCCACATGGTGGACTTTACGTCCACTGGCTTCCACTGAACATACAGCATACAAGAGTCTTTTGGCGGTCTTCAAATAAAATCTGAAGACTCACCTCACTGAGTCACAAAGCACATCAATATGTTTTGCATAATTTTACAAATATTCTTCTTTCTACTCTAACCAAGGCTTTAGTCTGATAGGTCAGTATCAATTGTCACTTAAGGATCTGTATTTGATAGAGACCACAAAGCACTGGTGTACGTCTCTCTGGACAATGGCATCTTCCAAATGCTGTAAATGTAAACGACCACATGATCACCTGTCTTTGAGTTTGCTTGACCCTTTTCTTTTATTAAAACTTCGTTGCAATTACATGTTTGTGTCCCTGGTCATTCATGACAAACATTTGGTTCCTAATATCTCATAATATCTCATAATAAAAGCCTGTTGCTTGTTTAGATGTTTTATGTTGAAATCTGCAGTATTCCTTCAATAATGACTCAAAGTCATAGATGATATTGCAATACTTTCATTTGTGAAATGGATTCAAAGCTATATGCTCTAGTGCTGACTGAAATAACATATAGCTAGTATAGTTTTGCTATTTTGTACAAATATAGTAGTTTAGTTATGTACAAAAATATACCAATTAAAAAACTTCAGCATCAATATTGTTGCAGATAATGACTGATACATTTTCTCTGGAGTACACTTTGGAATAAAAAGTCATAAAAAAGAAATGCACTGTTAGGAAACAGTTGCTTCTTCACCTTTAGAACTGGTGAGGTCGTAAGATGGGCTTCTCTTTTTACACCTGAAAGACAAACAAATTGTGCTATAACTAAAGGAAATATAAATTCAGCAAGACACTCGCCACTCGCTGTTCTTACTAACGTGCATTGTGTAAATAATGATGTTGAATTAAAAGTTATCCTGAATCTTTTCCACTGTTCAAAAGTGACATCAAAGACCATGCAGCAAGATGTGATTGTGCTTAACTGAAGAACAGAGGAGGCTGGACCCTCAGAGCAGAAGGCTTACCCAGTAACTGCCAACATGTGACCGATGGTCTCAGGAAGTGGCATACCAAGACTCTCTGGAAGCAGGAGACTAAGCAACCCAGACAGAATGCTCAAACTGCCCATTAGAATGTATGGCAGGGCTCTGTAATAGACTCCTGTGTTGTTGAGAGAATCAAAAAGTCAACGAACTTCAATATGGCTTAGCCATTTTTTAAAACCTTGTATACACCATTCTTATAAGACTGATTTCCACAAAAAGAAATTAAAAGATAAGAAGTGAATGGTAATAGAATTTACTGAATTGAAAAGAGCATCTACAGACCCAAGTAAATGAAGTAAGGCGCAGATATACTGCCTACTCTTGAGGCCATGGAGCAGGCTCCCATAGCTGTGTTCCTCAAGACGGTGGGGTACAGCTCTGCAGTAAAGGCGTATATGATCGCAAAGGCTGTAGTGACACCAAACTTGCCCAGCATCTCCAGCAAAATGGCCACATAATTCATGTCTGTGACAACAAGAAACAAAACATTTTATCAAAGATGAATGTTTGCCTAATGTTTTTTCATGGATCACTCATGGATGTAAGTTGGTCCCAGTCCATAGAATCCATCTTGTATGAAATCTAGAGGATAGGAATGGGGAAGTGTAGCTCTCATGGACTCATTTAATTCTATTGAATTCTATTAAATTCTTTCAACTTTCTTATACACTATATTGCCAAAAGTATTCGCTCACCTTCTCTGACTCACATATGAGCTTAAGTGACATCCCATTCCTAATCCATATGACATTGGTCCACCCTTTGCAGCTAGAACAGCTTCAACTCTTCTGTGAAGGCTGTCTACAAGGTTTAGGATTGTGTTTATGGGGATTTTTGACCATTCTTCCAGAAGCGCATTTGTGAGGACACATTACTGAGTTGGACGAGAAGGCCTGGCTCTCAGTCTCCGCTCCAATTCATCCCAAAGGTGTTCTATCGGGTTGAGATACAGGTCAGTCAAGTTCATCCACACCAGACTCTGCCATCCATGTCTTTATGGACCTTGCTTTGTGCACTGGTGCACAGTCATTTGTATGAGTGAGTGAATACTTTTGGCAATATAGTGTAATTCTATTAAAGTCTATTAAATTAATTCAACTCTCTTATAATTTATGATGTATGTGTTTGGATATTTACTGCATAATTTATCAGAACAGAAAGTCTCATTGCAAAGCTATAATGGACAATCCATGGTCACAATGGATAAAGATAATTTTCCAGGTCAGTTTTTTTCCTAAGGTAATCCGAGCGTAGACAAGAAAACAAGCCACCAATACTTAAACATATAGTTTCTCTAAACCACAACAGACACACATTAAGTCTGAACACATCTCACTTTGGGGTACGAGGTGTACGAAGAGCAACACGGCTCCACCCAGAGAAAGGGTGGAGAAGAGACACCACCGTCTGGGCCAGGAGCGAAACAAGAGCCAGGAAATGGTATAGGCAGGCACTTCCACAGCTGCGGAGAGGAAGCAGTTCAAGTAGGAGTTCCCATGCAGGTTTGACGTGTTCAAAGACAGGGCGAAGTATCCTATAGAAAGGGTTGTCCTAGGAGGAGGTGAAAACAATTGACCTTTGCAATTAACCATTGTAGTCAGTCTGTAACATGCAGTGGTATAACATATGAATCTGTTTTTGATCATTTTGTGCCCTTGCATCTAATGTATGTAAGGAAGGGATAAGGGATAACCCTTTAAATATTCAATGGGCTTTCTAGCTTAGAAAAATAAAAACAAATGTTTTTGGTGTTCTCCTCCAAAAATCCATCTTATGGTTAGCATACTGCAACACTGCAAAAACTCTCTTTCTAGTTTGGTCTCATTGCCATCAAAGGGTTACATTCAAACCATTCGCTTGTGACAGCTGGATTTGTATTTGTTAGTGAGAGCAGTGTGCAGATGGCCACTCACCAGACCAGGCACAGCAGGACGGTAATGGCCCGGATGTTTCTGGATCTCACCAGATCACAGAGGTTGTAGGACTTCACCCTTGCAGCTTCATCTCCAGACTATGGAGCACATGTGGCAACAAGTGTGTTTTAGTACAAGACAGAGAGCCCCTACTAGACAAGCAAAAGCAAAACAAGAGTCCAAACAAGGCACCATCCGGTGGCCACAGCTAACAAAGCACTGCAGACAAACACTAGATAGTGTGAGCTTTAGTTTTGTTTAAATGGAAACATTTTTAAGTGTCTTATTATCTTATTTCAGTAAGATACAGTTAAAGTTTTATACAACTCTTAGAAGACTACATAATACTATCAGTAAAGAATTCAATGTATGATTTAGTTTAAGACCGAACAAACAATGTACACTAAACTAGAAAATATCAATTAATGTTTGTGTAAATCTAGATGATTTTAGGAACCTGCGTTATTAGCGAAAATCAGAAAGACAACCTCTAATTTAGCTCAGCAAGATCATTGTAGATCTTTTTAAGGCAGTCTGTCTCCATGGGGTACATCTTATTACAGGTTATGTAGTTCCACAACAGTTTATGGCACACCAAGAATGTGCCTGCAGAGGAGTAGCAAGAATATTTCTAATCCTTCTTTAATGAGCCATACCTAAATGCAGCTTGTATAAATAGAAATACATACTTTTATGGCATGTTTTATTGTGGGTTAATGACTACAGACGCAAAACACAGAAAATGACACCAATATCACAGATGGCTCTAGTTCTTACAATCCCTTTCAGAAGTTTGAAAACATGCTGCTGCCCACCACCCACCACCATGTGCTGTTTTATTTTTGAAAAATGTCTACATAAGTTCCATACAACAGCTATTTTTTGATATATATATAATATTTTATGTGTATATATATCCGATGAACAACACTCAACTTCATGTTAATCAAAGCAGATTCCCTCGTTTGAAGAGTTTTGTCCAACTAATAATGTGATAAACCACAATAGTTTCTTTTGATGAGCTCTGTACCTGCGGTGGTAAAATGACTTCAGGTGCTTTGATCCCATTCATCCTGGCAGCATACTGCAGTATGGCTTCAGCCTCCTTTACTCGACCTTGAGACAGCAACCATCTTGGAGACTCTGGAATGAACCTGCCATGCCAAACACCAAAAGCCTCAGAATGAACAATTTGACTAACCAGTTTCAGATTAGTCATTTAGTTTATTTAAGCAAAGCCCTTGCCTTATTAAAAGTGACATTCTTTTATTCTTTTAGTAAATCTTAATTTCTCACACACCCAGTTTCATGGTATGAGTACACTATACACACCTACCACCAAAGTGGGATGCAGAGGAAGCCAGGTAGAGCGAGAGCCAGAAGTAGCATCCTCCAGTCTCTAATGAAGTAGGCCACTAGTGGCAGCACCATGTAGCCAATGGAAAAGAAGATGCACACCCCAATGGTTGAGAAGATTGTGCGTGCAGGCAGGCTCAGGATCTCCATTCCTTGCAAACAAAGTAACTTGTTAAAAGAGCAATTGCTTCAACTGGAAAAACTAGAAAATTCTATTTATGAATACAATTGATTAGAACAAATTTTGATAAATTCCTGGATTTCAATGTTATGATTACAGCTATTAAGTATTTGATTACAAGCAGTGCTGAATGGTCCTTAATAATCTTTAAAGCAGCATCTATCATCTACCATTATAATCGGCCAAAAATGATTTACTGTCTGATCTGTTTTTTTCTTCACCTGAAAATAACATTTGGCAAAATAATTATTTATATTTAGTATGACCCACATCAGGACAGGTCTACACAGAACAAACACAGGACAGGCCTACCCAGAACAAACGCAGGACAGGCCTACCCAGAACAAACGCAGGACAGGCCTACTCAGAACAAACGCAGGACAGGCCTACCCAGAACAAACGCAGCCACATAGTTTGAAATCTGTCCCATCCCAACGATAAAGAAGAGGGCACAGAAAATGACCCAAGAAGGAGAAAAGACTTGTATGAGGCTGAATACTGTCTGAATTCCCATAGTTATAAACAGCACGATTTTCCTTCCAAACCTGCAAGTGAAAACAAAGTAGTGAAAATCAAAAGTGGTGAAAAAAATGTCCTTAACATGAGATGTTACTCCATAAAGTTTGTTCATTTGTCTGTCTACTTGAGGTTTAACCTGGTCAAAAATATATACTTTTGACATTTGCTATTTGACATGTGCACCTCAAATTTGCTCCTCAAACATGATTCATGAAAAAGTAATATTTGATATGTCAGATTTCATAAACATCCATCCTTCTCAGAATTAGACTTGTATTGTGGTTCTAGGTGAGGACCTTTGAACACTTTGTTCATATCCTATTTTTTCTAGTCTCTGGCTGGATTTTGCTTTCAAGCTGGTGTCTCTGCCACTCCATGGGAGAGCTCATGGGATGCTAGCAAGTGCTCCGTTTCATGGCTATTATCACTTTCCACCCAGTTTTAGCCTTGTGGACTCACAATCATGGAAGGAATTTAATTTAGAAAATTCCAGAAGATAAGCTTTTTTCATTGATAAATGTGGACTTTCAGAAGTACATTTGCAACATAAATAAAGGCCCCTTATAGAAACATAAAGCCTTTAAGAGACATTTGAATTATATCTATATAGAAAACTATTTATAGTTAGAAGTAACTGTATATAGTTATACAGACTGAGCCAAAAGAAACTGGATGCCACTTGCTTAATTATCTGCACTACAGTAGTGCATGTTTTCTTCTACGTTTTTAAAGCCACATTGGTACAATGTGTGCATTAACAGCCTTGATTAAACATATATGGCATCATCTCCAAAGTCTAAAAAGAAAGATTGTGCATTACTTTTAGGCAATACGGTTTGAAGACTAACATGCTTTCCTATGCCATTTGAGCTTGGCCAGGGAGTTCCACGTCAATTCACTTGTTCTAGTTATCTTGCTCAAAACAGACCTCAGGATACAAAGTTCTGTTTGAGCACTCTGCGCGTGTTCAGTGATTTGTAACTGCTGAAGTCAGCCTGTTAAACTTTCCTTGACTCTCTCGACTATGACCAGCCTCTGTTCCAATGTTTCCAACCAAAAAATCCAAAATTGCAATCACAAAATCATTGACACTTTTCCTCAGTGTAACCTATATCTGAGCATCATCTTATTTTTATTTTTTGCTCATTGTTTTTTCAAAATATTAATTCAAATATAGAAGCCTCTGGCCTTTAGTGTCTATAAAAGGAATAAGTATATGAACATGTATGATCCCTGGAATATGTATATGAACATGTATGATCCCTGGAATATATATATGAACATGTATGTATATGAACATTTATGATCCCTGGAATATGTTTATGAACATGTATGATCCCTGGAAGTCCACTTTCTTGCCATGTTATAAAGACATTTTCTCATCTTTCAACCATCAGCAAATTTCGTCTCAATGCATAAAATCAAAAGATGCTGTGTAAGAAAAGACCAAGCACTTCTGGGCTGTGGCTAAAGACAAATAAGATAATGTCCATTAAGGGTACTGGGAGAAGAATCCACTCATTTACTCACAAGCTTATTGTTCTAATATTTATCACTTAGTTGTGGGTGATTGACAGTTTAGTCCAGTTCAAACATTTTTCATCCCAAATGCAGACTCAAGTAAACTTTCTCCCTTTGGTCTTTTTAAAATCCTAATTGCTGATACAGTTGATCATCCATGTTTGCTTGATCATAGTGATTAGTACTGATGCCTCATCACATTACTTCACGTCAAGGCCTGGAAAATTTGTCTTTTTAAAAGTGCAGTACTTTTTATTGAAAGTTCACTTGTGTGCGATGGATGTGGTACGGTTACAGTCACAGTATGGTGGGAAAACTCAATAAAAAGTACTGCACTTTTAAAAAGACAAATTTCCCAGGCCTTGACGTAAAGTAATGTGATGACATTTATAAAAAGGCATCTTTGTCTACCGTGCCTCCAACAGTGAATGCATCAGTACTAATCTCTGCAATCAAGCAAACTTGGATGATCAACTGTATCAGTAATTAGGCTGCAAGGGAAAGGGTTCTGATTCACTAAAAATATGCCTGGCTATAGAATTTGTGTTGTTGTTGTTGTTTTTTTTAATAAAGTGTGATGGGTTTTCAAAAACACCACCTGTCAGACAGCTGTCCAGAGATGAAGGATCCAGTGAGAACACCACAGAAGAAAAGTGATGAGGTCATAGGAGTTTTCCAGTCATTTGAGCACACCAAATCCCACTGCCAGCCACCAAACATCACAAAAGTGCACACTTATTCTATAGCTCTGAAAACAGCACATTCATTACATTGAAGTACCACACATCCACCTCAAGCATAAGGAGTCATTTTAATTTAGGTCTTTGCAATCCGTTGGGTTGTCAACTGCCTAAAAAACTGCATCCCCCAAAAGCTAACAATATATGACGAGCTTCAACAGCAGCAGCTTCAACAGATGTCAGTTTTATATAAATCTGTTATTTTACAAAACAAAATGCTCAGGAATACATCTAGGGTTATGTTTTCCCTGTGTGAACTTCAGGTATGCCCTAACTCAAAAGCCTGGGAACAATGGTGTGAATGAGGCTGTATAATAATGTAAAAGTTTGCTTAATGTCATTCCATTATCAAAGATATTAAAGCTTTTCATAATGAAGAATTTAAGCCGCTATGTTTTCCTCAAATATATTTCAAATACGTACATTTCCGCATTGCTAATTATAAACGTGTGATCTTAAAGCTACAGAGGATATTAAATTTACCATTGCACTGGGAACTGGAGCATTATTTTATATCTGTAGTCATGGGGGTGGAGTTAACCATAACAGCGAGGAAGCATTATGAGTGCATTAGGAACTTCCTTGTAAATCACAGATGTGTATACAATACACCACAAGTAAACTGGTGGTTTGAGAATTACAGCATCTCAGCATCCCAAAAATCAACATACCTCAGTAACGATTGTGGACACATACGTTTCCCGGTCATATTCCCACCCATCCTCGCAGTTCTCTTGCTCTAATGCAGATACATTCACATCAACCCACGGGATCAACCCTTTGTCTGAATAACCTTTGATCACGTCTAGTTTGTATCGTGAGCATTTACTGAACCGCGTATGTCCGCCGTCCACTTCAACGGGAATAGAAACGTTTCTCCATTCAACAGTGATGTTTACACTTGCAGGAATGTAGCAGTGATGAAGCGGTGTATCGCCGATGAAAACAATAGATAAACCAGTAAACCCATTCGGGATGATGCTGGAACACAATAGAAAGAATACGGTCTTTTGAAAATTTCCCCATTTTCCGAGAAACGCGGTGTTCTCATCATATTCTGTAGCGTGCATTGCAAATAGGTAGGGAACTTTGCAAAAACCGGCAAGGAAGTGAGACCCGTACACAAAGGTCGTCGTTTTATGGTTAAGTAGAGGGTGGGGGCAACCGTGGTGTATGAGTGTTTATGCGCTGGGAATACGCAGGCTCTCGTCTGAAAGTGCAGATTAAAAATGAATAACGTGCAATCTTTATATGCTATTCTTCCTCACACATTTCACGCCTAATAATAATAGAACATTTACGGTAATCAAACAACGTTAAATCAGCTCGATGTGTAGTATTAGTCGTACATGCCCTTGCTGTTCATTTAATAAGTTATTAATGTATTATAAAGCAGTAGCCTATATGCATGATTGAATGATTGAAGCGGAATTATAGGGAATTTAAGTAACATATAATAGAAGGTCTATTAAGCGTCGTATTTTATTAGTAGTAAAATTGAATTAGTTTATAGTGGGCTACAGTATAACAGTTCAATTGTTCTCGTAAACATTGTTTAAGCTACTAAACATATTATCATTACTGACCGCTCACTTGATAGTTTAATGAATTAAGTAGATTGATCCGCGATCCACTGCCAACGACGCCAAAAAATATATATCACTTTCTGAAAATATCTAGAAATAGCTTAAACCCCAAAAATCGTTAAATATGAAAGCCTACCGAACCTAACGGTAAGGGAATACAGTATATAAAGCCTCTCTTATCGACAATGTGCGCACACTGAATGGCTTCTTCCCATTTCGTTTTACGAACTGCTGTCCGTAGTCTATAGACTGTTGTGTAATGAAATCCCAGGAGTCAAGCAGCTTATAGAATACTCCAATCAGCTCTTCCGACATCAAACGTGCCACTATCAAAGACACATTGTTCGGATGTTTGATTTCAAAATTAACTGAAGCTGTTAATAACGAATGAATTTACATCGTGTTCCTGTGATTTGATGATCAAATTTTTGAGCAGGTATTCCTAATAAGGAATACCAAGTGTGCACGCTTCTTTCCTCGTAGTTATACGATGTTATACGATATGTGTACGTTTCTTTCCTCTTAGTTATACGATGTTATACGATGTAAGTTTCTTTCGTCTTAGTTATACAGTGTTATACGATGTGTGTAAGTTTCTTTCCTCTTAGTTATACAGTGCCGTTGTACCATGGCTGTCTAAACGAGTGGCATATCTTCTACTCTTAAAAAAATATCAAAGATTACTATAATACTATATTACTATACTATATTACTACAGTAACTATATCAAAGATTATTATATTATTATACTATGTTACTAGTTATATAAAAAATTACTATATTACTATATTATATTACTATAGTTACTATATAAAGATTTCATCTTTCATGTCACACTTCAAGTACTTTGAGAAACTGTAACTGTTTAAATGATGTGTAAATTTAAATGATGTGTAAATATAAATGATGTGTAAATTTATTTTCAATTAATAAAAAGGTTTACCATCAAACATAAATGTCTCATTATATACACACACAAATCTCAAAAGCTTCATTCTGGAGGAATTTGATTGTAAATATTTTTTTTAAATATTTGTAAACAGTTTTAAAGAAGTATTTTTGATTGCACGGTATGATTAATGATGAGCTGTTTTGTTATGTTCCTTAGACAATTGTATTCCTAGTCTAATCTCATCTCGTTCGTTAGGTAGTGTTCACTTTTAATAGGATTATCTTTTATGTGAACTGCTCAGGAAAAGATCTTGTCAGTAATTAATGACAAGTCACTGATATAAGAGCCGACTAAAGACAAACTTTCTGCACGTTCTAACAGAGCAGAAGATCCTCTTCACTTTCTCCAGCAATATGACATACCTATCATCAAAGACAAAATGTAAGTTATGCAGCAAACATTGAATTAACATTAGAAAATTGTCTGAATCTGATGAATAACCACAGTTTTATAATACTGTAAAGCAATGTGATTCTTGTCATTATAAGTTAATCTATTATTACATGGTGATTAAAGGATGGAATAGGATAACTGTGCACAGGACAGGCTGACCTGAGAACAGTGATGAACAGTGAAATGCACTGCTCCTCTGTAGCTTCTCATTGGGCTTAAAACAGAACTTTTATTAAGAATTTTAATAAGATTTGAATTGAAACGCAGCAAACCTACACTTTGACAACTGTGAGTGCATACAATTTTTAATCATTTGATTTACAAAATTCTGTAGTAATTCATCTCATAAAATCTGACTTTTTGCATTTGTTTTCATTTATATCTTTGCACCTATTCTAGAGTTTTTTTAAGAGTAAAAATTGTTTTTGACAAGCTGTTGCTGGTCTGTCTTCCCTTGTGTTGTACTAAAGCTCTTCGCCATTGAATGTGTGCTGTGGAGTTTAATGCCACTAAAGCCATTCATATTGCAAGCACGTGTAATTCTTTTGGGTCTTTGCACTGGAAAGAATGCTGCTTTGAGAAGCTACACTGCGAGCTGCACACTTATGCAAACTCATGTTTACAGGTCGGTCTACGGGAGTCCGCTCATGTTTGTTTCTATGGGCATGAACAATGCATGAGAAACCTTTTTTTGCGCTCCTCTCTGTTTTCAGAATACGAGGATAAGACTGTTCTCCCTGCATCGAGGCCTCCTCAGAAAGGTAAACAAACAGCAAGGCAGCAAGCTTGGGGGGCCCCACTGCAGTCCTGTCAATGAGATAAAGAGGTCAGAGACTTCAAATCTTAAAAGGTAGATTTTTTTTCTTTCTTCCTTCCTGTTGTGTTGTTCACCACAGGAGGCCTGGCTCCCAACACCCTCCTTTTTCACACGTCTCGGAGTCATCCATACTACAATGGGAGATTATGAAGAGGAAACAGCCTTCCTGGGCCAAAAAGGCCCTTTCTTCATCGTAATTTTTCTGCTTTTGAACTCCATCTACATCTCCACTGGCTTCCATAGCTTCTATATTGTGTTTGCTGGGGCCTCACCTTTGCATAGCTGTCAGATCCTGGATGGGAATCTGAGTGAGGAATGGATTAAGGCCAGCATACCTGTTGAGGAGATTAATGGAAAATTGGAATCAAGCAAGTGCTGGAGATATCATTTAGACACAATCAGGCACTTTGCCACTGAAGGGTACGACTTTGGTAATGTAAACCTCACAGAGGTCTCAAAGGAGAGGTGTGCGGATGGATGGACTTATAGTACAGAGATCTACCACTCTACCATAGTCTCTGAGGTAAGAACTGAAACTGTTAACTAGACAATCAGTATGAGCGTAAACTGTGTTTACTGCATCACCTTTTACTCTAGCTCTTGAATGACTTATTAATGCCACGCTATTTGCAGATGTTACGTAAATGTAGGTTACAGTGTTCTGAATAAACAATATATTTGAGAGTGATTATGAACCATCTAATTGCAGTGGGACTTGGTTTGTGAAAGAGAGTGGCAAGTTCCATTTGCCTCTTCAACCTTATATATGGGTTACTTGTTGGGATCTCTTGTCTCCGGACAGCTTTCTGACAGGTACGGAACATACCTTCTGTAATTTCTGCTTATTTGAGGCATTTATATGTTGAAAGACTCCATAAAGACAACACGTATTATAATGGTTGCTTTCAATGTTTAAATACCAATTTGTATCAGTCATGGTAACCACATATTGTGTTTGTTACCAAAATAGCTGAAAGGCTTTTCGATTTAGAAATGCTGCCACCTGGTGTAAAGGCGATGTACTAATATGCGTATACATAATTTAGTATCCATGGACTAAATTATAAACGATAGGAAATACAAGGCAAGTTTATTTGTATAGCAATTTAAGAATAAGTTAAGAATAAAAATGTCACGGTGGCCGTCATCGACTGATCCCCGTCTTGTGTACGTGTGTATGCGTCTGTGTGTCTCCGTGTTTCGTGTTTGTCATTTTTGTATACGTCTTGTGTTTTGTTTGTCGTAAGCGAATTTAAACGTGTGTGTCACGTTTAAATTGAAACACATTTAACAAATTGAAACGTTTGTCGTTCTTCGACGACCTTGTCGCTGTTTCTTGTCGACCTACTATTCGATATCCTGTCTCTCTTTTTGTGCTTCTGTCCACGCTCGCTACAAAAAAGAAATTAAAAGTCTGTTAGTTGTATACTAAAATGGCTGCGAAACGATTTAATGACTTAACGATTTTAAATGATTTAACAATCATTTAATGACACTTTATAACGATACTTCATATAGTTGACTCAAGAAGTAAACATAATTTCCCAATTATTTTTAGTATTTTAGTATGCAACTAACATTCTGTCTCTACTATTACTTATGAGTCTCCATAAATAAATAAGTATTGTGTGTTAGCTTTTATCAAGCTAATTACCTAAAAGTACATATATATGAAATAGTATGCAAAATTATTGCAATATGATCATTTGTGTCATCTCCATCTTTGTTGTTGTTTACATCATTTGTGATTCATTATTGTTGATTTTCATATCAGTCATGGACAAGCAAACTTAAATGTTGAATTTTCCAATAGAAAATAAGACAAGGTTTATTCATGGGTAATAGGTGTGCTCTACCAATGCCATTAACCCATTTCTTCTTTTGCACAAGGTTTGGGAGAAAGAAGGTTCTATTTGTGTCTCTTGCTGCTGAGTCTCTTGTCATCTTTGCTCAGTCATTCTCTCAGTCATGGCTGGTCTTCTGTACACTATACTTCTTTGTGGGTGCCTTCCAGATATCTCTGTACCTCACAGCATTTGTTCTTGGTAAGAAAGCTCATGCAATATCATTTTCAGTGAATAATACATAAGGTAGTCATATCATGTTACTCTGTTAACATTAATTCTATAGCTAAGGAATCATAGTGTATATATTTGTACATATATCTGTATATATTTGTATATTTGTAATTTTATTTATGTCCACACAATCTTACACTCATATGAAACAGTGGCAGAAAATGTAACATTTAACTGTAATCATTTTCACAGGTACTGAAGTGCTGAGTAAGTCCTTTCGAGTTCTTTTCACTACCTTGGGTGCATTTCTCCACTACTGTATTGGATACATGCTGCTCCCATGGATTGCCTTTGCAATCAGAGACTGGCGAATTCTGCTCAGAGTCATATCAGGGCTAACGCTGGTATACATCCCATTTTGGTGGTAAGCGTCAAAGCAGGATTATGAAAATTCAATCCTGGAGACAATTGGACATTTGTTTTGTGATTTGTATATGCAGTAGGTTTTCTTTTATAAATTGGACTGAACCCCAGTGAAGTACAGGATGTATCCACGTAGAGCACTGCTGAGATGTGCAGAGATGCACCCTGCAGCTGAGATTCATCTGTAGTTCCATCTGTGCCAAATACTAATTCATTATCCAGTTCACAGCACATGTTATACATTATCCAGTTGACACAAAACACAGCTGGTCTCACAGCGTGGAAAAGGTAGCAGGCTTCAAAGCAGTTTACTCCTAACGATTTTGAGCTTTCCCTTCTTTTGACTCACCTAACAAAAAGCTTATTAATTAAGTGCTGAGCTGAACTGGTGTGCTGGGATTATATTAATACTGAGAAAAATGTTCATACCGTGATCTTGCAAGGAGTACATATATCTCCCGCTTGGTGGTTCTGCCACACAATTATGGAAATGTTAATCTGGGCTTTAATTGCTATCAGTCAAATGAAAGTCCACTTCCTTCAGTTCCATAATTTAACACTGCACCAACTGCCAGTTCAACTCCAAATGATGTTGTAATGGCATATAAAATTAGATTTAGATTGTAAAGAGAACAGCACATGTCTGAAACAGGCTGGACATAGACGTAGACTGAAATAGATCTGATCTCAGCCCTCAACACTGCAAATTAAAGCTTATTGCATTATTTTATTGCAATATTATCAGGTTCTGATTCGAGAGCTCATCTGACCTGCACTTTTTTTCATATAGTTTCCACTGTTACACACATTTGAGTCAACCTGAATAAACCCAGCTAATGAACAATTTCTTCACTGGTTAACAAAGCATTGGTTTATTGCATAGTGGGGTTTTCATATGTCAGTTCAGATTGATAAACCACAGTTTCTATGTAAGGCTAATCACAATTCTGTTACTTAAGCACAAGGTAGCTTGTAATGATCTTTAGAGCCCCTGAAAACAGAGACTATGTGCATGTTATTACCGATTAGTAAAATAGTAAAACCACATCATTTTACAGGTTCATTCCAGAATCTCCTCGATGGCTGATCTCTCAGGGGAGAATAGAAGAGGCTGAAGCCATCGTGAAAGAAGCTGCTAAGAAAAACAAAGTCACGGCTCCTGAGATCATCTTCAAGGTGTCTGAGGTCTGACTCTAAATGCCATAATTAAAATATGCAATTCTGTAGACTTTCATATGTACTCTGACCAACAAAATATATTTCTCAATGTCTTTTAGGTTAAAGTTGCACCATCACACATTAAAAAGTACAGTATGATTGATGTTGTGAAGACCAGCAATATATGCTGTACTACTTTCATGTGTTTATTGCTATGGTACGTAATAGATTTTTTTTGTCCTCTGTATCCCTCAAACTAATTTCTGAACCCTAAAGTAAATATGTATGATCTCAGTGTATATATTTGTTAAATTTCCCATTGTTTTTGTCTTCCTAGGATAGCCATTAATATTGGATATTTTGGACTGTCCTTAAATACATCCAACCTCCTTGGCAACCCATTCCTGAACTGCTTTTTATCAGCAGTTAGTGAGGTACCTGCTTATATCATTGCAACCTTGTTGTTGAGGAACTGCCCCCGGAGACCTCTTCTCTCAGCATTCCTCAGTATAGGTGGAGGATTCCTTCTCTTGATGCAGTTAATTCCTGACAGTAAGAATATGACTTTTTCTGGTTTATGGGCACACTTTTTTTGGTTTCTGCAGAAGTATTTGATAGAATCAAATCTCCTACAAGATGTGTGAAGACAGTATATGAAACACAATTAAGTAATATGAATTGACAGTAACAATTACAATTGGTGAAACAAATGACCACTTTATTAACTGTAACAAATAGTAAATATAAGCAGGATGCATGTTCTGAGATCTGCAACTTTTATTAAGGATAAATCCATTATCATTAATCCTAGAACAAAACATGGTCATTTATTTGTAAGACAAAATGTGGAGATATATAAAGGCATAAGACCCAAGTGAAACTACTGAAGGGTGGAGATATACAAAGACATAAGACTCAGGTGAAACTACTGAAGGGTGGAGATATACAAAGACATAAGACCCAGGTGAAACTACTGAAGAGTAGAGATATACAAAGACACTGGTGAAACTACTGAAGAGTGGAGATATATAGGGTGGAGATATACAAAGCAGGACAAAGAGACATGGTTTCTATTTAGAAAATAAAAGAAGTCCTCAAGAGAACAGTAAAACCAAAGGACATTAATCTTATTGCTTGGCTGCATGAATTCTTGCTCAGTTATATATGATATAACTCACCTATATGACATAATTAACACAGTATAATTCTGTATATACTTTATATGATATAACTCACACAGTGCTCACATGTATATACTTTATATGATATAACTCACACAGTACTCACATGTATATACTTTATATGATATAACACACAGTACTCACATGTATATACTTTATATGATATAACTCACACAGTACTCACATGTATATACTTTGTATGATATAACTCACAGTACTCACATGTATATACTTTATATGATATAACTCACACAGTACTCACATGCATATACTTTATATGATATATACTTTGTTGTACTCAAATGTGGGCTCTAACTAGTTACCTATTTGTAAAGTACCTTCTAGCCTCTCATAACTGGAAACATCCTGAAACACAGAAATGAAGAAATAAAGAAATAATGTTAGATGGCAGATATCCAAACTATTATGGAGCTGTGAGCATTTCTGGATAGAAAGGTTGCTACACTCATAGCTCAGCTTAGACCCATCAAGGATGCAGTAATTGTGATCATTTTGAACCCCCCTACAGGTCTTCATGCTCTGACACTGTCATTAGAGATGGCTGGCAAATTTGGCTTCACCATGTCCTTCACTGTAGTGTATATCTACACAGCAGAGATCTACCCCACTGTGCTTAGGAACCTTGGAATTGGAATGTGTTCTTCTGCTGCACGTATTGGCAGCATTACAGCACCTTATGTCATATTCTTAGGTACGCAGATGATTTATTCACTGAGGACATGTAGCTTTTTGGAAACTAATGCTGACTAACAAATAAACACTTCATATTTAACTGACCAACCTGCTTGTTTGATGTCAGACTTTTCAGCCAGTTGTTGTTGTTTTATTATTTGTGCTCATGCAGGTACTTTCAATAAGTATCTCCCATACGTTCTGATGGGAAGTCTCACCATTGGTTCGTCTTTAGCAAACATATTCCTACCTGAGACCTTTGGCAGAGTGCTACCTGAAACCGTGGAACAGATGCAGAAATGCAAAGGGTATGGCTTTCCAAAAGCACTCAACTTTACTAACTTCAGGTTATCAGTTTGCAAATGTTAATATTAATCTTTTACTGCTTTTTTGCTGAAGCTGCCATAGAGGGGATGTTCATATGGTGGAAGAAAGCAAGAACCAGGTCATCCTAAAGGAAGAGAAACTCTGAAAACATCACAGTGGAGACAAGGCAAAGTGCTCAGGAGTAAAGAAAAATAACTCAACTTTAGTAAAACAAAATCTACTTTTCCCACTGGAAATTTATTCTGCCTTGTGAAAAAAAATCATAAATACCCAAATTTTTCACACCTGGTCCTCTGCTTCTCTACATATTCGATATTTAGTGCTCATTATGTTTCTGAGCCTTTGTGACAAACCATGCATTATCCTTAAACCAGTGATACTAAGAACTTGTTCAATTACACAAGCTAATGCAAGATACAGTATTCTCTTGTCAAATACAAATAAGATCTTATTATTGGGTTTTTTATGTAAGCTTATGTTTAATAATTGAGAATGTCACAGAATTTCTTGCTTAAGACTTTGGGTCGTTATATAATATTGACATTTTATATGTAAAAGATCATCATGTGTGTTGTTTTGTACCATTTGAACTCTCATTTTCTTACAGGGAAGCTCAAGATACAAAATGTATTCTCAAAAAGTCACATGCTTTTCTTATTTCTGATTTTGTACATAATTAATATACATTGTTATGATGTTAATAACATAATTACACAAGTCTATTTTATCAAAAATGAATATTTTACTCAATTATGTATTTAAGCAAGCATTAAAATTGATACAAATCACTTCAGATGTTTGAATAATTCTTCTTGTCACGGTGTCCGCCCTGGCCGCCTCCCCGTCTCGTGTTTGAGTGGGTGTGTCTGTGTGGAGGTGTGTTCCGTCA
>JAOXYF010000003.1:12372746-12392335 GCA_028565775.1 Sternarchorhynchus goeldii | reverse complement strand
TATTCTGAAATGTAAGAAATCGTAATATGCTTATCGTAAATGTATTGCTTTTTGTAATCTATAACAGAAGCCTTATAACGGCTGACTGAATGGCTTTGAACGTCACGCTTTACCGTTTGTACCCGTTGTTCCCTCCTCTGTTTTCTGAACCAATACGGGCGCAAAAACCGAAAGTAAAAGCAGATTTCGAAAGGTTATTGAAAGAGTCTTGTTACAGACGCAATTTTTCGTGGTCTTTTAAACTGCACAAAGGCGATTATTGTGGATTAAAGTTTTATGAACCTCTGGAATTTAACGTTCGCTATGATTTTCAGGTGAGTAAAAATTCAGCATATGGACTATGTTTTGATGCTTCTTGTATGCGCATCACGGACCATGATTGATTAAAAATTCCGTTTTTATGGCATATGTAAGCATACAAACTACTAATAGCGAGACGCAATTGTTCAGTAGTGTGTTATGAAATGTTAACTTATAAAAAAAATTTCCACGTGTAAAGATAAAACGATTACACCGAAGAATTCGAAAGAGAAAGTACGCAGCCCGTGATACAACAATAGCTTTGTACGTGTTGTCTTTAATTTGTGGGCCTCCTTGTAGACCAGTAATAGTTAGCTGCAACTATCTTTAAGCCTGCATATAAAGTAGACACAAGGCCCAGTTTACAAAAGAATATTAATTCGTGAATTATTATTAATTAAGCAGTTTATTTTATTCCCGTACATAATCTGAAAGTATATCTTGTTTTTTTTGCGGCCTGTTTATGCAGGATGACCAGGAAATCTGGTTGCAGGAGACGAGATACAAATTTAATCTTGGACAGAAGCCACAGTCACAATTTTTAAAAAAAGCAACGCTACTGAACAGTGTATATACTCCACCCTCCCCCCCTCCCCTTTTTTTCAGAAGTGAAAAGCTGGTTTGTAATTGTCCTACAGTTAATTACTAAAAGTAAAAAATACATGAAAATTTGTTTTTAGGTTGTTCTTAAACAACTTAGAGACTTTTAGAGACTGAGTAGAGACTTTCATTTATAGGGGCTTTTATTTATAGAGATTTGTTTATAGGGACACAGGGAGCTTCTTCCATAGTCGTGGATTCAGAGCACTAAAGAGTGATCACTGATTATCCCTTGTGCTTGTAGCAGCCAGTGGATGTGGGGATATAGACCAGTGAATGTTGTTAATGAATTATATCCTGAAGATATAAATATTTACAAAGCAGAAGTGATATATCTATTTACATATCTGTTTATATCCTGAAGATATAAACACTTACAAAACAGAAGTGATATATCTAACTGAACTTACTTTCTCTCTGTGTGCAAAGACTGGGTGGATGTGCAAAAATGTAAAATGCAAAAATACTGTACAGTTCCAGAGTACTGTAATTTCTTTTTGGCAGTCAACCTACAAGGGTTCTGAGTACTCAAACCATGCAAAATATTGAACCACAAGCTAGAAACATTTTACAAACGGTTAGGGTTGGGGTCTTTATCAAAAGAGGGATGACCATATACTATAATGGAGTCAGTGCTAGCAAACCTTATATGGCTTGGCATGTCCACAACAATGAATTCAAGTGGGACAGTGGTAGCTCAGTGGTTAAGGCACTAGTCATCAGACGGTTGCTGGTTCAAGCCCCACCTCTGCCAAGTTGCCACTGTTGGGCCCCTAAGCAAGGCCCTTAATCCTCAACTGCTCAAGATGTATTCAGTCACAATTGTAAGTCGCTTTGGATAAAAGCGTCAGGTAAATGTTAAATTTAGTGCTGAATAGTTGTAGATAGTTATGAATCACCCAATCATATGTTGTCTAGTCATCTACATACTGTAAATTTGCAACTTTAGCTGTGTTTTATTAAATGGCTGCTAAAACCTAAAGGCTGCTAGGGTTGTCTTTAGTGGTATAAGCGAGTCCACAAGTGTGTTCTGTATTAACATGCCTTATGAATCATGACGTAAGGGAGCAGAAAGGCAACGGTGTCAAGTTACCCCTTGGTTTTTTTTTTCCTTTTCAAATTATTTTTAGTTTAACTACTCAACCATTTACCAATTTTATAAGCTCTTTTAAACTTTCGGAACCCGGCCAACCCTGCTGATATCTGCTGATATCAGATTTCTGCTATTTATGCTTCTCGGTAAACTGTTCTGTCCCAAGCACCATTAGGCCGTGGACACATTTTGCTCTATAAACATTACCACCTCCTCTGTCTTTATATTATAGTTTTCCAAAGAAGACAAAGTTTGTATTCTGTATGTTTTTAAGCTAAGCCTCCAGACTCTGTACTAGACCTTGATCGCTTGAACGTAACTTCCTTCCTCGACAGGCGGGGACTTTTTGCACGTGTGCATGGCTTTTAACCCTGTGCATGCTATGCTGTATTTAGACTTACGTGACTAATCGATTCTTAGAGAAATGCTTTCCTATGTGCTGCTCAAATACATTTTCTTGTGAACTTTGTGTTTATAATTAAATTACATTTAGTGGGATGTGATTTCATTATTAGTTCCCTCTTGTGTGTATGGTAAAAATATGGTTGTTTATATTTCTCCTACTATTAATTTTTTCAACTTAATAACTTTGTTAGGAATTGCCAAATAAAGGCATTTCAGATACAATTATTACATTTAGTTCAGTTCCATTTTAATGTAGCTATTATTAAACATACACAGTATGAGAGAATCATTTAAAGAATATAGAAAAGAATATTTAAAAAGAATATTTATTATTGTTCACAATAATAAATGTAATGGTCCAAAAAAGGCATTGGCCAGTAACACTGAAGAAGAGATAAAAGTTCAACTACATAGAACACAAATAGACCTCAGGTGGTATTACCTCAGAGCAGTATTTTACTGACTCAGAGGTTCTTCCTTTAATGAAACACATTTTTAACACAGCTAACCTTATACATTTACAGTAAGCGTCTTAACATATGATTGGGTGATTCCAGGCTGAGCCAGTCATTACTGACTTTCAAATAAGTAAATTCATCTCTTTATACTCAGTTCTATACAGCTTAATACAGTCCTGTTGTTTTTACACGTTTATATACATTGCTCAAGAAAATTAAGGGAACAATTAATCATTATAATATCATAGTATAATCATAATAACACCAAGTCAGGTCAATGTCAGAGATAGCAATCTGTCCAGTTCTGACTCGTCTCTACAGTACTGTAGGTTCGTTAGTGTCCTTTTCACTACTGATACCATGATGCTGTATCTGCAGCCCATGCAGAGTACACATGTAATCCAGCTCCTCTAGAATGGCACATCCTGTCTTCCTGACACATGCTCCTAGTGGGACCTGTACTCGGCTGACATTTTTAACGGAGAACAGACCCTGTTCTCTTCACAGATCAGAGCATATTCACACTGAGTGCATGTAACAGACATGAAAGTGTCTGGAGATGCTGTGGTGAACGTTATGCTGCCTGCAACAACATCATAACTAGTTTGGCGGTGGGTCTGGGGAGGCATATATTTAGAAGGTCACACAGATCTCTATATGGAACCAGTAGAACCCAGATCACTGTTAGGTACCAGTTTGAAATCTTTACTGCCACTGTCAGAACTTCTACTGGTGCAGTGGGCCCTGGGTGATTGTCAGAACAATGCCCAGCTTCATCTGACTGGACTGTGTATGCAGTTCTTGGGAAACAAAGGCACACCTCCCAGACCTGAATCCAACTGAGAACCTCTAGGATTTTCACATCAGTACAACTGCAAACCTCTGGGATGTTCGCATCAGTACAACTGAGAACCTCTGGGTTGTTCTGAGAACCTCTGGGTTGTTCTGAGAACCTCTGGGTTGTTCTGAGAACCTCTGGGATGTTCTGCATCAGTGCATCTGACACAAGTAGTGCCACTGTTGAGTATGTCCTCAGTGATGTCCTGTTCCAAGTCTGGGAGAAGATCCCCCAGGACACCATCCACCATTTCATCATTGGGAGTGTATACAGCACGTGGGGGCCATACATACTCCTGACATTCACACACACTCCTGACATTCACACACACTACTTACTCACATTATGAGTTGCCATGATGAAATTTACGTAAATTGTATAAGTTTTTTTAATTTTTTTATTTTGCATTTCAGTGTGATTTTGAATCCAGCCCTCAGTAAGTTGATGGCTCAGGTTTCCATTGACTGTTGGCATTTTGTACTCGATAGATTACACAGTTTATATCATTTGATATTTTCAGCATGAATCTTTTGTTCATCAAGATCCAATATGTGATTTTCCTTTAATTTTCTTGAACAGTGTATTTAGAGCATTAGGATATTTGCTCATTCGGGGCCGGCTTAATCAGTGCTACTTTTCTCCACAAGATGTCACTAGTTGTCTTTACTTTGTAGAGTTGAAGCAGGAGCTCATACTTGTGTGGCAAAACATGGCGATGAGTACAACACATAGCCACAGCTAACATATCAGCTATAATTTACTAAGATTATTGTCATCATATAAGGTTATTTCTTCTCTATTATCATTTATTAGTACTATAAAATTCATTTTATACTATACTATAAGAACAATATATTCGATTTTCATAACTGACATGGGGTAAAACAACCAAACAACTAAGTTTTACCACATTGCACATTTATCAAGTTGAATTATTGTTTGTACTTATACCATTATTTGATTTTATCTGAGTTTACACTTCCAGATGCAAGTATAGTTTAAACTTGATTTTAACTCCACATTACAGCCTGGCTAAGAAGGGCCACCTGTGAGATTTAAACTAATGTATTTCCATAAATATATTTCTATAATTTGTGATATACAGAAACATGGTGTATTCTTTGTTATATACAATGTATTGTCATTAGGCACAATGACATCTACAAAGTAACTGGATTTTCAGTAACATTCTTATGTACATTATGTCTTTAATGGTCACCATCTGCCCTGAAATCCACCAAGCACGCTGAGTGAGTTTAATGTTTTCATGAAAGGACTTCAGCTGATGGTTCTTTGATACATACCAGGTCAAGGTAGCTGTATTTTCTGAGGCTTTTATCTCAAGATGTTTGTTGCTGTGGTGATAAAATACTTATGTGACTTGTTTGTCAAGTACAGTAGATGTGCTTGGGGTGGTGATAAATAACGTTCAGTGAATGAGTTTTGATTATAGACAGAAACTTGACTAGACATGATAGTCCTGTCGGATTAGTTTGTTGATTGTAGAAGGCATTTGTTTTTCAGAAATGCATTTACTATATGTGAAGTGAGGCAAATGCAAAAAAAAGTGTGTGTGTGCGTGTGTGTGTGTGTGTGTGTGTGTGTGTGTGTGTTCACATGTGTAAACAGTACATTTCAGACTCATTTCAGAGGTCTTCAACAGCTGTGAAGTTCAAGGGGTTCAAATCAGTTTATGTTCAAAACAGTAGCTACGTGTTTAAACCATAACATTAATTCCGTAGTGTTCTAAAGTTCTGAGAGATTAGATCACTCCTTTTTCCTTCCTCAGGAATGTGTGATATTCATTTTGTGCCAGTTATTTTAATAAATGTCCATGTAGCACATTTAGATAGAGCATTTTGTACATAGTACAGTTATTATGAATCACCATTTATCTCTTGACGAGCATGTTTTTGTCTCATGCATATATATATGTGGCCTGTATTATAATGAAGTAAGTTTTACACCTAAACTAACACGAAGCATTTCTTGCCCCAGAGACGGAAGTTTTGTGATTGTGCGAAAACCAGACTTGAAGAGGAAATGAAAATCAATGAACCTTTGCACTCTTTTGTGTTGTGCTTTACGTTAATCTCTTTTGCACTTTTTTGGGTAATGCACACCCCTAAAGCAGGTTTTTGTATGCCATCAATTTGATAGGTGTGTATTTTCTTATCAGGTCCACAGAAGTTTGTTGTTAAATGCCCTGTTTCGGTCTGAAAATCTTTATTTCATAGTATTTTTCCCTTATGCTATATTCATACATCTATGTCCCAATAAGAATGATTTTTTCAATTGGTGAGTAGAAGCAGGGAAATGATCCTGCTGTGCTGGACTATGGCCCTCCACAATCAGTCACTGCTGCTTGAACACACGCTGTGCATAAACAACAGTGAGAATATCTTCAGGAGCCACTCCTCATGTCAGGAAATGGCAGCGGAAGAGTGTTTGGAATGAAGTGCATGCATCAGCCTTGGAAGTACACCAGGAAGTATTCCGCACGACCTTATTTACTCACCTTCATATGAGAGAGACTGGTGAGAATAAATCGAGCTGTGCAGTTGGCAGAGTTTACAGTGAACTTGAGACTCAGCACAGGGAGTAGTTTCAGCCATGGAGCCGTGTAGCCAAACTGTATTTTCCTAGAAATAACAAGCCAGTAATAATAGCAAAATAATATCAGAATAGAAGCATAACGAAGGCAGAATCAAAATAACCCTTTAATACACTATTAGCACATAAAACATAAAGCATTAATAATGTATAAATTATGTATAAATTAACTTTTGCTTCATGGGTCACAAATATGCTGAGTCATTCCTATGTGAAGTTTAAGGCTGTATTGCTGGATTTCTTTTTTTATTGCGTGATTCTATTTTATTGCTTTTATTATTATTGAAGGCAAACCAGGAATTACATACAAGCTGTGAAGGGTCACATGAAGGCATCCAGGGAAGCTGGGTGGTTTCCAGCTCAGCAGAGGGAGTTTCTTGTAAATGCCCCTGTTTCTTCTCATTGGCGACTCCACTTGGTCATACAGCAGCATTACGGTTTTAAGAAAAGTCACGTGATTTACAAGAAACCCATGCAAGCGTTTAGAAAAGCTGCTGTCTAGAAGTACACAAACTGTTGTGGCCACTGACAGTGCACTATCAACACTCCAACAGATTCAAGACCTCATCTCACTGAGACCTCACCCTAATCTCACTGAGACCTCATCCTAATCTCTTTGTATTGTGCAGTTTTTATTTAATGTCTTTCTTTTGCTCATCTATTTCCTTTATTTTTTTATTGATTATTAACTAGTTTTTGTACAGTAGGTGTTGGGGCACTATGGGAAATGTAATTTCAAAAATTAAAACCTGTGGGATCTGAAAGACAAATTCCCACGGCCTAGGACTTTGCAGCCACAAGACATGACTTCAAATCGTGTGCTGATGTAGTAATGTGCACACTTCTATCAGACAGCGAGGTTTCTGTGGTAACATGTCCTGTGACCCGGTGGAGGAACACAAGCACTAAGCCACACCACAGCAACAGTATAGACCTGTGAAAAAAGTCAAAAGATGAAGGTTTCTTTCCATGCCTCATTGCTGTACTGATTAAAACATTCATTGTTTATGCTGTGGAGGAAGTTTGAAAAGTAAAACAGTAAAACTGCTGTTGGCCTTGTGTGAAATGCACGGGAGTTAATATAATATTAAAGTTATCGTTAATGTAATACTGATGAAGCTAGTGTCAAGGCAGATTTATTTATGAAAAAGTGCCGTTTTCAGCTGTTGTCACAAAGCAGCTTTACAGATGTCCGAGTCTAAGCTCCCACTGAGCAAGTCAAGCTCGACAGTGGCAGGGGAGAACTCTAAGAGAGGAAGAACCATGAGAGGAACCATGACTCAAAAGGGGAGGCCCATTCTCCTCTAGCCGACACCATCCTCCTCATTCGCACCACAGTAACTTTACAAACAGTGAGCAGTAAAAAACAGTCTGTGAGTGACGTTTTCCTGTGATGACTTTATACATCAGACAGTCCACAACAAGTCCTAGCTTGTATCTTTAGTTTGACCATCATAGAGATTTTAGACTGTCTGTGTGGTTCATGCTCAGCAGTAGTGAGTAATGTTCAGCTGGTGAGACTCAAGCAGAAGGAGGGCATTAGGGCGGATCAGGCAGATCCACAGATACTGGGTCAGGAAACTGGATCTCTTGTTTCAGCTGGAGACTCAGATGTAGCATGAGTAGCTTGACTGAGTGGAAAGTGAAGAGAGAGGAGAGAAAGATCACAGAACATTATTAGGTATTAGGCTCTTTTAATGTAATCGGTACAGAAATGTACACTTGTGCAGAGAGCAAGCGAGGACTCTGCCAGTGTTATCCTTATGATTTTTACTAGGGACATGCCTGTTTCGCATTGCCCTTTGGAATGACAAGAAAATGCCTCTCTGTATCCGTGTAGTTCCATATACTGCTGTTTATCTTAAGCAAACAAGTGCATGAGGATGTTTATAAGAGGCCTGCTCTCACAATTATGAATCATGAAGTTAAGATGATTTTTTATTAGAATGCAGATATGACACACAGTTCCTACACAGCCACAACAAGAAGTGTTTATAATAGAAAGATTTAAAGAAATACCAGAATGGAATAAGGGGAAAAAGAGTGAGAGTTAAGGAGCTCTATTTCTATTTCTCTCTCTGTCTCTCTATTTTCTCTCTCTCTCTCTCTCTCTCTCTCTCTCTGTTTCTCTCTCTCTTCCATTTAGCAAGGAAGAAATTCTGGCACTTCCAGAAATTCTGGCTTGGCTTTATCACAACATACTGTAAACACTGTGATCTGAAACAAGAACAAAATAATATTAGGTTTTATGTAAGTATCAGTTGTTATATCAGTGCTTTGAATGACATTATTTCATCTTATTACAAGGCTGAGATGGACAACACCTTTTTGGGGGCAGTAATTTCCCTCTGATTGTTCTCTCTATTTCAGTCAGATGTATCATGACCTCTTCCATCCACGGAGGACAATGGCTGTCACATGCTTCTTCTGAAGCACTTTCAGCCAAACCCTACATTTGTTCAAGCTGTAGGTCAGGCAACATCTGGGTGTTGTGGAACACAGCATGTGACAGAGGGTAGCACTTTCCATCTTGTTTCAGACCTACCAACTTCATACTTTTTTTAATTTGGGTGCATTTCTCTGCATTGTTATGTTTTATGTAGCAACCTAAGAGGTTGATCTTTTTAATGTTCCTGAAGAATTTTTTTTTAGTTGGTACATCCTTAGATACTTTTGATGCATGAGTTCACAGACACCCATGATCGGTCAGTGTCACTGTGACGGGGGAGAGAGAATGGACCACCCCTCCTTCCATAAGAGCTCATTTTGCCATTTTGTGCTAGTGGCCACAGATAGTGTAATTAGGAATCAAATTCACAATCTTCAGATAATAAGGTTGCACTATTCAGGAGCCTACAGTTAGATATATACAGGACAAATTCACAATAGTTTGCAGTGAAACCCTGGTCTAGCAGTGATTTTGTAGAGAAACTATGTAGTTCTTTTCATATGTTGAACCTGACCAAGCTGGGACATAGATTGCCTTCAGGGTGATTCACTATAAACAAATTATGGTTGTTATGGTGATCATTGTAGCCTAAGCCACCAGGAGACCTGAGAAATTAGCATGGATGATTTTTAAGATACAAAGCATGTATTCCCTAATATTCAGCAGAACACCCTCAACAACCTGCACATGCTGGTTTTGCACACCTATGAATTATTTTGGTTACCTTCTAAAGGCTTGAGCCACAGTCCACAGACAAATGAACAGAAGACCCTGAGCACCACTTCTTACTCTTTCTAAGGGTTGGACATTCTACAAAGATCAGGTCATCAGGACATCAAATCCTCAAAGAACTTATTCAAGATGACGTCCTTTCTGGCTGATACCTGTTTGTCTTTATCTTTCCTACTGGTATTTAATTTAATTAGTTTTAACTCTGATCCTAAATGTTTGAGCACTAATAACACTACAATAGAAAACCCTACTGGAAATTGGCAACACAAATGTACTTCTAGACTTTGTGATCTGGAAATTCTCACACTTAGACCCAAATAGGTCAGAGATAAAACAGTAGAGTGAACAACACAAGCATAGGAAAGATGGACCTAGATGAGAAGAACTGTAGAAGTGATGTAAGTGAAATGCAGACACTTTAATCTGCCAAGGGAATTTACCAGTGTTTATCTTCTTACTATTTACATTCCATAGCCAGCAAGCTCACTGGTAGCACCAGTCTACTACATGATACTATCAACCCACAAATCTGCTCAGCAGGGTGTGAGTTTAGAAACTATGAACACATCTTTTTGTTTCTCTACCCTACATACAGGTAGGGTATGTAGGGTAGAGTACAGAGTAGGGTAGAGTAGGGTAGAGTAACCCTACATACTAGAAGGGTTTACTCTTCTAGTAAATAAAAAGAAAGAGCCTGGACTGCTTTGATCTTGCTAACCGAGATATAGTCAAAGCAGCCATTCAGGAAGAATGTGCTATAAGCACTGAAAATGCTGTAGGTGTGATAAGCTCCATCAGTACCCCCACAAACATACCTCACCCAGAAGCCAATAGAAACTGTGTGTAAAAACGGTCCAGTCAGTGGTGTGCTCTTACTGTACTGCACCTACCTTAGGTGCCAATGTCATCTAAAGTCACTGTGAGGCCCTTAGTAATGAGTCACAGAGGAATTTGCCAGCACCTGTGGAGGCTCAGAAGCCAAAACATTCCCGGACAGATACACTTATGATGTGCAGCAGAGCTAGATGAACATCTCCACATAAACCCTAACTCACACCTGCTTTAAAACAACCACCATTTTCCGAAGAAAAGCACAGTGCTTCTTAACTACTGTAAGATAGTTGCACTCACTTTGACCACATGTTTTCCATCAGGGATTCTTTAAACCCTCTGTGCAAAGACTTGTATCATATTGTGCCTTTTTAAATATTGTAATAAATTATATATTTACATAAATATTATTAACATTATTATTATGTTCAAGTCATATTAGCAACTATTAAAACAGGTATACAGATACTTACAAAGTGGGTACGATCTATTTTTCCTAACCCATTTTAAAGCCTTAAAATATCTTGTAGCTTTAGGCATTATGCAGTTTAGGTATGAGTAGTTATGACTTCCAAATGAGGCTGCAAATGTTTCTGTTGTAGGCTGAGTAAGTAACTGGATTTCTGGGATTCTAATAAACCAGACACGAGACCTTAATTACTCCAGTTGTTATGTGATATGTGATAATCTCGATCTGAAATCATCTCGTTCTGAAAACAGTTGACATTCATTGCGGGGATGGTATCAGTGGGTGGAGTGTGGAAAAGAAATGTGCCTAGTATTTCCTGTAAATGCAGCATGGAGTGTAAAATTTCATACAACACAGAGTGCTTTCACACTTAAATTAGACCTGCATATTTCCATTCCTTGATGTTTTATCCAGTAGTCTGAGTCATTGGATAATTAATCCATGCACACATTTTGATCCATGTGTACTTGTTAGGCAACACATCCTTTAACAGTAATAACCATTAGACAGAATATGTAGACAATCCAGTGATCCATCAGTTTTTGCATATTGCTATTTGTGTCATAGAGAATAGCTGCGTAAGTCCATATGGAGCTTATTTTGTTGCCCCAGGGAAAGGAAATGATAGATTCTACAGGTAATTCCAGCATAATGTTGTATAACCAAGACTAATGTTACTTTTTCTGTTTCTGTCATTATACACTTTCTCACATGTGTCAAACAGTTACACTGCATTATACTTCCTCAAGTCGAGTTGCTTTCTAAGTGCTGAACTTATTCACTCATCAACATGCAATAAAGTGCTGAAGCGTGTGTTGCGCTGTTGACATGAAAAATCCCAGTAACGTGCTAAACAATGTAAGGTAATTGTTGGCAGTCTGACATCAGTCAAACAAGAAAGTTGACTTTACCTTTTACTGTAAGCAGTGAGTTTTTTTTGTAAGGAGGTTCTTACCTAACTCTTCTGTGTAAAAACCCTGGGATGACACAAATCATGTCACAAATAACAAAAATGTTGCTAATCATGTTATCAGTGTTCACTTTAAAGGATCCATAATCATACTTTTTATATATATTTTTTTTCTTGATGTCTATGTACATTATTGATGTGGGGTTATGATCCAAAAACTGTAAATTGTCATGATACATTTTTACATGACCACTGTGCAACTTTTTTTTTGTTGTATCCCTTTTCTACCAACAAGGAACCAGAACCGTTTTGGTTTATGGAACTAATTTGGATCCATTCACATTTACACCAGAGTAAACTGGTTCCCTAAGAGTTTGTTCCCAGCTGGAACCGAGACATAGGCGATTCTTCAGTGCAAACCATGGTGACATGCGGTGGTGTATCAAGAAAAGAAAACTAGTGGCACATTTGCAAAAAATAAACACCTGTAGCAACAACACACATGCGCACAGGTAATATGTGCTCCGCCATCTTGTTACTACTGTTTATTTCCATTCAGTCTTGTGCCACGCCCTCTGTGGATGACACAAACTTGGTTCCAGTAAAGCCCCACAAACACAGGCCGGTTCTCTTGATAGCTCTGCATTTCTTATAAGTACGAGCCAGATCGCTTCCAGTTCCTCACTGGTGGAGAAGGGCTATTACTAAAAAAAGGATCTTTTTTTGCCTAATTTGAAATGCATTCAGATCTGAAACATGTCTGAGATCTGCTATGTAAGTGGGCGGGGCTAAACTGCTATAGGCTGAGGAGGCAGAGACTATGTAAATGAGTTTGTTCTTGTGACATCAGAGAAAGAACCATAAAAAAAATTGCAGCTGTGAACTGTGTGGGCTTGGGTTGTGAATGTTTTTTTATTTTTTTTTTTATTATTGTAACAATATGTACATATTACTTCAAAACTCTTCAATTTAACATTGGATATTACTGATTCATTGGTTAGCAGCCCTGCTTGAAACCTCATTCTGCTTTCTTTTATTAACAAAGTGAAACCTTAAAATAAACTGAAAACTGTAATTCTCCCTGTAATTGTAAACTGAATTCTCCCTGTTCCTAATGTTTTGCACAGAAATTAGTTCTAATGGACAGAGGTTGCACTCTTGCAACCTGGCAATGCATCCCACCTAGGTTTCCATGGATCATTTTAAAGAATTACCCCATCCAGTCATGCTAACATGGCTAGCAATAAAAGAAAAGTAATGGGGATCAGATAACCTTACCTGCCAGATATCTGACAGCTACCATAATGCTAATTCTTTCATTTAATTTGAGCCTAACTAGTTTTCATTTCATTCTAGCCTCTCATGAGTCAAGTTTGAGTCAAGCCAAGTAGGCACATTTTACTTCCTAAACGGGATTCTTAGGTCTGTAATTAGCTAATCTCACTGTATTAAATGCTTCTTTTTAAATATTTTTTTATTATATGTCTATTTGTCAGTTATAACTTATTGGTATCAGGATTGGTAATTCATATAATAAAGTTTTTTTTTACTATAGAGTAAAATAAAGTTCTTCTTTGCTTGCATCTGTTGCAAATATTTATGACAGCGCTGCACTGTGGCAAAAGGAAGGACCGTTCCCTTCTACACTGCCATTTCCTGTTGTTTGGTTACTCGTGCACAGACGTAAACAATCTTCCAGTTCACGGCCCCTGAACGTGACCAAAGAGATCAAAGGGACCTCACATGTAGTTTATCTGTTTGTCATGTTGTAATCATATGCTAACGTTGATGTAAGTAACGTGTGTTTGGCACATAGATCGGGGAAGTACCTCTGACAACCAGCCATAATATCAGGGAGTTACCACTGTGGTTTCTGTCAATTTTAGGTTTGCTCAGTGGTTTAGAAAGACACCATTTGTATGCTAGAAACATTTTGATATTTTTCCAGTTAATAGGCCTTGCTCAACTACCAGTGATAGATATATTAGATAGATAATAGATCATTTATTATATAGATAGATTTATCCCAGATGCAAATTGCCCTTTATAATTTCCCTCAAATTAAGTTTTAATTTGGCAGTAGCTGCATGCAGTGATTTTGTGATTTTAAAATTAGTGATGTAGTGATACTAGTGATGATGTAATGTTGGACTCTTTGTTTTTAATATTCCAGTTACTTCGTCTTTCTGCCAAAATGTCTCTTACAATTATGTACTGAAATATTAAGACAATTGAGCCCAGTGACTTTATATGTTTGAGTCATTCCCTCTTCCTAATTCTTCATCTGCCAGATATCTGACATCATAATCTAACTACATCAATAGATTATTCATCCCCACTTAAAACAAGAAGTTCCTTTCCATAATAGCGCCAACTAGTTAACCTCAGATCTCCAAACAAAGGCTGCAGGACGTAGTTTGGTATGTCAGTTTAGAAATGGCCTTACAAGTCAGTTACAGGCATACTCAGATTATTTTTAATCTTACAAAAAAACCTTAACCATTGCTCGCTCAGCCCGCTATAGTTCTGCTGTTAATTTTTAACATCTTCAGCAAGATCTTATTTGCAACAGTGACCACATTTCAGATTTTCACTCACTGTTATCTTTGATTTCTTTAATTCTTTTCTTTTACAATTTCAATCAAACATAGAGGTACCATCAGCCCCAATGACTTCACTGCTTTCCTGAAATAATGCCTATACTTCTTTCACATTCACTCAGGTTACTCCAAACCCTGTGTACCTTGTCTCTCTTAATCACTACTCATGTTTCTCATAGTCTAAAAGTGGTAGTTATCACATTAATTCTTAAGAAGCCCAGTAGTGACCCTTGTGATTTCAATAATGATTGTTCAAGAATGATTTCATCATCCCATTTCAAACCTCATCACATCCTCTTTAATAATTTCTCTCCTTCCAATGGGATTTATTATGAGGCACTATAATATAGGTTTCCACTGGTACACAGACTCTACATAATCACATTACCAGCAGGTACTTCTCTGCTTTCAACTTGAGTGAAGGGGAAATGTGGGCTTGCTGACTGAGTGTTTGGTCATCCTCACTCGCCTATGCATTAGAGGTCTATTAAATCTCCTGTGGAAGTCAAGAAACATGCTGGCTGGCTCAGCATCAGACCATTTGATCTACATTGAAGACATATAGAAACAAATCAGAATCAGAGGCCATATGAGTGAACAGATTCACAACATTAGGAAATTGTTGGGAATGGGGGGAAAGCATAACTGTGGCTGCTTAATCAGAAGCTATGGTCTGAGATGAATGCACAAGTTGTTTCTGCTGACCACTATTTTATTTTGTAATATGATGTTTGCTGAGTCTCTCTCTAAATGAACTTCTAATTCGGACATTGAACTTATCATCTTAAAGTTTTAAAGGTCTCAGCAGCTCTGAGGTGACAATAATCTCATCAAACATATTACATTGCCAGGAGACACTGTTATTCTACATTTTATTGTTAATAAAATGCTGCCTTACTCAGCAGTTTACTTGAAACTGAATGCCCACATAAGTTTATTTCAGCTTATTTAATATAGATATAACATTTTTTAATTTAATTGAAATACTCATTGCTTGTTTCTGATAACTTGAGAATGGGACATGCAAAAATAATGCAAAAATGAATTAATTGATGGCACTGGTTTTGGACATATGCTAATTTTGCACTCTCTTTCTTTCGTGTAGTATTATGTCTTCAACACATTGCAGATTGTATAGCTGTTTGTTTGCTCAGTCCTAGCATTTGTTTGGAGTGGAACCTTCCAGTTATCGTCAGTAAATTGACCAGTTGAAGTGGCAGTGGTTCACTAGACTTTACACCAAAGCATATTCCCAGTATATTGGAAACCAAAGGGGACCCAGTGCACTTTCAGCTGCACATCATCAACCTTCTGCCCAGTCATGTTGCCCCTGTAAAGTCAAGTCAGTGTCGCACATGTTGCACTGTTTGCTATTGTTTTGTTAGCACTGGATTCATTACATTTGATGACTGGGTATAGAAATCACCATTTGCTATTGCACAGAGTCTTACCTGTAATGTGGATCTTGATCTTCAAGAGTCTTCAGAGATGTGGAGCACATTATAAGTACTATTATAGAGAGCCTACTGTTGTGCTCAAGAAGAAAATCCGTTGGGAAATACAATGCAATACAATGTCCCTTAGATATTTTTAAAGCAGTTATTTAGCTGTGAAGTACTGTGCTTTAGTTGTCCTGTGAGTGAAGTTTGTGAAGTGTGTATTATCCAAAGCACACAATACTGCCCTTCATCCCAAACCTGCCCCAATGAAAGCAAAGTTATTAGCATATTTATTAGCAGTTATTAGCAGATATTTATATCTATAAGTCTTGTTTGCAACATCCACTTGTTTCCATTTTTCGATTATGAGAATGCACTTAATCAATGACTGATTCATACAATTTTAAACAAAACTTCTATATCTATACATTTTGGCAAGAAATATTATGCAGATAATTGTTTAATCAAAACTGCATTGTCTCTGAAACGTTTTTCATTTGAACACACTGACAGCACTGAACAGTCAGACTGACAGTCTGAATGCCAAAACAAATCTTTGACAGTATCACTGATAGATCTGTAACTGTGATGTCATAGTCATTTCAAAGCATAATTGCCCAAACCAGAAGGACCTGTTTTGGAAAAAGTTGGTAGTTCTGCTCCTATATCTGAAGCTATATACTCCTAGATGCTCTGACTATTTTTAGTGTTTTTAGCTTTTGGAAGTATTGACACAGACCTAAAGTTGTACAAAAAGGGAAAAAAGGGTCACTATGACTATTCTCACATAATATAATTGCAATTTTTAATACTTACTAACACTGATAGTAGTACTAATGTCTTTACACATATATTGGCACAATTCAAAACTAGTAACAGAATTGTGATACTCTCTTTACTGTACATTTGATGATTTTATTTGACACTTATTTTGGAACTTATTTTAAATTGGATGAAAATGCAGGTATCTCTTAATCTTAGCAGGTATCTTTTCATCTTAAGATTCTAAGCAAGAACCAGAAACTGCCTGCGACTTATTTAGTTTTTACACTTGGAAATCAAAGTTGCAGTCATTAATTTTTGTAGACAGTAATTTACCACTTGTGGCAATAATTGTTTTATGTGGTTTCGCTTGAACAAGGCATTCCATGATCTATATTCCATGATCTATATTCCATGATCTATATTTAGGTGACACAGGTTTTATATTTTGTTTGCTTTTCAGAAAAGATGCTGCTTCATAGAAACCCAGTACCACTTTGGCAGAGAAACCAACAAGTGACATGGAGGTCCTCATCCCAAACCCTTAAAAAATAAATCAGATTCTTTACTAGGAATGTTCTTACTTAAGGCAAAGTTTTGGGCACTTCTCTTAACAGCCTTTATAGCCCCCGTGGAACCAAGCAGGCGCCATCTTGCAGCCCTTGTCACGGGTTGTGTCAAACCCCACTTCCTCCTCATTGCCTTCTGAATTTCCAGCCAGGTTGCTTCAGCCATGCAATGTCTCAAAGGGGCGTCTGAGTGCAGTAAAGTATGCAAAACAAAAACTGAACTCTAAGAGCACTGCCATCCACTAAGTATATTGGAACCTAGAATTAATTATGTAATTATATAATTTACCATTATGTAATTATACAAATTGCATTTTTCCAATTATATTATTATGTATTTCAACTCTTAATACATTTATTTATTGTTTATATAGGTTTAAGAATGTTTTGTGTATGTGTCTCAACTGGACATGATATATTCTACCTCATTGGGGCAAATGCAATAAAGTTCCACTTGTATTTTATCTTCATTTTTTTGCAGAGTATGTTTATTAAGAGTAATTGTGGAATGCCTTTATGAGGAATATATTAAGGTCCTTCCACTTTAATTTGTTTCAGTGAAAAATCCACTTAAAAACCTAAAGCCTGTCCTGCTGTACCCTCACTGTCTAAGCAATGCATCAAATCTTTATATGTAGAACAACTATAATAAAATTGCAGTCTTGTCAAGTTGGTACATGTGTTTGTACATCTTAATTATTTCACTATTTAAAATTATGAATCATAAGCAAAGACATAACACTATATTTTGACTTTTTTATTACAAAACAATTTATACATTATTTACAAATGGCTTACAGATGTTCATCCAGTGCACACAAGATGTTAGAATAGTTTACCAAGGAAAGTAAAAAGCATTTACCCATGATGTATGAATAACGGAATCTGTCAAATGTCACATTAAATGAGATTATATGTTCATTTTATATACACTTCACAAACATTACAATTCCAACAAGGAATACCTGCAGTTATTTTAAGGCACTACACCATGGAGGAATAGCTGGAGTTCTTTGAAACCATCCAAACCCAACAACCCTATGTCAAACATAATTTAAGGGATGCTACATCTTCTTAGCAAATGTTTGCAGCAAAACAAACAGTAGAACAGCCAGACACCTGAAAAAGTCTCAATTTTATGTAACAATAGACTGAAGAAATATCCACGAAGCAAAGTTGTTTATTCATCGATTTTCTCTGTGTTCCGTATTGTGTTCCAGTTTGGCTCTGGATGATATTCAGTTCAGGATTAGGAACAGAGAGGGACTTTGGACCCCTCCCTCCCACTGTGTGAGGTATGAGGAGGAATGCTTGGGATGAGCATCCGGCAGCTCTCAGAGAGGACAGCCAATTGGTAGCAGGCTGGTGGTGTGCTGGATGCTGTTCCATGGCTCTGTGTAGCTTAATTCGTCAGTGGTAGACAAGCCCGAACTCAGTTCTGTGTAAAAGCGCAGTTCAAGCTCCTCCCCTAAAAAGGAAACAGAAGAAATTCACATGAGGCCTGGTGCTCTGCTTTAAAACGACTACGTTTTATCAGCCTACAGAAGTTTCTGTAGCTAGCGTGGTGAGTTTCTGTAGCTAGCGTGATGAGCTTTTGTGAACAATAAGTAAACATATCTAACAGTGCTTTAAAGACTTTCAGTACATGAACAGGCAGTGGCACTTGTATATATTACTTCATAAACATCTATATATGAAAAGAATCTTGTTAAAGTCATGTAGTCTAAAGGAAGTTTATTGATTTGACTAACAAATCAAGCCAAATCTATTTTGACTAGCAGCAGAAAACACAGATCTGTCTATACTGTCTCGTATGGGGGAACTATGTCTAATATGGGCCAATATGTTCCATATTAATACAGCTAAACTAATGATATAGCATTTATTTACCTGAGTTATCACTCCATTGGCTCTCTGGACTGTGGTAAGATTCTGTCATGCCTACTTCATTGCACAGGAACCCCTTTCCGCTGTTATTGCTTTGTAGCCACTGCGTACTATCAAGTTCCAATTGCCGTGTGATCTGGTGGAGCAAAGCACAGAATTTGTAACCAACTGGGTTTTTGCTTGCCCTTTCCTATTATAAACAATTGCACATTGCCAGTTACAGGCATTTGGTTACAAAACAAAACCAGGGTATTCCTGACAATGAAAAAGTGCAACTGACAGATAAGTTTATATATTTCAAAGCCAAACTCACCTCAACAATGGCTTCATTATCCTCATATTCTGTGAAATGCAAAAGAAATAAAAAAATATATATACAGTGAACATCATGTGCCACTTCATAGTACTGCTGAACAATTAATAAAAATGTATACTTCATTTACATTTAAAATAAAATAAAAAAAAAACTTGTTACCTGTTGCATGAATAGGTGAAAGCTGAAACCGACACGTGAGAAAATCGCTGTCAGAAATTTCCACTTCATATGCAGAACAGGGTGGAACATCATAAGTAGGACTTCCTGTGTCTTGAGAGAAAGGGCAAAAAAAAACGTTAGAGAAATTTTTTATATATA
>JAOXYF010000003.1:12354778-12372643 GCA_028565775.1 Sternarchorhynchus goeldii | reverse complement strand
TACACATCTGGAGTTTCAGCTGAAGCTTCTTGTTGCTGGGGACACGACACTTACTTTGGTTTTCTGTGCTGTCTATGGTACTGTCCTGAGTAGTCCTGTCTTCCTGCTCTCCGGTGGTTGTCTCTTCCATGTCCATTTTCTCTACCTTCACTCTTGATACCTGGTGGAGCAAACATGGCAATGCACACATTCAGATCGTGCTGAGTGAATGGGGCACTAATACACGCCCAACTTTCACTCCTGTGCAGAAGCTGCAGATTCAGGCTGGTAACCATGGCTACGCATGCACTCCTCACCTTCCTTTTCCTCCTGCAGTCCGCCGCCTTCACAGCCCTCTTTCCTTTGGTCTTCACCACCTGCAGCATGCGGTAGACCCGCACTGCCTCACAGCCTTTGTTGATGCTCTTGTCCTTCACTTCTTCGATGTCAGGCAGAGAGTTCATGGCACAGCGGAAATTGGCCTTCCACGTTTTGGGGTCGGGGTCAGTGACACCTGGCTTGTACTTCCCTGCATGCATAAGTAGTGAAACATTATAGAGTTGTCTTGATTTTAGTTGTTGTTTATTTGAAGTTGTTTTGTTTTAGCATGCTCACCTGTATGAATAGCCCATTGTTTGAACAAGCAGGCATCCTTGTCCATCTCCCAGCCGTGACGGGCAGCATGTTTCCATGGGATGGAGAACATTTTTTTCTCCTAAAAACAGCAATAAAGTCATATGGATTAAACATTGACTGCTACATTATAACTACTCATTTGAAACATGCTTGACTATTGGTTACACATTAAATTGACAGTTGGTTTCTCCCATCAAAACCCAATACAGAATACTACTACTACCAATAATAATAATAATAATAATAATAATAATAATAATAATAATAATAATAATAGCTTTTCCTCACCTTATCCACCCAGACAAGTCCGGCAATTGTGTTGGACTCGATCTTATCTTCCAGCCAAGGTCGCATGCGCATTCTAGACACAGGCATGGTTCCTAAATTAAAGAAGACACATTTGAACACACATTAGGCACTTTGACCGTATAGTGCCTTGCAAGCATTGTTCATAATTTACAGGGAAAAGCGTAATAACTAATGACCAGGAAACGCGCCCTCTCTGTGAACCTTGAATCTCGCCTATATGCAATGCCAGAAAAGTACGGAAACGCAATGCTATTCGCAGATTACCGAGAGACATATTCAATAACGTTTTTAAGAATGCCATCGTTACAATCTTCCACCAGTACACCTGCACGTACATTTAACATACAGTCTTTGCTCTCCGGATAATTTGACCGCGCTCTGTCACAAAAGCAGCTCACACCTCTTTATCATTTCTTCAATGTACATTACAATAACAACCATACATTACACAAAATATTGTCCCGATCTTTTCCAATCGTAACCTTTACAATTGTATATATAACTTTCATAAATTTGTCATAAATCTTGCATAAGTTGCAAAACAAAACAACGTGTTAAGGTATCCCTTAAAATACTTACAGAGTATTCGTATAATCCAAAGAGGTCAAAGTAGTATGAGAAATAGATATCCAGTTAGGTCAAATCGCTCTCGATGTGAGTTGTGGACTGTCTGTGTCATGAGCTTGATGCAGTTTATAGGATCGAGCGATGGGCGGGGGGCTTTCCCATGCAGTAGTTGGCAATTGTTCGCGCATGATCAGTTCAAAGGCAGCCCAGTCGCGCTCAAACTTAAGTAGGCTGATTTCCGAGAAATCATACTGTTGTGAGCTACGTAGCTACATCGAATCCAGTTTATCTCGTTGCATCTACGCACGCGCGTATGCATTAGTAACAACTTTTATACGTTTGTTAAAACACGAGTGCAAATGCATTTCTAACTCGCTTTCTTTTTCACGAATATAAAAACCTAGTGAGAACTGTTATGCATTTTGATCCCTAATAAATAATTTAATTATGTTTTAATTTGTTCATATATTCAAACATACAGAATTAAACACCAACACACCATCTTCGTTTTCAGTTGTATTCAAAATTATCCTTGCGTGGATTTACCAATGCGCGTAATGCACTATGGTGTGCTTGTAAACACTAAGATCTAGTGAGAATAAGAAAGCGGTGTGTTTCCGGGAAATGGGTCATCACCGAGGGCTACCGATAGAGAGAGCTATTGAGCAATCGGGATTTTACTGTAAACATAGTTATTTATTAGAAAAGCATGTTTCGACCGCGGCATTCATTAGGTGCGTGGCGCAAATGCCATGAGTGGCGTTACTTCCTGAGGTCCTAAACTGATGTATCCACCGCAATACAGGATACAGTGTGCAAGAGATCTACATACGGCTTTTTAAAAAATAAAATAAAAGTTAGTGAATCCGATATTGTATTGCATATTGTCTTGGAGGTCAGTGACATAAAGGATTATAATATTTTTTTAAGCAGACGATCCTTAATACGCATTGTCGCTGTAGTTTAGCTGGAGGCGCGGCAAAGAGGGAGGTGTTTTCCTACGGAATTTCTGCTCCGTAATCTACTGGGTTTTCCCAAGGTTGCTCCAGAAACATTCCCCTTGGAATCCCGTGTATTGGCTGTCAACTGCCAAACAACGTTTGGGGAATTCAGATCTATAGTCTATTAACAACCATAAGTATAAAGGCACCCAACACTCCAAAGCAAACGCATTCTACCTTTTTGTATAGTTTTCTAAATAGTACATTCAAAAACGCAAAAACAAATGTTGACGTTGTAAGACAACACAATGTCGCTTACAGTCAAGTCCATTGTCCATTTTAGTCCATTTCAAAAGAAAGGAGCATGAGCAAATATATCAAGGGCTCACGTCACTATAAAATATTATATTTTATAATATATATTTTATAATATATTTTATAAATATTACATATAATAAATAGTGTCGTAGGAATAATCAAGTAATATTCTATTTTCTGGCGTCGTGCATTATTGCATTATTACATAATGGTAATAATTTGAGAAAAACTAAATGCTTACTTACAGCACTAAAACATTTAATAGCATATGGGTATAATTTAATTCCGTTTGATGATTTGTAAACCACCACTAATTTGCATTACATTTAAAAACCATTTAATGTGCATTACATTTACTGTTATCCTCATTTTCTGTTATTAGTTTTATAAACTTCAACAGTGGACAGTTGAGTCCTGATTAGATCCTGCTGAAGTTTGCATGACTGGTTGTGGATGATATATATTGATGGTATATACTTTTTTTTGCTTAGAGAGAAAACCTATCCACACACACTCATGCACACTCACTTGCTTTCCCAGAACAATGCCATATCTCATATCAGTATAACATGGAGTCACGGCTTTGGCCCATTGTGCATGTGTGTGTGTGTGTGTGGGTGTGTGTGTGTGTGTGTGTGTGTGTTTGTGCGCGCGCTTATTAGTTCTCACACCATGACACACACCAGGCGCTGGATTGTGACTGTGACGTAATGACCTAAACCCCTAACTTTGCTCCCACATTTAAATGCTCCCACAGTTAAATATCTTGTTGTTCATGTCTTGCATAGATGAACATACCATGCTGCAGTGCATTAATATGACTAAATCTGAGAGATCAGGGCAGAAAATGTGTTATTTCTATATTCAGAAATGACTCCCTGTTCAGGTAATTTTTGGAAGGGAGACTGGAGCATAAACTATACATGAGCACCTACCTGGACCATTGCAGTATCAATGTGACTGTGTAAAGTCTCAGTGACTGATGTCACCCAACTGAAACCTCACCCATCTAAGTTAATAACCGGCCATATATAAACACACCCCTGCTTGTTGAAATTCTGAACCAGATTAACTGGAGAGCTTATGAGATACAGTTTATGAGATGTTCACATGTTTGTTTAAGCTTCACAGCTTTACCCTGATGAACAAACTGCTGATTTGTTTTACTAACCATATAGGTGGTACGCATATATAAATGACTGAGACAGTAGTTTTGGAGTTTTTATAGACTCAAGCACCTTGGATGTTTTTAAACAAAACAGAGATTCTCATGTTAAAATGCAAGCTGTTTGCCTTATTTCAAGCATGTGCACTGCATAGCAGGTGATATGTTTATAGCGTTTAAAATCCAAAGTCCTCCAAATTTAAGAGGAGAATTTTATAAAAGTATGTTTACAGGTATGTGTGTGTCACTTCATCATTATTTCGAGGACACTCTGTTGCTATTGTCTCTTTACAGGAGATCAAAGAGATGGAAAATGTCAGTAAAGAAACACTCCACAAGTCTCCAAAACCAGAACAAATCAGGAACATAGCAAACTTTGTTCCGTTAGTATAACCACAAAAAAAATAGTTTGGCAGAATTTTGAGCCAGACTACAATGATTCTTGGATAGTTTGGTGTTACGGTGTTGCACTGCTGTGTTACATATGACAATTCCATCTGGCTTTGGTAACAAAGGCTATTTGGTTTTTGAAGAATCATATTTGAATCCTCCCCTGAGAGGTGATCTGTGTTTACTGTCATTTGTCAGTTGACAAATTATTGTATGTGTGTTTGTTTTATTGTATAATCCAGTAAAATAATTAAAGGCAGCATGCATTATGTTTTAGCCACAGCAGCATGACAGAGTGGTGTAATCACATCTGGTTATATCTCATAGGGGCCCAAGTCAATAATATTTTCAGACTATTTTCTCCAACTGCAACAGCAATAAAATTAAATGTATCTTTAAGTAATACATTTCTAACTTATATTTTGCCATTTACATTGATCTAATTGTTGTGCTTGTGGTCTATTTATTATTTGCCTCAACATATCTCTCTGTGGAGCATTCAGTTTAACATTGTTTAACACACAGTTTAACATTCAGTTTAACATAGTTTAACACACAGTTTAACATACAGTTTAACATAGTTTAACACACAGTTTAACATACAGTTTAACACCAGTCATATCTCTCTGTGGAGCATACAGTTTAACATACAGTTTAACATAGCTTAACACACAGTTTAACATACAGTTTAAAACATAGTTTAACACACAGTTTAACATATAGTTTAACACCAGTAATATCTCTCTGTGGAACATACAGTTTAACATACAGTTTAACATAGTTTAACACACAGTTTAACACCAGTCATATCTCTTTGTGGAACACACAGTTTAACATACAGTTTAACACAGTTTAACACAGTTTAACATAGAGTTTAACACCAGTAATATCTCTCTGTGGAACATACAGTTTAACATACAGTTTAACAGTTTAACACAGTTTAACATACAGTTTAACAGTTTAACACAGTTTAACATACAGTTTAACAGTTTAACAGTTTAACATACAGTTTAACAGTTTAACAGTTTAACATACAGTTTAACAGTTTAACACAGTTTAACATACAGTTTAACACAGTTTAACAGTTTAACACAGTTTAACATACAGTTTAACACAGTTCACAGTTTAACAGTTTTTAACACAGTTTAACACCAGTCACCTTGTCCCCCAGAAAAAAAAACCCAAAACAAGCAACTACAAAAAACTGTGGGTTCTCACATTAGTGCGTGACGGCCCTGGAGATCTGCTTCTTCTGACTTTTGCCTGTCCATGTTGTCGCTCTTCTAAAATTGGTTCAAATCAACCTTTACGTAGCATTCTACGTAGGGGTAAACGTCAGAGTATTTTTTTCGCATTTTGACGATGCGGCATAACACGTTACCAGTGACCATTTGATAAGATTAGTTATTGAATGCATAAACATTTAAATTAAAGGGACTTTCAATTCGTCTGCGATCAAATAGCTGAGGCCATTTGTAAAAGTTACGTGTCGTACGCGTGGGTGTCATATATTTTAGCCAAAGCTGTATAGTAATTTTATGATCTGTTGTGATGCATTTCAAGACACCTCACAATGAATAGACAGAGAACCGGCGTTTGTGGAAATGTTCAAGGTTAAATATCCAACTAGAGGCAGAGCCATGTACCACGTGACAAGGTGTGACGGACAGACCCCTTTTCCGTATGGGGGAATCATTGGAGGATGATAATGATAACGAGTTAACTATTGAGTAGATCAAATTAAAAAAACCCATCACTTTAACCTTAAAAGCGAAGAGACCAAAACAAATCACTGATAGTATCTTATATGTAGCCCACACGCTGGGAAGTTTTAAAATAGCAAGCTTGTCTACCATTTATTTGTCTGATTTGTCCTTCTGTAAACCGGCCTTTATTAGGTTTTAAGCGTTATTACTTTATTATTAATCGAATCATAATTATTAACGTATTGTATTAGTACACATGCCACATTTCCCAATCTAATACGTAATCTCCATTTTAACCTTGCGCATTATCCTCTAGGTTGCTCACCCCACAGGTTCAGTCTCCAGTGGTCAAGAGCCGAACCGTCACGCCAAAATTGACAGAACTGTCATCATTTTTTACGTATTAAAGAACCTTAACAGAGTAGACAGGACTACAATAATGATACCATCACGACCGGCAGCAAAACCCAACTGATCAGCTCGCGTTACTGTGCTCACCACCTAATCTGTTATAGTCGTTGCAGTCGGTGCTGCATTTTTCCCTCTCGGGCTGAGGGGTTGTGTGCTGCGACAGCAGTCTCAATGAGAGAGACATGCTTGCTTTTGCTCTAGTTGCGGGTTCTCTCTGGATCGTACTAGGTGAGTTAAATATCTTTCACAGATTTTTTTCGTTTTAGTTTATGTGATGTGTATGGCTGTTAATTAGATGGTACACGGTCTCGTGGGTCACACATCCGTTTAAGAATCTGCAGATTGTGTTGAGATTTGTAGCGGTAACTCAGCAGATTAGGGATGTCCTAAATATTGGGCCTACATTGCTTCTTTTAAAGGTTAGCGCATAGTGCTGAACCACAAGGCAACATTTTCATTGCTGAATTGACACTTGGAATGTTAATATATCTGTACAGAAATGAACACTGCAAGTGAACTGCAAGTTAAATTCGTTTGAAGGCAGTCTATTTAGTAGGTTACAGAATAGTCGTAATGGGCAATCGATTACAAAAAATCTTTCGCGACGAAGATTACTGGGACACGACCATTGAGGCTATATGTAATACACTGTTTCATTGAACGTGTAGTGTCAAACGACTCCCGAATAAGGATTCTACGTTGCTTGTAAACGGACGTTTCTCGGCGATATATCACAGTTAATAAAAATGAAGCAACAACGCAGCGGTCCGCTTTAATGTATTAAAGGACCACATAGCTAAATGGTTATGACTTAGGAGACGTGCATATCGAGAAGAATCTCGACCTGTGATTCAGCATCAAACGTGTTGCATGTACATACTTAATTGTTGGAATAGCACGTTTTTTCAATTGTGTTAAACCGCATGCCGGTGTGGAAGTGGTAGAGAGCCGTTGAGCTGCGTCAGGGGCGGATGACGTGTTTCTCAACGCGCTACCAATGCCGCACCTGATTGGAAGGAGCTGTCCAGAGAAGAGGGTTCTGAAATGACACGAGCGGTTTGTGTAATTTCTTTTATACGCCCCGTTGCCATGCAAGCACGCGGCATTTTGTTAGGAGTTAAAGTCCATGTATCGCCACTGTTATATTTTTCATAGTCCTGTACATTAAACAGCAGCTTAACGTGTTTAATGTGTCCCCGACTCAAAAATTAATAAATTATGTAAACTGTCAGGTAGAACCAGAGACAGAGGTAAACCTATTCTTTTTCCTTCTTCAATAATTAAGAACTCAAGACTCGTATAACCCACCCAACACTGACTCTCACAAAGCGTGCACGACGAATGTCTCTGTGGTTTGTTTAATTGTGGGCCTATTATTCTTATTATCGATGCTTCAGTCGTAAAGTGTTGGTGCTGGTTAGAATGGCTACTGAAAACCGGGTGGCGTATGAGTGTGAATTACACACGACAAGTACATTTACATATCAATGCATTTCTGAAACCCTACTTATCAAACATGAGTTAACCTATGGGATTTCATTATTACTGCTCCAGTAAGAAAAACAACATGGCTAGGGTTAAGGGTTATGGTTAGGGTTTTAGTGGACTCTATCTATAAACTGCACAACAAAACCAGATCAAGTCCGCTAGTTGTTTCACATTTTGAACTACTGTCTACATATTTGCACACTGTAGTAGAAGAATGAGGATGTTGGTGAATTTGTGGGCAGTTGTTGTTTAGTTGTTAACACATCTGAAACCAAAACTGCTTATTAAGGCAAATAAATAATGCACCAAATATCATTTTTGTTAGTGTAGACAACGTATTGAAATAAAACTGCTTTTTGGCCATGTGGCTTATCTAACACTGTGTATGACCATCATCTTTCCACTTCCAATTTTACAAGTAGAATGTTATTCTTAATAGACATCTATTTGCAGCATGGAGCAAGTACTACTGCAGCCCATGTATAATGTAACACCTTTTTTATGTGTTTCTAAGACCAAGACGCAGGGGTGCAAAAGGTGCATCAAAACATGTAATTATGTTTTATGTGGATGTCTCACATCTGAGTAAGCGTGTATGGAGGTGTGCCATTGACATGCTCTGTAAGATAAGACCGGTGTATTGTGCTCAAGGATAGACACAGCAGCAGGGATTATGGAGGGGGAGGGGAAGTGGGGGTGGGGAGAGAGCAGCGTCTGCTGAGGGTGGTGTGATACGGTGGCCAGGCAGGCTCAAAACAGTCGAAATTCGTTTGCCGTTCGCGATGCTCTCCCCCATCTGCCGCTCAGCACTCTTTGTGTGCCATAATCTCCCAGAGGTAGGAGGTGCTTGCAAGTACCTGAGGATAATTTGCCTGCAATTTGCCTGCCGCGCCGACACATGCACACGCTCCATCTGTCTCCGCCTTTGTAAGTGGCATGTATTTTTCACTCTATTTGCTCTCTCCTTGTTTCATAGTGTAGCATTTCCTTTGGAATTAAGTAAATTGTGTTATGGAATTTCAGGTCTTTTGATCTCGAAGTCTGCAGTGGCTTCTGAAGCCTCTCAGTTTAGTGCAGAGTAGAAGCAATTTACCTTGTTTTTTTGGACTTTTTGATAGAGTAAGGTGTGAACATAGCGGTCTGTGTGAGCGAGCAGAGTCATTACAGTGAAGCTGTGTGGAGAGGAGTTGCAGAACTGACAAGGACGACATGGAGGGTCTTTAAATAGTCGCGGGCAGACAGAGGTTGCTACCACACTTCCACGTTCTGGGCTAATAGGCTGTAATCCCAGTAGCTGTGGAGCCTAATTGCTTCTATAACATTGGAGGTGGGGAGATGGGGCGGGGCAGTGGAGGTGGAACCATTATGACGACCGTCTCCCTGGAGATGGCAGCAGCTAGTGCCCTCCATTCACATTCAGCCTGGTTCTGGGATACTGATGCTCCAGGGGAGATGCATAAGGAAGAAGGACACAAGGAGTAAATGTAACAAAGCCCAAAGAGCGTGTCTTCCCAAAAGGGAAAAGACATGTGTGGTTGACTAGGGAGGAGCAGTGACTGAAGAGTGTTACTTACCCATGCCATAATCCTCCCAGTCACAGAAGGCACAGGGAAACCTCACCAGTCCTTTTGCCCTGTAGTAACCCCAGAGCACAGCTGATTGCGTCAGCACTGCGGAGGCTGATCTCTCATTGGGCAGCTGTGCAGCTGGCTGTCTGTGGTGTGAAACACTTGTGAGTCAATAACCAAAATGAATCAAATGTATTCTTCTTTTCTGCCGCTGTGAATGTGTTTCAGAGTATTTCTACTATTGTTCTGATAACTTGACTCTATGCTGTAACTTGACTCTATGCTGTAACTTGACTCTGTGATGTAACTTGACTCTGTGATGTAACTTGTCTCAATGATGTATATAATCAAACCTGATATACAGTCTTATTTAATATATATATTTGTACTGAACATTAAATATTTATGACTTTTATTTAGGTTGTGCCTTACTATTATTTTACATACACATTATATAAAAATATCTTACAACATATATGTACAAATATATAAATGTTCTCTGGATCTTTTGATGTAGAACCAGAATGAAACCAAGAGGCAGATGTGTCAGGATAGGAGAAATAACACGCAAGGTCTCCCTCTGAGGTCCAGCACTACCAAACACATAATAATTACAATGCAACAGTAATTAAAATACATAATATACGCAAGGTTATATATTCATAAGAGCAACAGAGATGTGGATAAGATTAAGTTCTGGAAATTTACCAAACAGTGTTAAAGGATGCGATCAATAGTATGTTTCTATTTATATGTTATTTCATGGATGTAGATGGAGATGGATGTGTCCCCAGTTTCTGCCTGCTGTCTCCTAAGACCAAATCATGAGACGTTCACGCCCTATTTGTTCACTGATCCTGTGACACATTCTCACAGTCAGATATTTAATGATATGACTCCTCACTTCACTTAGGGGCAAAATTTCCCCGTTACTTATAATTTGCATAAATGTGTTGATAAAGTCTTTATTTTTAGTTTTCGCCTTGTTATGTATTGACTGTATGTTACGTATAAAGAGGTTTGGATTCTGGCTTGAATTGAACGCACAGCGCCATCGATAAGAAACCCACATTGACTCACCTCTGTTGTATTTCTCCCCGTAGTGTCTCCTAGTGGAGAATGTACTGTTTGGTAACCATGAGTGAGTGAATTACAGTTTACATGTAAAATCAGTGACCGATATTTTACATAAGTGCTAGTTTTATTTAGTTGGTGTGGATATATTTCGAGCAGGAAAAATAAGATGAACTGTTCGTGTCCATCCACTAACTGCATTTTTGGTCTTGTTTTCACAGAAGTCCAAGTTTATCAAAATTTATCACTGGTCCTGATTCACTTTATTTCTTTTTTATTTATATTTTTGATAGATTTGTGATCCTACGAATGTTCTGAATCAGTGAATCTGAATCTAGGAATGTTCTGAATCAGTGAATCTGAATCTAGGAATGTTCTGAATCAGTGTTTGTGAATCACTGTTGTGTGTACATGTTTGTTAGGGAACGAGAAGGCGAATCAATTAGAATTATAAAAACTGTTAGACAAACAGTTATGGTGGCTGTAAGGAACCTTTTAAGCTGTGCACTTTGTCAATTGTGGTCATAAGCAGACTTTTCTTTTCCCATAGTCAGTAGTGTTAATACATTCTCAGTGGTTTGGTTTTCATAAGAATACATTAAGGACTAAGCATTGCCTCACTATGAATCATGAATATCTTGGATCTTTTCCAGTTATCAGCACCTTGCTGCAAATGTAGATTAAACTACTTTTCCCATAATGCCTCTGCTCTCTGTAAGATAAAAGATAAAAATGTGTTGTATAAAATTAAACTTTGCTTAATTCCACGTTTTGGAATTTTGACCATGTCATGCGTGTGTGTTCAGCCTTGACTGGACACTTTACAATCAAACTAATATTTGTAACTTTTAATGTTTGTTAATTATTGTGCACGTCTATTTAAAATTTAGATTGTACACAGTGAAACCTGAAGCTTATCATAAAAAAAATTCTCATCTTATTCTAAACTAAATATTAACACCCAAAAATACGCATATCTTGTGTGTCCCCATCTGCAGAAGATATTCTTAGTTTATGGAGTAACTTGGAAATTAGATGAGGGTGCAAATTCTGTTGGGTTTTACCTTGTCTGAACCGTTGCGTCACAGAGTAATACTAGAAGCAGGGCTATTTATATCACACAGAAAGAGGGAAAAAATGGGAGAGTGTGTGAGCGAGAGATAGTGAGTCAGTGAGTAAGGTTTGGAGAATGAGTGCGTGAATGTGGGGGTGAGCCAGAGCAAAAGAATGAGGGAGGGAGAGGGAAAGGGAGAGAGAAAAATGACTGCATATGTGAAGGGAAAATGAATATGTTAGCGTCACCCTTTCCACTGCTCACTGCAGGAAGTCAGTCTTCTGGTCTTGTTAGAGCTCAGGAACAATGCAACATAACACTGCTGTCTGCACAGTCAAACGCACAAGTACTCTGTTACAGTCCATGTAACCACATGGACTGTAACAGAAAAGATGAGCCTTTACAAGTCTTTTGCCTGCTTTGATCTATACTGTATGAACTGAAAACATGCTCACAACCTGAAAATATTTAGATCTAGACCAGATAGAACACTTTTATACATATTCACATACAACAAGTTGGTTGCTTCATTCAGCCCTGTTTGTGAGAGCACAGGCCCAGTCATTGTACAGCACCCCTGGAGCTGAGAGGGTTAAGGGACTTTCTCAGGGGCCCAACAGTGAGTTAAGGGACTTGCTCAGGGGCCCAACATTGGCTACCTGACAGAACCAGGATTTTTACAACAACCATTATAACAAAGTAGCTTTACAGATGTACAGACATCATAACTGTTAAACCATTGCACTCTTAGGATTGCATGTCTCTGCAACACTTGCATATTGCAATATATTGTTATAGCGTATTGTGGTATAAAGGCCCATTGATCATTGATTGAAAGTATCATATTTAAGACCGTTCTCTGGTTTAACACAATTGTTGGCATCTTTCTGCTTGTGTACAGCATTAGACTTAATCTGCCAGAGATATCAGATAGACCAGAGTCAGGCTACGCTGGTACTTTGTGATCAGGAGGGTAATCGGGGAGGTTTGGTTCTTTGGTTTCATAACAGGTGCACCCTTTGATCTTTGATTGTTTGCTCACAGGTGCAAGCTGGCAGACAGATCTACTGTACTGGGCATTTGAATAGCCATATTATTGCTCCAGTATCTGCTAAGTAAATTCGTGCTGTTATTTACTTAACTATTTGGTGACTATTTTTCAGTTTTTCTGTATTTCTGCATATATTCCTACAAGTGAGCTTGATAAACCCATGATTGTCACGTGGAAGTGATTGTCACGTGGAAGGGGGAGTGTTGCTTTTGACCTGTTAAAAAATGAACTAGCATCTTTTAATTAAACATACATTTAAATATGTGGATGTGATGTAAATATTATGCGAATGCTCCATGCAGTTTGTCTACTGGGGTGTATGTGTGTGTGTGTGTGTGTGTGTGTGTGTGTGTGTGTGTGTGAGTTAGCTGTGGGTGGAGAGAGAGAGAGAGAGAGAGAGAGAGAGAGAGAGAGATTAATCTCATTAAAGTGTTCCAGAATGCTGCAGCACAATTAGTCTATAATCTTCCAGCGATCACACATCACTCCATTGCTGCATTCCTTTCAACAGCTTCCAGTAGTCGCCTGCATCAGATTAAAAACCCTGATGATTGTCTGCAAAGCCAAAAATGGACCAGCTCCTTCCTACATGATGAGAATGGTCAGAGTTCCATCCGTATATCGAGTACTTCGAAGCTCAAGTACAGTTCGGCTTGAGACGCCATGCTTCAAAGCTCACGGAAAACAAGCTTCAGGACTTTTCTGTTTTGGCTCCCAGATGGTGGAGCGAACTTCCGCTGGCTGTCTGGACAGCAGAGTCCCTTTTTCAAACACAGACTGAAGACTCATCTGTTTGTAAAGTATTTCAATGACCATTGATGCTACAGTTATTAAATTTGATTCTACTGCTGAGTAACTCTAATTCTAGTACTTAGTTTGTTATTGTTTGATACTGTACTTATTGTTGTCTGATAACATGTACTTTAACACTTCTACTAGTATCATCACTGTTCCCTGTGTTTTAACACTGTTCTAGTTCAATCATATATTGAACTTTATCCAACTTACTAGCTAGGGTGCATTCTGTGAGCCACTATGGATAAGAGCATCTGCTAAATGCTTAACATGTAAAATGTAAATTCGTGAGCAGTGAATGTCTTCATGACATGGTTTTTTTTTTTGGCTTCAAATGGCATTTTTTTTTTACAGATGCATCAGATACTGAATTTACTTCCTTGATTATATTGGAAGAAACAACAAACACAACTCTGCTTCTGTGGTTTGTTGTTTGCTGCTTCAGGAAGCACACGGCACATTCTGTGTGTGTGTGTGTGTGTGTGTACGTGTGTGTGTATACATGTGTGTGTGTGTGTGGTGGAGAGAGAAAGAAACATTGTGAGAATATGAAAATCTTAAAGGTGGTGATGCAGGGTCTTCATTTAAAAAAAAAAACACAGAGAAGCCACTGACCTTAAAAAATCATTGCCATTTATTTTTAGATCATTATTTTTTGACAGAATAGAATTATCTACATTTGCCGTTTCTTGACCATTTCCTCAGGACCAGTGCCACTCCCCCTTCCACGTCACAATCACGTCCACGTTCCCAATCACCGGTTTATCAAGCTCACCTGTCCCCAGTTGTCATTAACCATTCCTCCTCTGTATATAAGCCCACAGGCTCAGCTGTACCAGTGCTGCACATTTGCTTGCCCTAGACTGTTGCCTCTGCCTCTGCCTCTGCCAAGCCAAGCCAAGCCACGCCTGCAAGCTCTGCAAGCTTTACCGTTCCATTTTTTTCAAGTTGCCTAGCTAGCTTTGCTTTAGCTGCCTGCTATTGTTTCTTGCTTTGTGATTCGCTGCTCGCTAGCAGCCCTAAATAAAGGAACCACGTTTGCCGTGCCTCGCCTTCCGCTCCCTCACTGCCACCTGGTAACACTTTCATTGTTGTTTCCCACCAATCTTGTTTCTTATACAGACTAAATTAGTTTCTTTAACTGTCACATTCCAAATATCCAGTCAAATCATTACACCACTCACCAATGGCAAATCCGATCATTTCCCCACTGTCCGTCATCAGATCTGATCAGTACACGTCTGATTCTATCACGATCATCTTCCTGTTTAAAACCTACAGAGGCAGAAGATCAGCACTTTGCGTTGGCTTCGCCTCAGAACGTCTACCAACACTCACTAACGTCTTTCTTGTTGTTTCTCCAAATAAAAGCTGTTTGCTTTTTTATTACCTGTGCCTGGTTCCTGCTTGCATTGTCACAGCTATTAATTTATTAACCTTTATGTAATTATTTGCACATGAATAATTATCTACCTATTTAGATAGAATGATATTAGAGCTGGTGGCACTTAAACATTGTCATTTAGCATTAACAAACACACGTACACCTCACACTGCCAAATGGCCTCTTACTTCCACTTTTTGCACAGGGTGTTCATAGATACCCAGTTGTCAATACTTGATCCACAGCACATGCGCTTCCTTTTCTCATAAACCTGCCGTTTTTTCTCTCTCTCTCTCTCTCTCTCTCTCTCTCTGTCTGTCTGTGTGTCAGAGCTGAGTTCGACGCTGATGGAGAGAATCCGGGCCCAGGAGCTGCTGCTGGGCCTCCAGCTGCCCGAGATGGGCCAGCTCGTCCGCTCGCTGCCTCCCTACACGCTGGTGGGACTGGGTGCTCTGGTGGCCGTGTTGGCTTACTGGCTGGCCAAGCGGCCCCGCCCCATCGCACCACCCTGCGATCTCCACCACCAGTCGGAACAAGTGGAGGTAGGCCAGCTGCCCCACATGCCATCTGGCTGTTTTAACCAGAATCATTTTCTCAAAGGCACCGAGAATATGGATCCAGAATCTGGGCGTAGGAAGCGTAATTATATGACTAATTAATTATATGGATAATTATGAATATTTATGAATATATAAACTCCCTAGCGAGGGTGGGATTGTTTTTTGTCTGTCACCACAGGTTTCTTATTTGGGATGGGAAGACACTTTTTGCCTCCTTAAAATGAGTAATTTTATGTATATAGGAAACTACATCAAGTATAAGCAGGTTGAAGGAGTACCAAGCTTAATTTACAAAACTTTGTTCCCAAGTCTGTGTTTCTATGGTGGCAGGTTTTAAGAACAGGTCTGCACCTCTCTGTTAAACTGTAGAATGAATGTTTATAGGTGATTTTAGATTTGCACGTACTAAATCCACTCTACAGCACATTGCACATATTAAATACATTTTTTACTGCATGTTTTACAACATATCAGCACCAGCATGACATTCAACACTTATGTCTGCTGCATTTCCTTTCACACTTCTTTCAGTTGAACCACGTGTTTTTTTTGTTTTGTTTAGTTTTTAAAAAAAAGAAGAAAAAAAAAAAGAAACAGACCACAATGAAAAGTCGCCCTATTTTCAAATATGTAGCCATGGAAACAATTGTGTACGTCAGTGTGTCATTTGCATATGGCATGAAATCACTTCCTCAACTTGTGCCCTTAGGCCTCTACATCCTTGTCCTTATCTGACACGGTTCTGTAGAATATACCTTTTGGCCTGGGGTACATTGATACAAGACAACGTATTTGTGCATTACTGCCGTGTACCTGTGAGGCAGGTGATATAGGAGAGTAAGCAGGAAATGCTCTTTTATTTTAATCCATATCTGAGGGTGGAGAAAAGAAGATCACTGGGGGAAAAAAAACAAACAAGTTGAGAGGTAGAAAGAAACAAAAGACAAAGAACCACCAAGAAAGAACAGAAACATGAACTTAAGCCTAACATTCAGAAATAATGCAACAGGCAGTTTGCATTCTTTTTAGCTGTTTACACATGAAAACAAATTGCAGCAGTTTCAAGGCAGAGTGTTTTTGAAGCCAGAGAAGAGAGTGCCTGTAACCAGGGATGAAAACCAGTGACTCTAACGTGAACAGTAAGTAGGTGAACCAGTGCCTGTAACGTGAACAGTAAGTAGGTGAACCAGTGCCTGTAACGTGAACAGTAAGTAGGTGAACCAGTGCCTGTAACGTGAACAGTAAGTAGGTGAACCAGTGCCTGTAAAGTGCCAGATTTTCGCAGTTTGCATTATCCCATTACATTTTGTGGTTAAACAACTACAGACTAAATACAGCTACAGATTACAGACTGAAGGTTCATGTTTCAAGCGTCCTCACACTTCCTGCAGACACACTCCCATTAAACTAAGTGGAGCTCTGGCACTGTAAATAAGAGAAACAAATTGGAGTGATGAATATGTTGGTGTATGACCTACACACCAGAAAGTCTTTGATCAAGTATTTTTGCCATCTCTGTTTTTTTGAAAGGAGGGTGGCGGCAGGCGATCTATGCTGGGTGACAGTGCCAAGCTGCTCACACATTACCACGACGACGCCAAAACTTTGTACGAGGCTTTCCAGCGCGGTCTCCATGTATCCGGTTAGTCAGAGTCACTGAAAAATCCGTTTTATTTAGAAGGCAAAAATATGGTGCCTTTTGGTATATTTCTGCTGCTGTTTAATGTCACATGCAGTACTGGTTGTCAAGTCAGCCATTTTATTTGAGAGGTCAGTTCGTTGAAAAGATGTGTGAAGATTCTGCTGTCGTAGGGACTGCTGGAGGTGCGTCTGGCCATCTCCAGGAGCCCAGTTAGAGCGCTGTGAGATGTTCTTGCTTGACTTAACTCTGGCTTATGACATCGGCTTTTCAGGTAACGGGCCGTGTTTAGGGTCTCGTCTCCCCAACCAGCCTTACAAATGGTTGTCTTATAAAGAGGTGAGTGAGGTCACTTCACAAAAACACAACAGGATTTTGTTGCTTAAATCAATAGAACATGCTAAGATTGTAAGCATGACCCTAGTACTGGAAACAGGTTCAGATTCTACCCCAGTTAGGAGGCAATGTGCCAGGTTAGTGTTGCAGAGTCAGGCTGAAGTTTGTAAAGGACCTGCTTATATTAATTAAAAAGATGGCAAGAAAATTAAAAATGTATAAGAATGTAAGAACTGCAAAGCTGTTGTACATTCCTACACTTCTTTGTAGAGCACTACACACTACATCATATATCTGCAGGACATTGTATTTTACGTTTTTTTAGCTATGGAAATTTTTCAAATTGTGCATAAATAATGTAATATTCTTTTTTATTATAGGGTATACGTTTTAAAGTATGCTGCTCAAAAAAATAGGGGGAACACTGAAATAACACATCCTAGATCTCAATGAATGAAATATTCCAGTTGAAAATCTTTATTCATTACATAGTG
>JAOXYF010000003.1:12310056-12322083 GCA_028565775.1 Sternarchorhynchus goeldii | reverse complement strand
GACAAACACACACACGTGCACGCATCTCTCAGACAAACACACACACGTGCACGCATCTCTCAGACAAACACACACACGTGCACGCATCTCTCAGACAAACACACACACACGTGCACGCATCTCTCAGACATACAGGCACCATCAAAGTCTTCAGCTATTAACTTTAATGCCCATGAACTTCAATGCCCCCCCACCTCAAAAAATAAAAACCAAAAAACAAACAAAACAAAAAACCCAACCCACACAGGGAAGGGAACAGTGTCAGACCAAGGCTCAAATTTCTTCAGGACCAGAACACACTGCTCCAAAACACATCTCAAGCCAAGCCACAATCTTTCACTTCAGGTTTCCATTACATCTGATGTGTCAGGGCTGGAGTTAAGAAAAACATCCCTCCAACAAGAGTAGACGTGCTCTGGTCCCTGTCCGCCGGCATACAGAAGCTGGGAACCGCGGAAAGACGCTCGGACTTACATGTGCAGTGACTTCTGGGCCTTAGCCGCCTCCTCTCTGGAGCTGTAGCACACCACGGCGTTGCCATGGGGCAGGTTCAGGTGGAATGTGATCAGAGGGCCGTGCTGCATGCACAGGGTTCTCAGGGTGGAGCCGTCGATCTGCACCACGCAAGAGACGGGCGGGGTTACTACACCTTTTATTACGCCATCTCTCTCTCTCTCTCCATTCACCTACGCTCGCCCCAACCATTCAACTGCACAGCAATGTCCTCACGTTAAGCACGCACACACCATTACTCCTCTAATATGAGTCACGCAGAGCAGAGGAGAGAGCAGAGGAGAGAGCAGAGGAGAGAGCAGAGGAGAGGTGGAGGTAGGCCTAGCTTGGCTAATCCGTACCTGAGGAGTGAGATTTTTCAGAACAAGCCAGTTGGTTCTCCCTGAGCTGCTCTCACCCCAGCTGGAGCCTGGAGAGGGGGGAGAGAACACAGCGTTAGTGCTCCAGCGCGGGGCAGGTGGAGCCAAACAGAAGCCTTGACACAAGAGCTCCATGTAAGTCCTGGGGCGCACAGGGTTTGAGAACAACCAAAGACATTGAACACACTTAAGACATGCGGCTATTACAAACAGCTGTTCAGGGTTCTGGAAAATCCACAGCGCTCAAGCAAAAATAAACCACACCCACACAGTGGATCTTCTGGGAGCTACTTCTGTCTACTTCCAGCTACAATGGCATTGCAACGTTTCTGTTCTTTCCCACGCGTGAGCACTGACCAGGTGTGAGTCTGGATTCAGAGCCGGCCCAGCCCGCCAGTCTCACAGAGCTGCTGTCCCAAGACGACGACGGCTGCTGCTTCTGGCCCGTCAGGCCCGGAGGGGGGCGCGACGGGGCGGACACGCCTTTCGAAGGCAGTGGGACCTTCCAGAGTTCGTGAGCCAAAGACGTGTTGGTGACCGCGCCAGGGTTCCATTTAGAGTCACTGTTTCTGGCTGTAGGGACAGAGAGAGCAGCCATCAGGCAGGGCAACGGGGTGTGTAAAAAGTATAAAAAAAAAAGTGTAGCTGCTGGAGGTTTGGGTTCAGACCTGAAGTGCTTTGTGCTGTACTGAGGGAACTACTGTGGTTGGAGGCACGAAAGGATGTCCAGGCACTATTTGAAGGCAGCGTGGTGTTTAGTGATGAGGATGGCCCTGCACAACCGAACAAGGCAGGTATAAGACGCTCACACTCAGCACAGTTTTACATTTCACTGGGAATAAAATGGACCAGCAAGCAAAAAAATATCAAGCTTCGGTCTAACCTCAGGGCTGTTTCAGCACATCAGCCAATGCAGAAGTACATGTACAGAGAAGGAAGTGAACAGAGAACGGACGGCCGACGGCCCGGTTCGGCTACGGCGGGCTGGGCTCTTACCATTGCTCCTTTCCCTGAGGTGATCAACATCCCGGACTGTATTGATGGAGAGATTATTAATCACACTGCCAGGAGTGACAAATGGGTCAGTTTCAGGGTCGATGTTTGGATAGCCTTTCCAGGGCTCACCAGGACGAAACTCTGTACACACACAGTCACACACAGGCAACAGGTACTCAGAACCTCACCACCACAATCTGGAAATGCTTACTGGGTTTCATAGTCACAGCCACTGATTAGTCTTAATATACAGTGTTTTCTATGATGACATACTTTTTAAGGTCACGGTAAGGTTACTGTATGCTAAACGCAGATGCTAATAACAGCCATGAGACCAATCGGAGCTTCACGCGGTGCGGTGGGAGGTGAGCATCCAAACCTGGCGGCCAGTTTACGTTGGTGGACCCATGAGGTGATTTGGCACGAGTGGGCCAGCCGTCACCCACTGAGCCCGGCGGGCTGAGAGAACTGCTGCTGGAGTTCAGAAAGTCATATGGTCCAAAGGGAGGGTCTTCAAGCCTCAGGGCAGAGGATATAGCACCTGCACATCATCACCACCACATCACATCACCAAACCAGACACTAATACAGGCTATAAACAAACATTAATGTCCACGAAAATATGATATTGCACTGAAAAAGGGAAGGTGCCGCCTTCAAAAACAACATTCATGCTTCTAGAAGTTGAAAAACCACCCTAATGTCACCACCCTTTATACATTTGTAAATGTAATCATCATCATGTCATTTTCAGATCTGACGGATAACTTCTTTGATGTTTCCTTCACACGGCCTTGATACAAGGCTCCATAAAGCAGTTATCATCTCTAAATGATATCACTACAATTTGCAGTGTACTCTGATGCTCCATTTTTATATTATAAAATATATATAAAATGCATGCATATATATTAGCCATGTTAAAATCACAGCTATAGCAATTTCACCCACCAGATTTGCTGGGGTTTTGATCAAGTGGCGAGGTAACGGACATGTCCATAGCAGTCCATTTCTTCAGACGAGACTGCGGCTCCTTAAATCCAACACTACCAAGATCGAGATTGTTTACATTCAAGTTTGAGTTCAAGCCTACAGAGGGAGAAGGAAAGGAGACCCAGTCAGAGGGAGTGTGTGTGTGTGTGTGTGGCACATGATGCCAACCTGCCCGCGGTAACTGGAACCCACCTAAAGGGAAATTGGTGAAAGAGGTGAGGGTGTTCTGTTCTTTCTGCAGGTCAGAGGAACTGGTGGACATGAAGGTGTCCATGTAGGGTTTGAGGGCAGGCTGGTGCAGAGGTGGAGGCTGGGGTGACGTCTGCTGCTTCAGGATGGAGGGCTCCAGAAGCCGAGGAGGCTGGATCATGGGGGACGGACCCAGGCCTCGAGTCTGCAGGTGAACACATTGAGTGAACGTCACGTTGAAGGAATAATGCAGAAATAAAGGCAGTACCAGCATGGCCTCCCTCTCTCCATCCCAGGTGTGAGGAAGCCCTACCTGCTGCTCCTGGTTCTGGCGGCCAGAGCTTGACATAGCTCTCTGACTCTGGGCTTTCTGCTGCAGGAGGAGGCGCTGGAGGTGACGGCAAAAGAGCAGGGAGTGAACCTCAAAGTAGCCTACACTCAAGATACGAACGTCACCCAGTACAGGGCAGCGTGGCAGGGCTGTAGTTCCTCACTCACCTGCAGCTGACTGATCTGGTTGAGCTGGTTGAGTTGGTTCAGCTGGTTGAGCTGGGAGAGCTGGTTGAGCACGGCTACCTGCTGAGGACCGAACAAGGGGTTCAGACCGCCGCTACTGGGAGGGTACTTCAGCAGGGATGACGGGACCTTCAGGAAATAAAACATGACCATCATGTCCTGAAAATCCTGTGAGCGATTAATATGTAAGGTTTCATGTAAAGGTTTATTTGACATGGTACAATCACTGCACTCAACAGGCACGGCTGTTATTACTGGACTAGTGTTTAAATATTTTAAATGGAAGAATATGAAATAACTGCTAAAGCAGCTTAAAATGTGTTGAGATCCTTTGAAAAAACAGAATTTCTACCATATTTATGTGCAAGACAACAACAAAAACAACAACAACAACGGCAGCTCTGGGCAGGTTGGTGTTGCCATTAGCGAGCAGGAAAGATGGGCGTGGTCTGACAAAGCAAGTGGGCGGGGCTTCATTTACCTGAGAGGGGAGCAGTGGAGGAGGCACTTGGTTGCGGAGACTGGGCAGAGCCGTGTTCAGAGATTGTGCTGGAGGCTGCTGGGAGCTCCGGCCTTGTGCTGCATTACCACCACCATACATGCCAACATTCTGCGCGCGCACACACACACACACACACACACACACACACACACACACACACACACACACACGTTACTAAAGAGACGGGCCCCAGGACAGGGCAAGCCTACCCACGAGCACCAAGCCTGAAGGGAAGCATCGTGCGGCGGCGAGGACTCACCAGCCCAACGGTGGTGGAGTCGGCCGCAGGCGCCGAGCCGAGGCACGGGCCGGGCCGGGGGCCAGCGGGAGCGGGAAAGCTCATGCTTGGCAGAGGGCCGCCACCGCCGCCGCCACCGAGGGCGTTTTGCGGCTCCTCTGCCACAGAGCTATCGAACGCGGACATGGGCAGCGAGAACTGAAGCGGGCCAAGCAGACAGCGCAGGAAACGGCGCACGGCAAAGGGAAAGGCAAGGCCACCGGAGAGGAAACCCAGCCAGCGAACACACAGAAGAGAGAGGCCCAGTTAGCGCAAGCCACTGAAATCCAGCCAAGGATCAAAACGGAAAAGACAGATGCTCCACTAATCTGTTAAAAGCAGATTCTCGTTTCTGAACATAAGGAAAATATACTCAGAAGACAAACAGACGAGCACAACGTTGCGCTCAACAGTAACAGCAGCTGCTCCAGAAATCAAAGAGTGTGCATTTACAGTACAGAAGAAGCCTAATCACACCAGCAGAGGGCGATATAGAAGCAAAGTAGCAAAACCAAGTAGCAGGGAAGTGAAGGTGGGAGAGAGGGGCACTCGGACCTCCCTGAGCGAGGCTCTCACCTTGTCCATGTAGGGCGTGCGGTCCATGGGCGGGTCCTTGTGAATCTGGTGCCGTGAAGCAGGTGCCTTTCCATACTCTCCCATGTTCAGCATGTGTTTGTCAACATCCACGCGTTTGTCAGTCGTCATTCCTGTAGAGAGACTTGTGTGTTAGCGAAGGTCGATGCTAACTGGTGGTCAGAAAGGAATAAAAGCAACTAAACATGAACCAACACTAAGAAACCCAACCGTACCGCCAGACATGTCCATCTTATTGCTCTTCAGGGAATCTTCAGATGAGTCCCTCTGCAAAACAAACAGGAGTTTATATCTGCAGCCACTGGGCTCAGGAGACGCAGATTTAGATGCAGGTAAAGGACACGTGCTTACAGGGAAAGTCATACTGTTGAACTGCCTCACAAACGGGTTCATCCACAGGTCATCTGGCTTGCTGGACCCTTTATTATGCTGGGGGAGAGAGAGAGGGGCGGAGAGGGGGGGGTTTGAGGGATTTTCAAAATGAAGACGAGCAAAAACTGGTCCTGAACTCATAGAAATACACTTCATGTCCAAAAGCACGTGAACCATCACAACCATCCATACTGTTGACGGCAATACAGAATCAAAAATTTCCCCAAGTGTGAATTCCAGCCAAAACCTTAAGCTGCGACCCGTTAGCAAGTTAGAAACACGGCGTGATGAGCTTAGCTCAAGCGTACCGGTGTGTGACCGAGTTGGTCACACTACAGCAAAAGTAAATGGAACTACGACGGAGAAACAGTCGCAGGGCATGTATGCAAAAACACACGAACATGCCAACACACATTCAAAGATAACACCCAGATGTGTCACGCGTTTGATGGTTGAAATACAGCCCAAGTTGAACAAATGTCATTTTTAGTCAGTGTCTTTTTAGACGGTTGCACCATCACTTCATGGAGCTCTGGATGCACACTTCTAGTGCAGACGTCGTCTCCAAAGGCAGTTTGGATCTCTGTAGTGAATGATGCAACTGACTTGGTTATTTTTGTGCTTTATACACTTCAGAACTTCGACAGGCTTGTTGGGAAATTTGCTTGGTCTACCACTTCACAGCTGATCTGCTGTTGCTCCCACACACTTCCATTCCACAATAATAGCACTTACAGTTGGCGAAGGCAGAAATGTCTGCATCGGACGGTGGCGTGTTCAAAAGTCACCGAGGTCTTCAGTATCGACCCATTCTACCGCCAGTGCGTCTGTGGAGATCGCGTGAGCCGGGTGCTTGTTTTTAGACGCTAGCGATGGCCTACTCCACACTGACATGAGTCAACCGGAAAATGTTTCATTCATCCAAAACACGCAAAATTTTCCACCACTGAAAAACAACGTTTCAAACCCGTTTTCAAGCCGCTTTCCTGCTCTGCTTTATCTGTGCAGACAGAGACTCTTTTTTTAAAATCGCCATTTTCTCCATGTGTTGGTAACGCTGAATGTAACTCCAACATGTAAACAAAACGGGCGGATTTGACGCAGCATCACAATCACAGATCTCACACTCATGTGCGCACGCTATTCACCTTTTCCATTGTTTTTGTGGTTTGCTGCGGACAGAGAATTCCTGGAAAATGGACTGAATACATTACTGGAGCCAAGAAACAAGGCATTTTCCAATTTACCCATGTTAGTGTAGACTAGGTCTGAAACTTCTGAACTCAATTAGCAGCCTCGTCCAAATGCGTTTGGTCATGTAGTGTAGATCCAATATAGTGCAGATCAAATTTCTACTCCAGAGTTTCACTGTTTTTTGTCTTCATTAAGAAAACCTTCATCAAGACAACACTTACCTTGGGAGGCATCTTCTTCATGTAGGACCAGTTGCTGGACTGGTTCATTTCCTGTGAGGTGTTATTGTTCCACATGCCGATCTCTACCTCTTCCTCCTCCTCCCAGTTGGAGGCTCCAGGCGCAGACGTGCTTTCTCCACCCCAGCTGTCTTGCACAGGCTTGGCTCCTTCAGGATGGAAAGGAGAAGAGTGACCATCCAACATGACCTAGCCTGCAGACCCAACAGCTAGCCTGCAGACCCAACAAGTTCAAAATGGGTCACTATAACGACAGCTCAGGAAGTCTGGATGAGGACGCAAGATCTGACTTCTTGGCAGTCCGATCGCTAACTGCTAAATTATTAGCAATTTTTTAATGAAATTAGCGTTTATAATGGCTAAATTGGTCTAAATATATGGGTTTGGGAAGGGTGAGTAAGCCATTACAGTGAAAGATCAGGCAACTGAGAGCACTGCAGATGCTCAAGGAATGACAACACCTACAAATGTGATCATTTGACTTAAGATCACAGTCGCTCGTTGTTCGAAAATCTGAACGCTTCTGAAGCATGCCATTGTCCTGAGCGTCCCTACCACAACCCACCCATATGAGCTGGAACAGTCCTTAGTCTGAGCAGGCCCATCAACACCATACGAACACCAGCACCTAACGCAGAGCTGAACGCCGGTTCTGCAGGCAGCCAGCATTCCCAAAGTACTGCACGAATCATTCTGGAAATATCATTTCATTTGGATTTCACCCAGGCACACCCTTTCTGAACACTAGAGGTCACCGTCTCATCATGGCCTTTTCCACTCTGCAAAATGAATTCTGTGTAAAGTTCTCTCTGCAAAGATGTAACGGTTTAATTTATGTACACGTTGACCAACGCCAAATATCACTGCGACACTGTCCCCATATGAAGTCTTTCACTTCTAATGGACAAAAATCATGATGGCAAATTTAATAATACCGTATTTGTACTACACAATGTTACGTTCAGTTTTTGGTACATTTAAATGTTCAGGCGTTTAATGGCTTGAACGAACACTTGATAAACACTTGAATGTGTTCATATTTTTGCATTATTAACGTTTTACAAAACATGCTATTTTTGGACGTCGTTTATTATGTCACCGGTTCTATGCAGTTAAGACACCCTCGTACAGGGAGTGTCGCAGCTGAATAGACCATAACAGCAGCCGCAAGTGAGAGGTGCTGAGTCACAGATACACAAATTGTATTAGATAAAAGTGCCAACATGAGGCCCCCCTCTCTCTCTCCGTCTCTCTCTCTCATGCAGACTGCCAGAGGGCCTCACCAGGTTTGAGCTGAGCCTGGGGGCCTGTGGAGGTGGTGACCCAGCCACGGCCCGCGCCGCTCTCCCCTTGCGCCTCCTCCCAGCTGGGGCCTGTGTCCACGGGCTTCCCCCAAGCCGAGGTGCCATTATCCACTGTGACGGGTGGAGCAGCAGGCTCGCCCCATGTTGAGCTCTCCATTTTCTGCTGCCCGCCATATGGCTCTCTCCACCCTGCAAACGCACAACACAGACAGATTGGGAAAAGAGCGAATGCTCATGGGCAGGTGGGGGTGGCACTCAAAGTACGATGTGCAAATTCGCTTATGATCCGCAATATGATAAGTGATATTCATTGCAGTAAATTGTTTATTGCAGTAAACAGGAAAAGTCTCTTAAAAACATCAACAAAAAGAAAGAACTGCCTCTATAGAACCAGTAGAGCTACATTACTCCCAAACTAAAACTCCAGAGAAAGAACCAAATAGATCGTCAGACGTTAAACCTGCTCATTCTTAGCACGTACAATTTTCAACGTACTGAATTAAACACAGTATTTGTAGACGGGGCACACTACTATCCAACTATTGCAGTTGTATCGCCTAAAGAAACTTAAATATCACTTGACATCACACGTAAAAAAAAAATACGTTTGTTATATCAACTTCCCCACTATCAACACCTATAAGGAGCAACAAATTATCTAGAAAGTATAAAATTTTAGGCTAAAGACAAAACGTGTTGGTACTCAAAACAGTACAATTTTAAATGGTCTCAGAACAGTATGGGCTACTGTATGAGTATAACTCTCTGGGCCATATAAACAGGCTTATGTAAGCTTTATTTACCCTGAAGAGCTCTGATAGACGAGCTCACGTCTGACCACATCTGAGTTTTTTTTTTTTTTGCACTTTCACTGTCCAACACATGTCCTGAATTCGTCCTACAAATATAGCTGTGTTCGTGTGTTTTCTGCTGCTCAAGTTGCTAGCATATGACTGCACCTTCAGTTACCATGTAACTCTAGCCTATTTTTCCCCAAGCACAGCTCATCCACAGCCAAATCTGAAAGTAGCAGTAACACCTCATCAACCCCTGTGATCCAGTGCCGCTGGGCAGATGGCTGTGTTTCAGTGCAGACCTACCTCCCCCCTCCCTCCCTCTCTCTCTCTCCACCTCTCCCCCCCTCTCTCTCTGCTCTGCGCTCTCTCTGCTTGTCTTCCTGCAGCGTCTTTAAGCAGTCTGCTGATCACTCCATTCCCATCCCCGGGCTCTTCTCTCACTAGCAGCTGTGCCAGTAGCTATCAACGGCGCTGGTTACGCAGCCAGACCACAAGCTTGGAGAACGGAGTCTTTCCGCGATGGTGCGAACACACACACACACACACACACACAAACACGTGCCTACGTGTAGCTCATTTCCCTCAGCAGTATCTCTAGAGACACACATTGTGTTTTTGTTGGGTTTTTTTTTTTTTTCTTGTTGTGCTGAGAGCCACTTTCAGCTAACAGAGGAAAGGAAGTTGCTTATGTTTTGTTGCTAGGAAACGAAACAGTAGCGTTTGATTATTAATGTAAGCACATTATCAGTTGTGCTGATTAGCTTCCTTGATGAATGTTTATCAAACCTGCTGCCTGTCCCATCTAATTCACCTTAAAATGACCTCTTAATGAGACCAAAGGCTCTCTGAGACTGTAGAGAAGGTTCTGTTTCCTGATTGTGTGTGTGTGTGTGTGTGTGTTTGGGTGGGTGGGGCGGTGCGCAGGTCGGTGGAGGAAAGCTTTAACATGTCCGACGAGAACAGCGGGTCTAGCCTGGGCGTGGCGAGGAAGAAGAAGATAGCCATTGGTGTCATCTTCCTCCTGTCTCCCAATGAGGAGGAGAACAGCAAGTTCCAGGACTTTTTCTTCTCCCACTTCCCCCTGTTTGAGAGCCACATGAACAAGCTCAAAAGTGCCATTGAACAGGTAAGCTGTGCTGCTGCTCTCCGTGGACTGGGGCTGTGTGGGTGACGGGAAGACTCTGCTGCTTGGCTGCATTTGAAACCTTTAACTTGGTGGGAATGTTATGGGTAGACTGAGAAGTTAAATCAGGCCAAGGGCAAAAACACCTGAGGTACACAGACCTAAACTTTCTAGGACATCATGGTCAATGGAATGTAATCAAACAATGTATGTGTGTGTGTGTGTGCGGCCCTCTTACTGGGAGATAGAACAGTGGACTTCAGTGTACTTAGTTCTTTCTTTTTTTTCCTCTTGAAGGCAATGAAGATGAGCCGAAGATCAGCTGATATCAGCCAGAGGGTCCTGGCTCACAGCCGCATGGTCGATGGCCTCAACGAGTTCAGGTACCTCGAGGAGGGAGGGGCAAAAAGTAGCATTTCTGTTCTTCCTGGCCTGAGGAGAATGCAGTAAGGATGCCGGTAATAACTGAAAAGAACCATGGTAGAAACAGTGTTTCATGTTCTGAATCACATGGATCCTTTGGGAGTAACTGGTGAAAAGTGGGAACACTATGAAATGTTGGGAATGTGGTACTAAAAGCTCGATCTCGGTGGTACAAGCATCATCTCTGCTCCTCAACATCTTTTACATGTTTGTTTGTTTGTTTGTTTGTTTGTTGTGATGGTAGCATATGCTAGGTTCAAGCACGGCTACCTGGCCAGCATGAGTCACGAGCATGAACAACCCCTGCACAGTGGCCTGGGTTAACCTTGTGAACATGGTTACTGCACATAATATCAATATCAATGATCTATTTAAATCATCTCAGCTACTTGGGGAACAGAGGCCCTGTGTTGCATTAGATGACATTACTTCCTAATACTCCGATGTTTAGAGGCACTTGTGAACTGTGTCGCTTATTAAAACCTGTAATTTGATGTAAAGTCTTCATCAAACAACTTTACGTCTCCATTTTTGTTGGGGTTGTTTTGTTTTTTTAAACCCTGCTTGTGTTATTTTACATGCTTTTTAGAGTATATTTTCTGAAAGTATATCTAACTGACAAAGCAATGGAAACTGAGAATAAGAAGCATTTTGATGCAGAACAAGTGCTGAAGCAAGAAAAATAGCATTAAAGTGCAGGTAACACTGTTAGAGCAGTGGTCACCGTTTAGAACTAAATTATTCCTGACCATTTATACAGATGTATTTATTTAATCTTGGTTAGATACCTCCCCACCCCAAAAAAATATATTTGGGATTTGGGAACTGGTTTTCTATAATGGCATAACACCTAGCTGAAGTGAAGTTTAATCTTTGCTTGTCTGATTCCCATACAAACCTCCTCCCCACTTTCTTTCTTTTCCACTGACCATGTTCATCCCTGATTTTTGCATAACAAGAACTCTGCCTTTGGCCATGAAGTTCAGGCTAGGCTGACAGACTGGTGGGGGCTGATCACAAGGTGTTTTTGTTGTTAGGAACACCCCCCACCACCTTCCAGTGTTTTAATAAACACTTAATCCCCTCATGTGATGTGGACTGGCCACTGATCAGAGGGTGCAGATCCTCTGCACAGGAATAGAAGCTGCCCACTCTCTAACCAGCTGCTGACCCAGGCCAGTCTGTCAGTTTGGTAAATGGAGAAGAGAGGTGTTGTCACAGCTTGCCAGAGTTGTACCCTGGACCTCGTTGTTTGAATTCCCCTCAAGCTTAAGCGCATAGATAAGAGTCTAGTGCAGCCTTTCGCCTTGAACGATAAAGTCACGAGTGTCGACTGTCTTAAACTCCACCTTTGTGGAGTCTTCTTTTATGGTGTTTAGCAGATACTCTTATCCTGTGCGACAGAAAAGTTCCCTTAACTGATACAATTGACAAACGTCTTGGCATAGTTGCATAGTTTTAAGACCCAGCTGAGTGTAGCCCAAGGTGGCAGTAACGTAGGGTGGAGATGGGTGGAGATGGGCGGTGTGGTGTTCAGTTGAACATCTTCTGCATCCTTTGACCAACGATGATTTGACCACGGAGCACCTGTTTATTCATTTAAATCAAAGCCTAGTCTCTGTGCACTAAATAAACG
>JAOXYF010000003.1:12285646-12305044 GCA_028565775.1 Sternarchorhynchus goeldii | reverse complement strand
TACATAACCATTACTGTACTCCCTCTCTGGTAAATACATAACCATTACTGCACTCCCCCTCTGGTAAATACATAACCATTACTGCACTCCCTCTCTGGTAAATACATAACCATTACTGCACTCCCCCTCTGGTAAATACATAACCGTTACTGTACTCCCTCTCTGGTAAATACATAACCGTTACTGCACTCCCTTTCTGGCTTTCAGTGTATAATGCATCTAGAGGACCGTCTGCAGGAGCTCTACTTCAAGAGTAAAATGCTTGCAGAGTACCTGAAAGGACAGACCAGAGTGCACGTCAAAGAACTGGGCATGGTTCTTGGGTGAGAACACATTCTGCTTCTGTCTGTTCTTTTTACATTTCTGATGCACACATTATTTGTTGCAGTTTTTTTTTTTTAACACCTCACCATCCAAATGCAGTGTTTCATTCTTCTCATTCCTGTTGTTTTATCTCTCCGCTCACAGGATCGAATCCAGTGACTTACCCCTGTTGGCTGCTATCGCGAGCACGCACTCACCGTATGTAGCCCAGATCCTCCTTTAGATATATGAACACGTCTTCGCTCTTCGCCGGCAGGGAATGTAGGCTCCTTGTTTCGAGGACCTGGAATATACCATTGGCTTGGAGCATTCCTGAAACATCAGCGACACTTTGGGGGAATTTTCTGCCAGAGCTAGATAGTCCTTACCAACTGCCTGTGTGGAGTCAACAGGCTGCTTGACAGACTCCATACCACAAGGAGGCAGCAAAGGCTTGGAGCATCAAAGGCAGTGAGGGATTACCCAGGCGCTCTCGATAAGGGAAAAATCTGACTTTGTTTTTAAAAATGTTTTCTACACAGTGGACTGTATGGCTGACTGTATTTTTATATACTGATAGTGTTTTAGTACTTTCCTCCTGGAAAGATGAGGAACCCAAAGAGGAAATGCAAGTGGCTTTTAAAATGGACAAAAACAAAGTGGAAATTTTACTTCAGTGCACCATTTTAAACATGCATAGGAAGCAAAGCTGTCACGTGGATTACTGATACAATCAGTTACATTGATTTTTTTTAAGAATATAACGTACAATATCGAATGTTAATGCCAGTTATGTAATTGTTCTATTTGTTTACACCTTACTAATCCCAGTGTCTCATTGCAAATTGATGACAGACAATGAGATACATGAAGATACTATCGACCGTTTTGCTCTCTTGTGTTGTCTTTATTATTGTCCCACTGGCACAGCACTACCTCAAATAAACAGTTATGTCTGATTGCATAGAATAATTTAACTTGCTATGATACATTTTCTAGGTCAAGATCAAGAAAACACTGCTGTGCTATGTTAAAAGGGATACTTGTAGAATGAAATTTGAGTTTCAAACAAGAAATGCTGAAATTTCACACATTGAACTTTCTCTAGCTTTGTGGCCACCATACTGTGTTTACTGCTGAAATGCATGGGGAGGGATGGAATGGAAATGTACATTACGTCTGTCAGTCATGGTATGCTTGGACAGTCGTTTAAAAAAGGAATGGGGAGGGGGGGGACCTATGAAAATGAATTGATTTTATAAAAGGTAACGAACAAATTTATTTATTCAATTTCATTTTTGGTTTTGGGGTAATGCCTGCATCCGAGTCTTAATGGACATGTGGCATGACAAAAGCAGAGGCTTTGCAGAGTTTATTTTGCCGGTTAAAATAGCAAATGAGATGCTTCTGCAGGAAACGTGCGACTTGTTTCATTTCGTTAGAAGACCCTGTCTTCTCAAATACATATTTATATTTAATTATTTCTTCATACCTGATTATTTAGTACAGCATGTGTTCATGTAAATTGTATATATTGCTTAGTTTTTCGCTGTGTATTTGTACATAACGTCTTTCATTGTGACATTAGCCTTTTTATTCTTTCCCAATTTTATGGGAATATTGTGCAATAAATGTCAATGTTATACATTTACATGAGTGTATTGTTCCCCTTTGTAATGCCGCCTTTCCCGGAAATTGTGAAACATCACCTGTCAGGCGTCAATAACGCTAAAAGAGCTTCGTTATATTTGATGTAGCTATATAAATATGGAATTAATGTAAAACATGGTTTCCTTGAAGACTGCTTTAAAGGCAACCTTGTTTGGAAAATATATTAGCCGTTGAACAGCCTTGCTTTTTATAGAAAAGTATAAACTGTTGGGTATAGCCCAGTGAAGTCCACACTAGTTTTAAGAACATAAGCTTTACAGTTGCGTATTTTGTGTGTGTGTGTGTGTGTGTGTTTTATGAGTTGGGATGCGCATATCACAGGATTTGCGATATAGTAATTCCAGACCAGCAGCACCCAGCTAACCCGTCAAGTTAGCACAGCTGCAGTCAGACGCCCTGCGGTGGAAAAGCAACTTCTAAAGTAATGGTTGTAAAGAAAGTCGCATTTCTCAGTTGGGTTATTCGGGATTAAGATGGATTTTATACCAAAGAACTTTGTAATTCGTCTGTCTTCTTCTGGATATTTACTCCTACTGAGTTTTTTTACAGGCTAACAGTAGCTAATATAGATTTGTTGGATTTCTTTTAGCTAACTTAGCTGGTTACCGCTGGGGATCTTGTTAGCCAACTGCGGAAAAAATCAAATTTTCAATGCAACCAATAGACGGGTTAGGAGAGTCGACAGACAACGTAATTGCAAATGCTTTAATCACCAAGGATTTTAGTAGCTAGGATTTTTATATTGGAAGTTCACTGGCTTATCAAATATTAATTCCTAAATGGATTCTTCACTCAAGCAAGTACTGAGAAAAGCTCCATCACGGCGCAGTGAAGAGGTAACTTAACTCAAAGTTAGCTGGCTAGCTAACTAGCTAACATGTTTTCTAACAAACGCTAGCTAGGTACATTAGGTGAGCTAAATACACTGGTTATAACATTTAACTAGCTATGTACTAACTACCCGGGAGCTCGATTACAGCAATAACTAATGAATATAACTTTATTAAGCCTGTTTATTAGCTAGGCTAGTGAAATGTCTGAACTATTCTGCAAACGTCAAGGAAACTCGTGATAACATTCGTCGGGTGGCTGATTAGCTAGATGGTATAACCCTAGTTAGATGTTTTGATTTGAAAGCGCACTGCAGCCATGTGTAAACCATTGCTCTCTTAGCGTTTTTCTTTGCAACTAGGTTGTGAGTGTGGAGATGTACATATGTAATACTTAAAACATGCTATAGTTAGCCATCACATCATCAGATCATAGGTTTTATCAACAGGTTCGAATTTAAGGTTTTCGACCGCTTTGTACCACCCAAAAATATTTTTGACTTGGTGAGACACCCAGTTACTAATACTTGTTTCCTTACTTTGAAAATCGCGTTTTACTATACGGTTGTCTTTTACTTCGGGTTGCGTCTGTCTGTGCTACTATTGCCGCCGGTGTTTCTGGCATGCGTTATGCACTTACGACACAACTTGGAGCTAGCTAGGGTAGCTAAGCTCTGCGTAACACGCGACATAACTTGGTGATGGTTAGCTCGAAACTGCTCGAAATTACATGGTTGGCCTGAATGAACACGGAGTTATCTCGGTTGATTTAGTACTTTCCTACTATTATTGAAAGGTTATGTGATTCATTGCACTTTGACACGACCGTGCAGGATTGTTTTTTTTTCCTCAACAGGAGCGAGAATGCCTCCTTAAAGCCCTTCCCATCTGATGTAATTTGGCCTCAGCGGAGAAGTTTGTGTGCTTTAGGCTGGGCACCTGATAAAATTCTAATTTGAGCAGATGAAGTCCTCAAGACATTTCAGTGACTGCGGTTTATAGTTTAATGTGATATTTGAGGATTCATTAACATGTTGTATACCTCAGTCCTTAACTAGGATTGCTTTTTATACAATATCGTAATGCATTATTGACATTATAATGTTTTATACATATACATAAAATACCGCTTCCACGAATACCTTCACCAAATGTGTCAAGTAAAAGAATGTTTGTGGTTTCCATTTATTAAATGATTTATCTTTATAAATAAGATTGAAGTCAAAATATAAAAAATGACTTATGAAATAAGAATAATTGCAACTTATGGCACAGTAAGAATGTACAGGTTAACAAACTGTAGGCAGTGTGTGTTCAAAGAAGCTTGTAGGACTGTCGCAGTTCTCGTATATAATGTGCTATGAGTACACTTTTGCTAGTGTGTCACAGAGATAAGCCTGTGAAAGGATGACGTACCTCTAAGAATGCTTAAAATGTATACTCCATTGCAATCTAAAAATCATTATATGAAACAGGAAAGTTGTTTCTCCCTCCCACTACGCTTACAAAAACATGAAACTGGGTTTTACTGAGCTAATGGTAATCTCCATGTGGCAGGGTAGGAAAAGTCCAAATACATGGTTATGCTACTAACTTTCATGTAGTGAGCATTTTTATAACTAGGCTGGTCCCTGAAGCATCTTGTTAATCCAGTTTGGTGTCATAGTTTCATTACCACTGGTGGGAAATACACCTTCAAATTGCAGCTTGCCTATATGCAACCCATACCTTAAAGCATCTTGGCTGCAGCAAAGTTGCCCTTCTGATGAAAGTCACTAGAAACCCAGGCTACTATGAAAAAGTAGCTGTACTTACCTGGTGCTGCTCATCATATTCTCTGAGACAAATCAGCTATAATAATGCATTGTTTTTGATGTTACACGAATGAGAAAAATACATTCAATTAAAAAAAATCATTAAAAAATGTAAAAAAAAAAAAAAAAATTATACAAAATGAAATTTACATGCTTTGTACAGTATCCTGCAGCATTTAATAAATGTAGCACATAATTGATTGATTTTATTTCATTTTAAACCAGTGACATGAACAAAGCAAATAAAATCTTGCATGTTATAAGGTGATTACTATATAATAGGTATATAAAGTGCCAAAACAAAGGCTGTGGTAATTAATTATATTGGTGAGAGAGCCATGAATAGGTTTAGTTCACTTCTAACAATAAGAGAAAGAGTAATGTAAGAACTGTACTGTGAGCCAGAAGATTTAAGTACACATGCAGTGTACTCAGTGTAAAAGATTTAAGTACATACAGTACAGGCAGCTGTTGTGTTTTTTCAGGTAGCTGTAGCTGGTTTTAGTCTGGCTGTGTTACATTTCTTGGTTTGGCAAAGTTTTTTTGGCAAAAAGTTAGTGGGATTAACCTTATGTTTCAGAAGAGTCATGGGTTTGATTTAGTTAAAATTTAGTCAGTGAGTCTGAGAATCATGAGGAACCAACAAAAATTAGTGTGAGTAGGAAGACTCAGCAGCTAGTACAGAGAAGAGAGTCCAAACAAAAGTACATAGTTTATCTTCCTAAATGCAGATTTCCCCCTGTAGAATAAACATTACCAGGAAAAAATGGCAGGTCTCATGCACATGGATGTAGGCAAGCCTTTTGTTGAAGTTTAATGTCAGTGGTGAATGATCACTTGGCCTGTAAAAAAAAAAAAAACCAACCAAACAAACAAAAATTATATATATACATATATATGCCTGCCACTGTATATGATTATAGTCATATGAGGAGTGTAAAAATAATATGGGGCTATAATTTAAAAAAAAGTACTATACGTTTGGTGCAGTTTTGGAATAAAGATATTTTGTTGTCATAGTAATGATGATTTTAAATCCGCTTCAGAGAAAAACAATGTTTCTTTAGTCCTTAGTCTTTCTAACACATCACATTTATGTTTTTTCCCCCATTTTAGGTTAATGACAGTGGCAAGGATTCTGCACATAGAAAGTTAAAAGTCTTGGAAAGGCCTGTCATTTCTTTGTTAGGAAATGTCAAGAATCATATCAGTCTATGAGTCCAGCACACCGCACAAATCTACCAAACAGTACCGCACAAATCTACCAGTCTTGCACTGCACACAATACAAATGGCAAGTCAGGTCTACTCGGAGAACACAAAAACGTAAAAGTTGTTCTTAAATGTTAATCTTAAGATGTTTCTGGTTATTTGAGGTTATTTAATGAAAAATATTGTATTACAATTAAAAATCATGCAAATGCAGATATTAGTTTCAGTTTGACTTGCGAATCAAGTTAAATTATAATCAGATTTGATTTTGTTTTGTGAGTAAAAGTCTGGATATACTTCAATGCTCTAGTCAGGATTTATTTTTTCTTATTTACAACAATTATTTTGAAATGGAAAAGAGCTGATATGTGGAGGAGTTAGTATGTGGAAAAAGCTTACTACTGGAAAAGCTGTATTATTTGGAAAATACCAAGACTATTGTCATGCTAATTAAAAATGTCATCAGGCAATTAGAGCCATTACTTACAGCTAGCTGCTCTCTAGCATTGCTTATGATTAGCCTTGAATGGCTAATGGGATCTTGTTCTAACATTAACATATTGTACCTTTTGTAACCACTACACTTAATATACATGCAGTTTGTTGACTTTCATAACAAGTTATACATTTTACCTTTTATAGTAGCTGTTTTTTTCTCCTAACTGTCCATTCTGCATCTTGGTTGGTTGAGCGAATCTACTTGCCAAACTTGAATACTACAATTGAATTCTGGTTGTGAGCATTAATTAACCTTGCCTATTGTATGTAGGAGTGAGTAAACTAGGGGATTTCCTTTCTGTTTTGAAGGGTTGGAGTGAAACTAATGCTGGTGTGAAAGGACAAAGCACATACTTTATTTAAGAGCCTAAACAATCCTTCAGTCTCTCACCTCTATAATTACACCTTTTTTTTCTTTCAGTGACATACTAGGAATTGTTGTATACTTAAGTATTAAAATGTATTTATTATCCACTCAAATGAATAATGACTTGTGATGTACTAATACTAAGTCTGCTATCAGTGTTATGTTGATCCCAACAGTGTAAACATGGATTTTCTAAATCTTTTTAGGAGAAAACGCGATAAATAAGTGAAATCCAGTGCTCCTATTCTGAAGCAGAACGTGTGCTTGCCTAGGCTCCAGGTGTCAAGCGTAGGCCGTGCTGTGAGCGAGAGCGAATCAGCGGGAGCCAGTATGGTGTTGGTAGAAAGCAGCGTGTTGGCACTGTGAAATTACTTTGCCCTCTAAGCAAACAATACAGGGTCGCTGCACTGTTTTTCAAGGTCGCTATATTGAAGATCGCAGAGGATGAAAATAATTGAACAAGTCTTGTTGCAGACCTTTCACCCAGATGTTCAAGATCACTGCTAATGGTTTGATGCTACCAGACTTTACAATGAGGATGGTGTGACCTGGCCTTCGCTGCCTGCTGTTCACCCATGATCAGAAAAGTCGTTTTTAGTTTAATACTTTTGATTTTGATCCAGAAACATCTTCAAATGAATCAGTATTCTAGAACTTGTAAAAAGTGATGGATGACCACATAGTAACTTGTCTAGGAAGTAATCAGGCAGCATCAGTGTTTAGATTGACGTCTTTATCTGGGCAGTGACTGTTATATGGCAGTGTGTGGAGGGTCTATATTTTTTCCTTCTGTACTCTGAAGAACTTCTAAGTATCTTACAATTTTGCAAGCTCTTTGTAGTCTGGGTCTAGAACTCTGAACGCTTGTACCAAATAGTGAGGCAGAGGCAGGTGAATTATTTTTACAGATAAATTCACAAGGTCTTCCAATTGTCTACACCGCTGTTATCAACAGCAATGTATTATTCCAGATCTTTTAATTAATTATTTTTTTGCATTTGGTCTGGTTCAAGTCCATAGCGCTTCTTTTGCCTGTCAGTACTAGAACAACAACTGTAATGATTTTTATATTCTAATTAATAGTTTTCAAAACACAAATAACAATTGGCCCCCTTAGATGTTTAATATTGGTTCAAATTTCACAATCACTAAATCAGTTCTCGGGCGTCCTAGGTCTGTCCTCCAGGCATGCAGACACTGCCTCATTTGCATTTTTCACTTCATTATGTATTGCTTGAGCTTGCTTTGACCAAAGTTGCAGTCTGCTGACTAATGTTCTGGCATTAGACTTTAAATGATTTTCAGAAGCCATTTTATAGAAACCCGGAACACCTGCCTTCCTTCCTACATACTACAAGTGCAGGGCTTATATCAGATCATTGAAGAGTTAATGTAACTGATTAACTGGTTTATCAAAAACCTGAGGGAACGTCTTGTGAAATAGAGGACATCATTTTAGGTTTGACATCCAGAGTTGAAGACTTGGGTCACAGGCCAGTTCTTTAATATGTCTCAGATTGTTAAAAGAATAATTTGTCAAAGAAAATCTGGTTTACATATTTTTTATTCCAAATGTAATCAGTGAGCCAAAACATGTTTGATGTTCAAATTGATCTTATTAAGTTTCTTGCTGGACCTACAAGTCTAATGTATGTTGAAAGCACAGGAACTGTGTCCCTACAGTTTGGCCCGTTGCACATTCGCTCCCAAGACTGCTCACAAAGAATGGTAAACAGCTACAAACAATAGAATTTTGTCTTCGTCTTGAACTTATCACTTAACATATTTGTGTGGTTTGAGACATCTGTGATGGTTTCATTCTTGTTTACACAGTGCTAATAGGTGGGCGTAAGTTTTTTTTTTTTTTTTTTTACTTATTAGCTGCATGATTATTGGACAGTTTGGACACCACGCATGTTTTTGCTGATCAAGTGAAAAATGTGTAAAACTTTTCACTAAACTATTTCTGTAGAAGCTCTTTAACAATCTTAACTGAGAACAACCAGATGATGGTCAGTATGTTTGTTTCCTATTTTTTACACTAAACATTGCACTAAACTTAATCTTAACCACTAATTTGAAGTCTCTGTGTGCTTTCTGAATTCATCTGATGAAGAGCGTAATAAAGACTTGAGGATCAGCAAATGAAATAGGATTACATAACATTTTCCTTCATTGCCATAGTAACGATGGGATTCTTATTTTCCTGAGCGTATTTGGTCTGGCAGTTTTAGTGGAGAAACAGCAGCTAGCATGGCCCAGCTCCATCCTGACTTTCCATGACACTGTTCTGCTTTTATTTTTTTAATTTTTTTTTGCCTTCAGCTTTTTTCCCTACCGATTATTTCATACTTCATCCGTCCTTGGTGTCAGTCCTGAATCAGTGCTTCAAAAAAAGCGCGATGTCTTACATGAGTCAAGAGCCGAAAATGCTTAAGAAAAAAAGTAGGTTAGACAACGCATGTGGTCACCGATGCTTGGGTTCAGTTTGATTATTAAAATGGAAAAAACAGACAAAGCATATCTCATTATCAAACTGGGATTTTTGCAGCTTTGAATCTGTCATGTTTTAGAACTTTGAAAATATTGTTATAAGCTCATCTGATTTCCTTTGAAGTGGTGTCTCGATTCCTTTGAAATCACTCTGAATTGATCTGGCACTGGGTGTGAGTAAGATTAAATGTTACTCTTTCTCACAGTTTTGAGAAAACAGTTTTGAGTAAGAATCAGGTTTGCTTCTAAGCTACATGGTCCTGTATAATGTGAAAGTCTCTTCTGAGAGCTGGTCTGTAAAGCCTTACACAAAGTTCCTTTCTAGTGTTTATGCTTCTGAAAACATTTTGGAGTTAAAGTCTTCTGTTACTCCTCCGAAGCATTTTATTTAGCAGTTCTGGGATCTCAATAGCTGTTCTGTTCTAACATGGATGATGTCCATTCTCTGAAAATTCTTTGCAGTGCCTGTGAGTGCAGCGCTGTGAGCCCAGCAGTAGGTGGACTAACAACTCGAGTTTGTGCCAGAAGGTGGCAGCAGCATTGTGCCTGGCCGTCATTCAGACGGACCCGGAGGTGCAGTGAAACAGGCTTCTAAAACCATCACTGATTATGGATTGTGTATTGATTGACTTGAAGATATTTAGACTTGCATGTATGCATTTGATCTCTACCATCTTGGAATAAGGTCTGTTCTCCTTTGGCATCACAATACCGTCGCTGTGGCAACAGAGATTTGCTAGAAATGCAGCATTTCAAGTGGAGCAGCAGTTTGGAAGAAGTCCTCTGAGTCTAATAAGTCCTGTTATTTAGTTCAAATGTTGCTGCAGTGTAGAAGACTGTAATCCTAGGTTGTTTTTCACTTGTTGACTGTGTTCAAGGTTGCTGTGTACAAGTTGCAGTGAAAGTGAAGCTCAGTGTTCTGCCTGTTTTTTGATCACCATCAACCTTTGAGTGATTTTCAACTCAGATAATGTTAGAATATTAGAATGTTTTCAGCTCAGATAATGTTAGAATATTAGAATGTTTTCAGCTCAGATAATGTTAGAATATTAGAATGTTTTCAGCTCAGATAATGTTAGAATATTAGAATGTTTTCAGAACCTTTTTTCAGCATTAGTCAGTTATGGGCACCTGATACCATCTTTGACATTTACCTCCCTGTCCTCTGTCTAATGCATTAATGCAACAGCTGCTATTCTTCCTCAATAATTTCAGGACTGCATGTTCTTTTGATTTAGCATGACATCTTCCACTCCAGTGTTCACTTATAACTGCCTTTTCACAGGCCTCATATTTAGAGTAGTTGATATATTGGTGTACACTAAAAGCTTACAGGTTGTCCCTATGAAGTTTCTAGAATGCTGTTTTTCCCTGCATTACTGAAGAGGAATTAGGGCCAAGCCTGTTTGTGTGTGTGTGTGTGTGTGTGTGTGTGTGTGTGTGTGTGTGAGCGTGCGCGTGTTTGGATGTTTGCATGTGTTTGTGTGTATGCGTGCGTGTGCTGATGCCCGAAGGGAGTAAGGCATGCTGTCCACCTGTTAATGCTGCTAGTCTGTAGGCTTAATAAACCCTCAGTGTTCCCCAGCATATGGGCTGCCGCCCCCCCCCCAACACGCTCATTCTTCAGGCCGTCTGCACTTAATGTTTGAACAGCTGGCCCTGATGGATGCTCTTTCAAAGCAGCTTTTGTGTGTCTACTATGATGATGTCAGTTTAATTTGAAATGGTACGTGCTTCACAAATAGAGTGTTCCTCTTAGTTTTTACTGTCACTTTTACTCAGGTCCAGTAGAAGTACACGCTCAATTTTCCGAGATTAATCTCTCGAGTGTGTCATTTCACTGCATGCATTCCCAGCATGCTTAGCTCTGTGTTTAATCGTATTAGATCACGTATTTCCTCACTAATCCCATAATCCAGATCTAAAGTGTTGGTTTTGTTTTACAAAGCATTTAATTGATGCCCACATAGTGTTCGATGTTGAACCGCCTTGACTTACACACTGTGCTCCTGTGCTTCTGTACTTTGCCCAGGATCTGAACAACATATACAGTCACCTCTATCACATGGATGTCCTGTCTCATCTTAGGGACCATCAACTCAGGTGGGCTTTAGGCACTCTGTGCTGTTTTTATTGAATGTCATTGGGTAACAGCTTGTACCTGTTAAGAAGTAAACCTCTCTGTCTAAGAGTATGTTGAGCTTTATAAACATATCAGCTCACTGGGAAACAAAATATAACTGTTGGTACAAGATACAAAAATGTGTGTGTGTGTATATAAAATCCATATTGAAAATTTGCATATTAGTACTTTGTGTGTCAGCAGTGCACCATGTATCAAGAGACCTGTTTACAAAACGATATGTAGCTCTAACTCCTGGTTACAGTGAATCGGTGCTGTGGCTAAAGTGCTAGCAGAGCCCTCACGCTCACCCAGTTCACCATCACATCACCGCTCAGCCACGGCGACCCACCCGCTGATTTTGCTTCTCTTTACCAGTTCCAAACACCTCATTGCTGTGCTTTCAGGTCCATGTGCAGAACCGCCAGGTACGAGCGCTACGAAACTCACCATGTCCTGTTCTAGTAAGTAAACCAAAGGAGCGAAGGCCTGCAAGGCCTCTGGTTTGCAAACTGGTGCCTGCCTTGCTAAAGTGCTTACCCTAGCACAACGACCCTTATTATTGTATTTGTTATAACAAACTTTCTAACCATAGCCAGAACATTAATCACATGCGCATGGAAATGGATTAATGTCAAAGAATAGTAATGTGCCATAATGTATGAGTTTTCCGGCCAACGCAGGAGATTAATAACTCTTCTGAGCCTGCAGCACTGTTCATTATTCAGAAAGATGAATAACAACACGCCACATTGTTGGTTTTATTGGTCCTGTTGAATTGGAATTGCTTGAGGTGTTTGATGAAAGCCGTCCTAGGTGATGGTTAATGGGGAAGACAGTCCTAGGCCCAGTTAGACTTACAGTGGTTACTCTTACAGAGACATCAGACGTGCTTAAAGTGGTCCTCTCCTCTGAAGGTATTTAAAGAAACAGGAAAACGATTAGGATCCCTTCTGAAAACAGCAACAACAGTTAATTACGTTCACCTCAGGCTCCCATAAAACTACTAATACATCTAGTTAAAGCAAGACGCACCCAGCCCATTACCAGCCAGTTTACTGCTCCTGCTCTTAGCCAGTGCCTGTGCTAATTTCTGATTAGAGCGGCTCATGCTTTTAGGAGAGGGCTGGGTACTTCAGATGAGTAGTCTTGAGTGAGCCACTCTCTTTTAGAAGAGCAGTCTGAGTGGGCCGCTCTCTTTTAGAGAGGGCTCCTTCAGAAGAGCAGTCTGAGTGGGCCGCTCTCTTTTAGAGACGGGAGCTCCAGAAAAGTGGAATCCTAATGGCCGCTAGAGAGGCAAACGCTTTCACACCAAAACATGAAAACGTATGTCTAAAATATGCAAAAGTATGTCTAACCAGCAGTTTATCATAAATCAAGTTTGCATCTTGTCCTGTGTCTCCTCTCCAGTCCCGACAGTATCGCTGTGTGCTGGTATATACTGCTTTCCGGATCTGTCTTGGTTAAGGATCATATGTTCTTGGCACGGTGTTGGTATGTACCATTTCAAATTACTTGGGGTAGGGGGGTTGTTAATTGAATTGCAGCAATGTATTGCTACGTCAAATACTTTGATTTGAATTTGATTTGGTACAGTGTAGCAGATGCTTGTTTTGCTCTACTAGGTGGTATAGGGTCATGATTACGATCAAACACATGTGGGATGCAGGAGAAGCCTTGTGGTCATGTCGATAGGAGATTACAGTTAGATTCCACTGCAGTCACATGACACCCCCTAACGCTTACAGCCAATCCTGATGGTCACGTTGTTTTATTAAAGGCAGATGTCTGAGAAGGCTCAGACACTTTGAGTAGGTTTTTGCCGTTTACAGAATCTCTTGCATGCGTGCGTCATCTTCAGCAGAGCTGTGCTCAAATTAGCATGAAACAAAACATTGGCTGTGTGGTCCAGGTTGTTAATATAAATATGAAAAGATGTAATCCAATAGTGCTTAATCTAATAATCTGTAATCCAATAGGGTTTATTTGTGCTGGTCTAACCAGTGGGGTGAAATGCTTGCACAGGACTGTGAAAAATACGAGTTGGATTTGTTAGTGTAATCTTGAACAACGGTTCAGATGAATGGAGTGTCCACCTTAGAGGCCCCTGAAGCGGCATATACTCAGTTCCACTTTACAGAGGTTTCCTTCGAAAACAGAAGTTGGCCCAGCCCCGCTGTGAGAAGTGGGAAACCTTCTCCATGTGCGTCCCCTGCTTGAGGCTTCTGGTCAGGGGGGTGGGGGATGTTTGCCACAGGACTGCTCAATTGTGCACGGGAGAGGAGGGGGGGGTGGGGTGGGGAGGTGGGGAGGGGGTGGCATGGAATGCGGAACTCCTGGTCCGAACAGTTACTCAGCCATGTGTTCCTTGCCCAGCCCACGAGCACATCCAGACAGGACATGAGCTCCCACCGCAGCCCTAGAGCTCCGCCGAATACTCAGGAACCGCGTGACTCGGGATGAAAGAAAGGCTGGGAAATTCAGTCAGCGTGGGCTTTTTTCACCCTTTCTAGGACTAGCTGTTTGTTGTCATAAAGTTCTGAATTGTTTTGTGTTTAGCTGGTATTCAGATTGGGTTTTTTTTTTTTCCTGGGGTTTCAGAAAGTTTTTATCTGCAGCTCTTCCCCGAGAGATGTTTCATTTGGAATATTGACCTAAAACCGCATCCTGTGAAGGCACAAAAGTTTCTGAATTCCTCACAGCCGGTCGGGTGACATTGTTCTTGCTTGCTGACGAAAAAGAAGAAAGTTGAACTAGCACAGGTGTTTGTGAGTGACTTTTGAACGAGTGGAGCCGTTACCACAGAGGACCTCATGACTTGGTAAAAGGATTACAGCTTAAGAGCATCCAGTTACCTTTTATTTGGCTAGATGACATCAGTGCACCTGTTGGCAGAGGTCAACTCGTTGAGCTAAACAGTGAGTAATTAATGCCACCTACTTTCATGTGTTCTCTGCTTGCTAACGGCTCTCACATGTCCGCTGTGCTGCGTTTTGACTGAAACCACGGCCGTCTTCCCGTGTGAGTCCCCTGCTTCCCGTGCGGGTCCCCTGCTTCCCGTGTGGGTCCCCTGCTTCCCGCGCGAGTCCCCTGCTTCCCGCGCGAGTCCCCTGCTTCCCGCGCGAGTCCCCTGCTTCGTGGGCTTGAATTTGTTCTGTCCTGTAATTGCTTATGTCATCACTTCAGTCGTTGTGCAGCACAGTTCATATGTGAAGGATGGTGGCGTGTTGCCCGTTGGGTTTCCCAGCTACGTGACTGACTTTGTTTTGTGTCTGCAAACGTAACGTGTTTATGTAGAGACCACCGGTGTGTGACAAGTGCATGTTAAACCATTGTGGGGAGTGTTGATTGCAGAGCGTCCATGGCTATTATGAAAAGGCACTTAAAAGTCTTAACAAGAATAATAATAATTCTAATACATGTTTGGGTTTTAGAGAAAATGGTACTTTTTGTATCTGCAGACTAGTTAGGGTGTATGTGAAGCGCAACACAAACCTGTGCTCCACTGAACATAATCTTTGTCCCTTGGGTTTTAAGTTATAAATCTATATTTTAGTGTCAGCAGTCTCTGCGTTGCTATGGACACGTTAAATAAAAGGGGCTCAACCAAGGTTGTCCAAAGTGATGAACACACTGAGTTTTTATTGGCTTGAGGAACTTCGGTCCACTTGTTTCAGTTCAGTTTCATTTTTGCTGCGTTAACCCATTATAGCATGGCGTTTATTTTATAAAGGAAGTGTTCTTATAGGCAAGAATTAGCATTTTAGGATTGGGCCAGCTGTCTTCAGTATACCGTATTCCTGTGTTAAGACATGTTCAAAAAGTGTATATATTGAAAATATCTATAGAGAGATCTCCCTTTGTGCAGTATAGAAGTACAAGGATAAACTACATTCATGAGTGAAACATTGTTAGGTTACCAGGCCTGCTACAGTAGGACTTTCTTCTTCTGCTTCTCCAATCGTGCACGTGAGTGTCACGGGCGACACCCAGCTGTGGGTCAAGACTGGAGAGGTCGGAGTTCGTTAGCTCCCGACATCTCCGCTGTGGCTGGCAGGCAGGCTGACCTCCGACGCACCCGGATGACCTCTCTCGCCACCTCCGGCGAACAGAACGAGGACAAGCGTGTGCCGACGCGTTCGCCCGAATTCCGAAGAAGAAACCGATATTAAACCGCGCGCTAATCCCCAGCCCCGCTGCGCGATACTCTTCAGCGCCGGGACAGAGTCGTTAAAGATATTTCCTTTGGCATCCCAAACAGAGCCGGTTTTCCTCAAGGGTGTGAAGTGATGTCAGTACGAGAGCTTGCGTGGTGTAATCAGCGACGCGCGGGTCTGGAGTGCAGGGAATGCGGCGGCGGTCTGGCCAGGGTTCGAGTGGGGTTCGTCTTTCTGGTGGTGCTTCTCTGCATTCAGATCAGCTGCTCAGTCAGGGTGGAACGTCACGGCCTTTAAAGGCTGCACCACCCAGCATCAGCTTGCGGTGCAAAATCATGACCTGGTTGGAGGTTTGGTGTTTGGAATTGCAGTATGAACACTAGCATGAAATCCAAAGTGAAGATGAACTTGCCTTAAAAAAACTGAATGAAAGCTTAAAAGTGCCAGTGAGTTGATGAGTGTTTCATGCCTGTGGGTTTTTGGATTGTTTACGTCAGGGTAGTCACTTGATTTTCACTTCTCTTGTTGCAGTGCATTACTGCTGACCACATGCTAACGCAGTATTTCATTTTAGGTGCGCTGGAACCCACAGGCTTCTCTGTACGAAAACTCCCTAAACCGCATTACTCTGCCATCTGTTCATATCCTAAAGCCAAGAGTCCAGTTTGACACTTTGATGGTCTTTTAAAGTTCTGTTGTCAAACTCCAACAGTTCTGCTTGATGTCCTTTGATAAAGAGTTTGCTGTGCTTTTGCTCTGAAGCGGTGAAGCAGGCCTTTGCTCTGAAGCGGTGAAGCAGGCCTTTTGGCTACCTGCTCTCACACTCTCCTTCACTCCTCGCAGCTTCGGTCAGCAGCGGGGAGGGAGAAGAGGCTGTGAATGCATCGTTCTGGAGCCGTCAGAAATGATCGTGGTGAGTAAAACCTCTTTTTTGGACCAGAGATCATTAGATAAACCCAACAGCAAAAAATGTGGTAAAACGTGTTTGGAGGGGGAGTGGGGTAGGGGGGCTGGATGCATTCCTGAGATAGTCATCTCCAGAAAGTACAGATACAGTAGCTTTGTTGACATTAGTCCAGCGGGGCTGGCTTTGAGCAACCTGGCCACATACCAGTCAAATGGCACTTCAGAGCAAATGAAGTAGCTTTAAACGGTGTCCGCGACGGAGATGGCCGCCATCCCAGGGCCGCTTACGGAAGACAACCTGGCGCAGGAAACGGCGCGGTGAGCGGGAATCCCCGTGTCCAGGGGAGTCCCCATGACTACGAGAGCAGCAGGCATGCGAGAAGACACGTAAGCCTGAAGCTGCCTGCTAGGATTCCCTCTTGGTCTTCAGGTCACAATATGACATTGGCTTGTTTCAGCCACAAACACAGGAGCTATTGGCTCTTTCCTAGCTCAGATATGTGTGCCTTTTAAAATCTGTTCGGTACCACTCTAAACACACATGACTTGGGTTCTGATTTGGACCAGGTGTTGACGGTGCTCTATGCCACCTAATGGTCAGCCTTTAAGTTAAAAGTATTACAACATACTGTTCAACGATCACACGTTCTGTGCACACAAGATCAGGCTGGGCACACCCAAGCTGGTTATCACTGGTTGTACGACAGAATGCTGCAGCGTTTACGCCCATCGCCCAGACCCAAACACTTGAGCAACGCGTCCTCTACATCCTAATGCGCATCATCCTTCAGCACAGTTCATGTTCTCCTGCGCCTTCTCCTACATACGGGCCTCTAATGGGGGCGTGGCCCAGCAAAGACCAATCAGACATCAGCCCTCTCCTCCTACAAACATGCACCTGCTCCTTCTAACTCCTTTAAGAAGAAAAAAAACCCCCATCCTAACCAACTCTAATCACATCTGCCGTTCTCTGTTTGAGGCTCTACAGGAAGCGAGCAGAATCTCTAACTCTGCTGAGCTGTGATGACCCCACGGTGTGCTGTGACATACTTGCTGTTTCTAGCAAAAATAACAAGTGGGACGTTGCATGTAGATTTTACAGGATCTTACTTTTGTTTGGTGTTTTTGTCTGGATGTTTGATTTTACCAAGCACAAGGAGTATGTGCCTGTCCCACCTCTCTCTCTCTCTCTCTCTCTCTCTCTCTCTACCCCTCCCCTCCTCTTTTCCTCTCCCTCCCCCCGTCTGCACACCGCGTTTAGTGCGCTGATGGATGGCTGGATGAGGAGGCAGCTGCCCCTGTCATCTCGTTGCGATCCAGTCCCTGCCCCTGATTGCGTGGCCCACCCTGATGAATGACTGGGCCACTCCGACACGACAGCTCCTCAAACACATGCTCCTTCCTCTCCGCTTGTACTCTCCCACTGCAAAACCCGTCGCCACTGCCGATCATGCTATGCATCGTGGGTAGAGAGGAACCTAGGCCTCTTCTCCCAAATGCAAATCTTGACCCCACATGTGTTCTGGCTGCTTGAGGGAACATTCCATGCAGTGTGGGCCGGCCATGCGGCTGGTATTTACAAGTTCCTTCAGGCTGAAACAAGGCAGCAGAAAGGCAGTCAGTAGTAACAGTGCTGGCCTTGTAGTAGCAGGAGTTTGCCCTGCATGCACCATTGTTCATCTGCGATTGGAAGAAAGGAAGAGGTGAAAGTGGGTTTCATTTGGCATGGATGGATAAGCGGTGCAGGGAGAGTTGTGGGGACGAGGAGAGGGCAGTGCCCTCTCACCCACATCATTTCTCTTAGAGGCGCTTTACTACTTATTCAGCTTCTGTCGTGCTTCTTTCTTGTGGTGGTGGCAACCTTAGCTAAATTGATTTGATTTGAAGTCACATTCTAGGAACGTGACATTTTGACGGTAAATGAACCTGTAACTTGCCATAAATCACAAATTTAAAGGCCTTCTGAAGTGTTTTTATAACATTTTATCAAAGTTACATCATACAGCAAATCAAAAATAAAAAATTGTCTGTAGACCTGTCAGGTCTTGTTTAATTTTTTCTATAAATAGACACACTGGCGTTAACATGTGGTGTGTTGTAGCTGTGGGGTTTTTTTTGGTTTTTTTTTTTTCTTCGAGAAAATTTTCGTATTTACGGCTTCCTACAGGAAACGGCAGCCTCAGTGCACGTTCTGCTGCTTGACTGCGCCTCTCGAAAAAGGAAAATGCCTTTCTGTCGTCTCGCCGCCTCAGCGGTGGCGTCTGTCGGAGCCCCGGAGCCCTGAACGCTCGGCGTGTTCTGTACACGTACTCCCCTCCCCCCCCCGACGCCCGACCCCATGAACCTGCCGCGCTCGCTCCAGCTCTCGGCCCTGTGGAAGGGCTGGACGTCCAGCGGGGAGCCGCGGACCCCCGCTCGCTCCGGCACCCCGCAGGCAGACGCTCACTCTGGTTCCCCGCAGGTGGAGAACGCGAGCGAGGGCGAAGACGCGGCGCTGGGGAGGGACGGCTCACGACGCAGCTCGCGCAGACGCTTCTGCAGGGTCAACCCTCGAGGGGAACGCGTGCTCGTCACCGACGCCCAGGAGCCGGTCGCCGCACACGCAGCCGTGAGTCAACAACCCCGACGCCCGCCGCCTCGCAGACAAAACGCCGTAGACGCGACAGGCTTTGGGGTTTGTCAGAGCGCTGTACAAAAGGAGGAAGTATGAAAACTGAGTGTGTCAAAAATATTGAGGTTGCTATGGCTTTAGAATAACATACAACAGCAGAGCTCAGAATTAGCTTCAAAGTAGGCGGAAGAAAACTTTTGATTAGTTTTTTCCTGCTTTCCTTTTTTTTGAGAGAGAGAAAGTCATTTTATTAAAAAAATGTATCCAGCGCAGGTGTGAAAACTGACGGTGCTCAGTTTGATCTATTTAGGTATTTATACAAGGTTGCACTGTAATGGTTATGGGGTTTTACTCTAGTTTATGGGACTCTCTTATAGATCTTCTCTCCATTCTTCTGCTTGGATGCTGAAAGTAA
>JAOXYF010000003.1:12270851-12285269 GCA_028565775.1 Sternarchorhynchus goeldii | reverse complement strand
CCCCGCTCCGCCCCTCCCCTCCACAGCTAGGAGCTCGTCAACAGCATGGCGTCTCAGAGGGGCGCGTGGTGTGCGTGAGGCAGAATAAACGTGCGCATATCAGACCTGTGAACGTCCGATTAACAACATTGTCTTTACTGTCTGACATGATCCACCGCGCTGCCCTCATCAGAACCACCAGGATTATACAAACGGATTATACAGATTATATTCTATGCTTTCTTTTGCTTTTTTCTTCCTTTTTGTTACGATGCCCACGTCTTTTGGTTCTTACTTGGCGCAGGAATACTTGAAGCAGATCAAAAAAAGAATCAGACGCATTATTGGAATTGTTGTTGTACGTTATAATCAGACGGTTCCACCCTGTACAGAGATCTGTTCGTTCTGGAGCAAGGCTTGACCTTGGAACTCTCACACAGCACAACCTTTGACCAGTTTGAGGACGGGAGGCCCTACACTGGTCCTAGATCAGGGTTAGGTGTCTCGCACATGACCGTATGCAGAATGTTGGGGATGTCCTGTGTACCTGCAGTCTGTCTCTAAATGTCTCACTGAACATTAATGGTTTCATATGTTCCATACATGCACTACATTAGGAAGGATAAGCACCACACGTTTTCAGAAATAATATTGACCGAAACTCCCTCATTACAGTGTCGGACCACTTTTTTTCTTTAAAATGACCATCACGAGTAAAAATGTGTGCAAATAGTCTAAATCGCATGGTTATGTTAGCCGTGGTCAATATCTGCTGAAGTATTTGTTATCAGATATGTTTCTGAAGAATTAGTTTTGTTGTTACTTTTGTGCAAGTCATTTGGTTGAACAGAATGGGTTTGGTTGAATTTCGTAATGTCCTGTGAATAATGATTGACTCAAGCTGTTGTTTGCAGTAACCTGTGTGAGCCTAACATTTGTTGTGCGAAGGTTAGACGGTTCGTTGTTTTTTCTACATGACAGAGGCAGAAGGTGACACAGGCCGGAAGAGGGTTGGTGGTACCTTCCTTTCTGACATTGTGCAAGACGTCTGAGTCCCTGTGCTCTGTGATTGGCTCCATATTTGAGTGTCATGCAAAGAAATAGCATCCATCATTTTCAAAGGTCTGGAGGAGGTCTAGGGGGGCTGGGGAGCTTCAAGCACCCCCCAGCCAGCCTACTGGGTACTGCAGAGCTGCTGTTGGAAGCTGTGGTATAAAACGGTGTGGACTGTCTCTCTTGTTATTGCTTGGTTTTATTAAATCAAGTAACGGTACAGAAACTGAGTTTTTGGGGTAAACTGTATGTACTCACATTTGAGAACATACCAGTGATTCATCTCACCCTTTCCACAATCATCTCATGAAGGTTTTGAAGCAGTTCGGGTCCTCATCCCAGACCTTTAAGAGCAATGGAATGCCAAAAAACCGTCCTGCAGAGCGGGGCGCGAGTTAGCGAGTCGCGTGGGCCCACATGCGCTAACCCCCAGCGGTGGAGTGTGTCATGCTCGGGACCTCGCTCTGTCACTCTCCTCCGCAACTCCGGCTGCCGTTGGCCCATGCTGGTCGAGCCGCTGGAAGGCTCATTTTAGGCCTTTAAATCACAGCAGGCAAGGTGATGGCTTCTCTGACCCCTCCACTCCCAGACCACTGGGGACAGCTCATATTTTCAACCCACTTAGACCCAGGCATCCCAAACGCCCTCACAGGCAGCCTGCTTTACCAGCGACTTTGCCTGGGAGCTTGTGCTGAGCAGATGGCGGTCAGGTACAGCCCCCCTCCTCCGGGGCTGCTCCGCCCCCTCGAGGCTCCGAAACGGCCTTCCTGCCCCCTTGACCTGGAGGATGCGGGCGTTTGGGGCTCGGAGAAAATGGCAGGAATTCCTGGAACAGCAGGACTGGAGCTGAGCTGTGAGCGCAACACGGAGCCAAGCTGCTGCTTCCTGCTCGGTTTTTATCTTTTTATTTCGTAGCAGGAAAAGTGAGTTGAAGCCAAAGTACGGCAGAGGGGAGGGGAGGGGGGCTCGTTCAGCACTGGGGACTTGGACCCTGGCCTACAGCAATAAACACCATTTGTTACACTCCTCTGCAGAAAACATGTCTTGCTGTCACATGCTATAAAGTGCTGGGTTGAAAATAAAAAAAAAACCAAAGAAGGGTGAGTGGCTTGTTGCATTGTAGGCGGTGACCCGGTGTGCTTTCACCTAATAGAGGAAAGGGCCGTGCTCTTGAGGGAGCGCTAAAACGTTTAGCAAATCCAGTCATTTGCTTAGTTAGGAGTTTTTGCGGGGGGGGGAGCTGTCTCCACCACGTTCTTAATTAGCACTGCGAGATTGATTTGCTGGGAGCAACTGGCCCACTGGTGCAAGTGCCTCGTCAAGCCTGGGGTTATTGGGGTTATTGTTGTGAGCTCGGTGGGCTGCAGCACCCCTCACCCCTGTCTCGGCACTGTCGCTTTTCTCCGTGCTGAAGGGACAACGAGACCCCTGGGACGACCCCACCCCCACCCCCCGCCCCCTCAGCTGTCTCCTGGGCTCCTTGTCTGTCCTGCGTCATGCTGCCCTCATTAGTCACCATCGGCCGCACACGAATCGGTTCTTGAATCACCACTGAACTGAATCAGTTACGGAATCGGCTCTGGATTGAATCGGTTATTGAATCAGCATTGCACCCTTTTTCTCGTTTTTTTTGGTCTCTTAATTACTTTTAACCCAGCCAGAGCAACAAGAACCGACACGACCGCAGCGCTCCTGCACGTGCAGGCGCACGCAGTTTATGAGGGGAAGTGGCGCACAGACAGACGCGCACCCGCACACGCACACACAGGACGCACATCCTGTTTGTCATCTATTTACAATCTGTGGTCGATCTGCTACTGTTGTGTGTCTCGAGCACAGTATGTAGTTTCTTCTCACATTATATCTTATTGAAGATGGCGAGTCGGTTTAGCGTTCAAGGCGCTGCAGTGAACGATTGAACTTGGCTCACAGTATGCGCTTTGGGCTATTCAGATTTATCTTGACTAGTTTTGGAAAGGTGTGGAAATTCATGAAATATCCAGTTTTGTTTGGTTGGTTGTTTTGTTTTGTTTCTCTGTAAACAGATGGGCTTGAACTTGAAACTGAATTGGCCACAATGCTGAATTGAATTGGCACATGCTTTTGTGTCCTGCTTCTCGGAGTCCATCACCCCTCCCCCTCCTCCTCTTCCTCACAGGCCTGACACCCTCCCATCCTTCCCTAAATAAAATCAGAAAAAGCAACCCTCCTCCATTTCAGTACTGCACCTCTCTCTCCTCTCTTTTGTTGGGAACTGGGGGATCCTCCGTCAGACAGGGAGGCGTGTTCCCTCTCTCTCCACGAGATGCCCTGCACTTGGTGTCTCCGCTGCCACAGCACTCCTCGGGAAGCTCCATGTGCTGCCACGCCATTGGCTACCTCGGAAAGAGATGATGTCATTCTTTGTCTTTTTTCTTTTTTTTTCCTCCTCCCTCTCTGCGTTAGTAGCAAGACGAGCGAGCCTGAGAGCAGGGTTAGGGTTCACATTACTGACCCAGTCCAGTAGGAGTGAAGCGATCCTCCATCCACAGCTGTTAGCGGAGGTGAGAGTTTGAGCGCTCCGACACTGCCCAGACATAGAGAGACCGAGAGACAGAGGGAGAGAGAGAGAGACAGAGAGAGAGAGAGGGAGGCCGCCAGTGAGCAGCAGGACTGTGTCTGAGCCTGCAAAGCTTTTATACGGAGTCGACAGAAGGGAGGGAAAAGCAGGAGTCGATGTTTAAGTCTATATTTAGCCCTTTTGCTCGTCTGAATGGTTTCTGTTCCTTTGTGCTGATCACAAAAGAGTGCAGAAAGACTCTGATGTGTGCGAGCAACATGCATTAACATAGCAAGCATTTTTGTTAAAAATGTGCATCTCACTGTCTCTTTTGTTCCTCTTTGTTTGCAAGTGATTTATGCTTCAGTGTTTATTTATGCATGTGAAGCATAGCAAAGACACCAGGCTTTATACAGTCTGATCAATATAGATACGCTCCCCAACACTGAGCAGACGGCCCACAGCTCTAATGCAGTCCACGCTGCACCCCACCCTGGCGCTCCCTCCCTAGAGCGCCCTTCACAGGTGATGTCATTCTTTCTCTGCTAGCCTACCCCCCCCCTCTCTCACTCACTCCCCTCCACGCCCCTCCCCTCCCTGCCCGTTAGACGTTTGCGACTCATCCAGCGGACGGGAGCTTCTCCTGGGGGGAGCAGCTCGGGCGCCGGCGAGGATGTGCGCTGGAGCGCAGCAGCAGGCGGACGGGCCCCCACAGCTGGAGAGGAGCGGGCGTGCGCGCGTGCGCCAAACACCCCCACCTCCACCACCTCCGCCCACCTCCCCCTCTCCACCCCTCTCCACCCCACTCCACCCCACCCGCCGCCGTCCTCGGCAGACACAGGAACGGGAGCTCTGCGGAGAGCGGAGTTTGCTGCGCGGTGCACCAGCTCCGGCTGCAAGGGAAGGGAGCGCTGCCGGAGCCGGCCCACTGTCCTACGGCTCAGCGCCGAGGTCGGAGTTAGCTCAGCGCCGGGGCCGCCGGGCTTCACGTCTGGGCTCTTTCTTTTTTTCTTCTTCTTTCTTTCCTTTTCCTGTAAACGTAGCGGCACTTGCATTTACTAGGATTTGTTTCTCTCTTTGCACGGAGACTTGAGCGTGCAGCTGCCCAGCTGTTCACTCACTGACTCGACTGAATCTCACCAGCCGATGCGATGCTTTGGAAAACCGTTTTTTTTCCCTCTTCCTGTCTTTTTCCCTGTGATGATTTCCAATGGAAATGGATGAATCCTGCGAGTAAAACCCTCCCACAGCCTGCGAATTCTTTTGTTGCTCCAGAAGTATTTATCTTAATGCCGTTAGCTTACTCTGTAGAGACAAAAGACTCGTTTGATATTTGTCCCCCCCTGAAGATCCCTGTGGAGAGCTAGCTGAGATCACTGCTGCCTTTTCTCTCTCTGCCTGGTGAAAGGGGAAACTTTCCCCGCACAGCTTGGAAAATGGCTTTCCTAGTCCGTTGCTATGCCAACTGCTTGCAGCCGTGGTCCTCCAAAGTAAGTGATGTCATAATGCTTCTGTGTCCAGCTCTGCTAAAGTGTAGCCTGTGTGTTTTACTTGGGTGTGAACCATGTTCTGATTTAAACTATATAAACTGTTTTAATATTTATATTCAGTGCAATTTTTCATGTTAATATGTATTCAGTTATAATAATGGACCATGCCACTATGCGATGTGCAGTCATATGAAGTAAATATTAGTAATAATAATTTCACAGATAGACGGATACTTAAGCTGAACGAGCTTTAATTTAAATAGAATAGAATAATCTTCTCTTGATACTACATACTCCTAAGTCAGAATGATATACTATATTTCTTTGGGCTTTTGAAAGCATAATATTTAACAGAGATTTGCATGGACAGGATGTAATAAAAAATTCTGGTTTACCCTCGTATTCCCAGGATGGTTATAGATGGTTTGTGGCAGGTTTTTCCTGTTGCACATCATAAGCACATGCAGTCTGTGCCCTGACCAAACACTATGAACCCAGCACAGAATCATCATTACAGTGGCTCTAGGTGAACGAATCCACATTTAACATCTCAGTCTGTTACTTAACTCAGTAATTCACAGAAAGAGTTCAGTGAGTTATTCATCTTCAACTGCTGGATTCCTAGTTGTTAAAAAAACTGTTTATTTATGTATATATCGGCCATGACAACTTGTGGTTTTAAAAGCTGTTTACCTGAAATAAGAAGTAAAAGCATTTTACATTAACACCTTATGTAAAAATGTGATCCAGCTGTAGTTCAACACCAGTCCCTCCTGCTAATTGAGAATAAACAGTGCAAAGTGACACGTACATCCTTCTTACTGTAATCACCAACATCAGTTCTTCTAGAAAACGATTAACATAAGGTTGTTTTCCACGTCGATGATCTTCTCCACAGTATGATTGAGGATGCTTACTGTATTGGTCTGTTCCCACACTGCAGTAGAGATGCATCTGCCTTGCATACGTGCCTTCAGAGTAGTTCTGGGGTCTAATCTGGCCTTCATGCCAAGCCTGACAATAACCATTAACATTGTAGTCTTTTCTAATTATTTTCTTTAAAACCAGACAAACTGGAATATTTCAGTGTATGTTCAGTTGTCCTGAAATGCTAAACACTTTTTACTACTCATCACATTCTTGTGGTGGTGTTCACTCGTTTCTCTGAGAGGTATTTGGTTACTGTGAGTCTTGCTGTGCAGCCATTATCTGTTCTTTGTGCTACAATACATGATGAAAGTAATCACATAATGGGTTAATTTTTGGAAATTAACGAATTGCATGCCATTTAAGGAGCAGGTACAGAGAGGTTAATCACATTTTGACTTAGCAGTGGAACCAAATAGAACTGATTTAACATACATACTGAAATAGCAATTGGGTCAGTCTGTTGTTTGTGCTGGAAAAACCTGTGGGGTGAGGGGATGTATTGTATTGCATCGTATATAATTGTATTGCAATTTGTTGTATTCATTTGCTACAGATTTAGAGCTTTTCTTATTGGCAAAGCTAAATTTAATCAGTTTTTTGCATTGCTGCATGATCAAAAAGAACTTTACTGATCAAAAAGAACTTTACTGATCAAAAAGAACTTTACTTTCCCAGCCACTGGGGAAGAAAAAAAACCAAAATACAATTTGAATTCGTCACTTTACTGCACATGCACATTCACAACATTGTTCTGTTTAGTCAGTAATTCTGAGCTTTCATTTATGTGCCCTGCTGTGATTGGTCTGTGATAGTAATTGGAGACCCGCCCTCATCCATAATTCAGCAGTCAGTAATGGCTGTTCCGCGTGCGTTCCCCAGCGCCCGCGTGTGCCACGCTGCGTGCACGTCTCACTTTATTTCCTGGTGTCCAGCCATCTTCGAATTTGGCTTAGCACCGAACCTCCTGGCAGCGTTGTTAATGGTGCCCTGAAAGCCATTAGCATCTGTTTTCTTCTTATTTACAGTCTGCACCTCAGGAAACCAGTCAGTCTGGGCCTCGTGGCCCAACTCCCAAAATAAAACCCCAATTTTATGGTTATTCACGCAGCTTCAGAACGGGCACCGGCTTATTTACCACAAGGGGAAGTCCACGTGTGATGGTACAAATCTTTAGCATCTCTGACAAGAGCTAGCGGAGAGCTCACACTGAGCTGCTGTCTGGACTCATGTCTGTTAGTGTAATCTTGCTGAGCAGAAATGGTGGCACTTGTCTGGGCAGTGCAGATGTTGTGTCTGTTTTTGTCAGAAGGTCAGATACTGGAGTGTTTTCCGTTGACTCCAGCTTGGCATGAATGAAGCCGTGAGCTACCAGAGAAGCTCAGTCTTAGCACTTTCACCTGTAAAAAGGCAGATATAGTTCATAGCCAAATGACAGCAGATTTGCAGGCACGGTTGGAGGAAATTTTGAAGAGCAATTTCAGTGATTTCTACACTAAAAAATAAACAGAAACTGAGTCATTCTTTTTGTCTTTTTTTAAAAAAATGTATTTAAGATTTCAAATTCGTCTTCATATCCTCTCTGATGGGCTCAGCAGTAGTGGCACAGTCTGGCTGCAGCACTGCCCAGTCAGGAGCTGGGCGTTGCCCTGGCGATTCATGCTGAACAAGGTCAAAGTCTTACCCTTGGGCCAGTTGTGCTTGAGGCCTGACCTTCTTCGCTGCCTGCCTCATGCCGGTATGTTCGGATCTGGCCTGTAGGTTCCTTTTCTCTCAGCCTCAGTGCTGAGCAGCTCAAGGTAACGCACGCTCAAGAGGCTCCTGCAGGCTGATCGATCACATCCCTGCTTTTGCTTTGAAGATTCATAATTTTACAGTTGGAGAGGGGAACGAGGCCTAATGCACAGCATATTGATCCTTATCGCCTTGGCTTCCTGTCCAGATGACACCCAAACCCTCCCAGGGCAGGGCAGCTAAAAGCTCTCAGCTTCTGTTTGGCCAATATTCGGATGTTAAGAGCCACAGTTAAATAATGCATCACTTTATTTTTGTTTGCACAAACATTGTTGGTTTTGGAACTGGTATAGTAGAACCAGATGTAAAAGAGATGTACTGAACACTCTGAAAGAAATGTACTGAACACTGAAAGAAATGTACTGAACATTGAAAGAGATGTACTGAACACTCTGAAAGAAATGTACTGAACACTGAAAGAAATGTACTGAACACTGAAAGAAATGTACTGAACACTGAAAGAGATGTACTGAACACTCTGAAAGAAATGTACTGAACACTGAAAAAAATGTACTGAACACTGAAAGAAATGAACTGAACACTGAAAGAAATGAACTGAACACTTTGAAAGTAATCAGAGAAGGTGTTATGATTCCAGTGTTTGTAGATGTTTTTAATTATTATTACAATTTAATTCATTGTGAAAATGACTCTTGCACAGTCCTAACTGCGTTGCTTGTTGAAAGCCATGACACTTTTTATTTGCTTCAAATCTTTTAACAGTATTTATTAAAGGTTGCCCTCCCGTTATTTTCTTTTCTTGTGTTGACTTGATCGATTAATGAGCAGTTTTGCTCTTTAAACTTGGATCTTTAAAGCAGACTGTATTTGATACCCTGTTACCTACTGCGTCGATGGCTGTGCTTCGCTGTCTCCCTCGTGATTTGCTTCCTAATAATAAAAAGACACTGGGCACAACCTTAAACGCGAGGTATAGAATACGAGATTTTCTTCATTATTAGCAGTCAATGCTAAATTGCCCATGACAGACTATACAATGAGTATCAGTGCAACTGATCCTATTACGTCTAACCCTTTCCATATCATTCTAATGCCATTATTCACCATCTAATTACTCGCTTCTGCATCAGCCACTGGGCTAATGTTTCAGCCTTGCTCCTCACATAACTGGCTATTCTCCATTATCTTGGCGTTATCGATTATCCTGTCTGCTGTAGGTGAAGGGTCCTTATATATTGCCGTCTATAAATTCGAAACGCAGCGAGTTCGTTTTTTCCCCCCCTCTGACGGCTTGAGTCTCACTGTTGTTTGCTTTGAAAGGCCTTCTTCACTTTCATTCATGGAGTCCAGACGGCAGGAGCGTAAATCCAGTGAGGCGAGAGGAGCGTAAATCCCTGTAGGCCCATCTGGACCACCGAAAGGCCCTGCCAGAGGGAGGATAAGCGAGGTGGGAGATGGCCTTGCTCATGATGAGGGCCCACGCTTCCAAAAAGTGTGCCAGTCCACCACGTTGCGGGCCACTCGGGGGGCTGTTGCCATCTGAATAGCTGAAACAAATATATCTGCCTAGGGGAGAACCCTGAACCCCCCCCCCGAGTCATTTCAGGCCTGGTCTACTGACCCACAGCAGCTGTGAAAGATCTGACAGGAAGCATCTGCGAGCGCAGTGGTGGGGCTTAGGAGCCACAGTCTCGTTCAGCCTCTCTGGTTGGGGGCCATCCTAAGCCTGCTTCCTGAACTGACGCATCCTGTGTCTTGCACAGCGATGATTCAGGGTTCCCCTCAGTCCCTGCATCTCCTTCCGCTTACCTGAAACAAGTGGTCAGAAAAGCAGCAACTCGTGGCTTTTCCTGTCTGTCACTGCACTAGCAGAATATCTGTTTACCTAAACATAGACACATTATCTTGACATGATCAGTAATGCTTCCACACCATCAGCATCCCACGCAACACCTCTTAAGACCAGCAACCACCGCAGTTCTGTTGTTTGTCGATGAATAAGTCCGTTTCAGGCCCTTTCATTAACAGCGTGCACAGTGTTCATGAAAAAGAGCATGCATAGTATTTATGCTAGTATTTGTGCAGTATTTATGCTAGTATTTGTGCATGAAAAAGAGCATGCGTAGTATTTATGCTAGTATTTGTGCAGACACAAACGTGAAATGACAGCCTGTTTTGTCCAAATGGTGTTTTATTATCGGTTTTGGTCATTCTTGGAGAGCCCATTGGCTGCAGTTATCTCTTAGGCCTTCTGCTGAATACATAGGGGAGACACACCAGAGCAGGCATGCGAGCCACATGTGACCTATACTCCATGAAAATTCACACCTGAGACATCATTTCCTGGCAGAAGAGCTCAACCTTGTCTCCACCCAGTCTCAACCCTATCTCAAACTTGTCTCAAGCCTTTCTCCACTTTGTCTCCACTTTGACAGTGCTTTTCTTCCTTCACCCTTGTTGTGGGCTTAATATAATATTCTTAGTTTAGCTTTGAAGAATAATTCTCTTTAATCTCTAAATACTGTTTATTGTTTCATGTAGTCACGTGATCTATAAACTCATATGACATAATAGTGTCTCTTAATACTGTTTTTGCCTGTATTGTTAGTAGAACATGATCTACCACAGCCAGGAAACTTCAGGCACTTTTTTTTTTCTTCTAAAGAAGGAAAGTAGACAGACGTGCTTGTTTGCACAGCAGGTCACTTCCTGTATGTCACAACCATGACATTTTTTTTTAACAGCTCACAATTGTGGAATGTACAGTGAATTTCTTTGAAATCTTTGTTTTTGAAGAAGCTCAGGTGACATTAGCTTTTCTCAGCTTTAATAAAGAGTAGGGTGGACCGTGTCTTCTGTTTTTGGACATACATGACTGTAACAACACTCATGTGAGTAACATCTGTTTTAATGTGTACTGGTGGGTGTGTGCTTTGCAGTATTTTTTGATTGAACATTTGTGATTTGTAAATAGAGCTTCTTCTAAGTCAGTTGTAAAGTGGAAAAGCTGGAAATCCTGATTATGCCCCAAGTAAGTTTGGTTTAGGGTTGAGAGTTTCCTTTCTACCCAATGACGGATCAGATTTCCATATTACTCTGGTGAACAAGGGAGTTCTTCTAGAACGTAGCCCGTCTGGATGGGTGGTGATGTCCGTTCTCTCCCTCTTTCTGTTTCTCTCTCTATCTCTGTTTCTCTGCTGCTTCGCCTTCACACCTGTCAACTCCAATTCCAACCTCAATTCATTACATCTCCCTTCTGCCTGGCTTCAGCTCAGATGCTTAAGGGTTCCAGCGGAGCCCCCGTATCCCCTGCTCTAATCTCTCTTAATGAAGAGAGTCCGCGTGGGTAGTCCCACTGTATTCGGGGGAGGGGGGGGGGGAGGTCAGTGCGCTGGTTAAGATACTCTGGGATGCGCTTTGCTCAGGTTCAGCCAGAGTTTAATGTGATGTAGAAGAGTCTGAGGCGCTCCTGTCCTCCTCTAATCCCATTAAGGTTCGACATACGCTGGCCTCCACTGATCAAAGCTGAGAGCAGTGGGGGCTGATTGTGGAGAGCCCTTTCCCCAATGATCTCCATCTGCAGAAGAGCCCACTGACACTGGCTGACACTGGCCAGGCCGATGACCTGCACCAGTTTTTGGTGGCACGTAACCGTTCCTCTCAGTCCTTTGTGTGGTGTTTCTTATTTTATTATTATTATGATGATGATTTTGTGAATGGGCCAAGGTTGGTGTGTCCTGAAGTGGAAGTGTTTCTTCTCTCTCTCCATTCATTAAATGACTGTGCTTCCATTTTGAGGCTGAAGTAACACAGTTTCTCACTGAAAAGCGTGTTGCAGCCTGCCGTATATCAAATTAATAGAATTACTCCGCGTTCTGTTGGACTTGGAGCTGATCTAGGCCTCGTGGAGATGACTTCCTGCTGAAAACTTCTATATTTTTTTTATTACTGACAACTGCAGGCTGATAAAATTTATAGCCTTAAATGCCTGAAACTGTTTCTTCTCTGCTTAACACTGGATTTGTAATTCTCTTTTGGAAAGGTGTGAAACTGTATGTCCTGACGCTGTCCGTCCATCCATTTTGTTTTGTAAAACAACAGTTACGTATGGGATTAAATGGCATGTCGTTGGTGTCTTTTTTTTTTCTTCTGCGATCACAGATAACCATCTTTGTTCAGTGCCCTTCTTTTTTCCATCCTTTGCTCTTTATCCTGAACAGCCTTCCTGTTCACACCACACATCCCACCCTGCTCAGACAGCAGCACTCAAGGTGGAGGGGAGGTGACAATTAGGAGTTATGCTAATCGGACCGCTGTTAGCGTAATTGCCTTGCGTGATGCACGCTGCAGTAGAGCTTCTGTTCACCGCCGTCTGTCGATAGTCTGTTTTATTGCGCCCCTGAACACGCCCGTGATTCACGAGCCTGAACCCCGAAGGAGGGTACCGAGCCTTTTCTATTAATGAAAAAAGCTCCAAGGAGGCTCTTCCGGGTGTGTTAAAATCGCGTGTCTGTCAGCAGGAAGAGCAGCACACTGCAGTGCTCTTGACGGACAGGTGCTAGACGCAGCCCGGAGGAACCCGTGAACCTGGCGAATGTTTGTCCAGCTCCGTAAATGACACTCAGACGGAGCAACGTCTGGCCACGTGGATAATGCAAAGCGATATCTACTTCCCTCGCAGATCTAACTGGGAACAGTCTCCATGTGGGGAGCTGTTCCATGCTTATGTTATTATGTTATCTTGTTTTACTGTGATTCAGGGTTTGCTCCTACTACTGAGTCAGGTCTATGTATGGAAGCTCCTGTATTTCTGACTGTGAGACCTTTTTATCTCCCTGACACAGGCACAGGTTGCTCCATGCGTATGAAAAGAGCTTGTCTCCACCTTGTTGGAACCACCATGTGGAGATAAGACAGGGAGAGGCTCTAAATTCTAACAGACATAGGCAGGGTAAAAGCTGCGCAGGCAGTGTGGTCTGGAGGAGCACTGGGTCTGGCTACGCCCCATGGCCCCCCTCGCGGATGCAGCCACCACACGGGCTCGTTATTGGGAAAGCTGGGCACGTTTGAAACCAGGGGCCCCGCCGTGCCGTATGGCAGCCATTCGAAGAGCCCTCTTTCTGGGCCCTTAAGATCCATGAAGGGGGTGCACTTCATTACCAGTTAATGCACGGTAAGAAGCGCTTCACATGCTGCCTCTCGGGGAAGGCAGCCGATAGGTCCACTGTCACTCGCTTGTTCTGCCCGTGGGAACTGAGGAACAAGTGAGTCAGGCAACCAAGAGCAGTTCCCTTATTGATCACAAGCTACGGTTTGAGGAAGAGAACCCCGTTCGTGAGGATGAGGTCCAAGTTTCAGGTCCACGTGGAGCTTGTTTTATGCAGTAGATTCATACGGCAGAAGGGAAACGCACATTTATATTTAATCGCTCACCATAATCATTAATTCATAGTTCGAGGGGGAGAGCCCCACAGCCGAGGGGGTGGTCGACGGCAATTAAGCCTGCACTGCGCATCATTAGCACAGCGAGACCACAGCAATTAGTAGGGTGTTCCCTTCCGACAGCCTTCTGTCGGACTGCCTTCATTATGGGCCCCTGAGAACTGCTGAAGTTCATTCACAGGATGAAAGCGTGACGCCCGTCATCGCGGCACATCTCTGGCCTCAGTTAGGGTCCAGTCGCTTAGCCGAGCTCCTGCGTCTGCCATTTCGGCTCTAACAGGAGATGCAGTGTACCTTTTGGAAATCGAGTCATGGATCCAGTGTTCTTAGCGGACACGCTGAGGCTGAGAGAGTGATGAGAAAACACTTCTCGAAATGCAGTTCACGGAAAGGAAAACAAAACGCCGTAAACGGTGGAGTCGAGTTCTGACATTCTGCTTTCTAAGGAACGTTGTGTTTTTTGTTTTGACCTTATTCCTCAGAGCTGTGCAACCACTGCAAAGCATCCAGTAGATGTTTAGCAAAGCCTATAATCTCTAAGGCTAATGCCCTCTCATGCAACCACTGCAAGAGAAAGCCAACAACCAAGGCTGTGTTGTAATTATTATCTGTAATTCTAGTACGTTGCTGCCGGGGCTCTATGGGCCTTGTCCTGTCATTATGTTATTACGCTGATGTTCCCATCTGACGTAGTGTGTGAAAGTCAGGCTTCATCCTGCAGTTTGGCAGTCTGCTTGCCTGCATCACACGGCTGCAGGCCAGAAGAACCAGACTGCTAACCCTTCCTGGATTTGGCTGTTGTGTACCAGCAGCGATCCGATTTGTGCTCATGGCTTTAGTGTTTTGCACAGGAGGTGAAAGTGGAATGACTGGGAGAGCAGTCTTTGTACTCAATGACATGGCGTCATGTAGGCCTGGGCATGTCTGTGCGAAGAGGAGGAGGAGGAGGGGGGGGGGGTGTTTGTTAGTGGTAACGCCCACAGTCTGAACTCGTTCAATATTGCATGAATGTTGGAGATCTCCAGGCACTGGTGGTGAATTGTGTATTAACCAGCCTCGCACATATTGCCCATGGAAGAGGCCATGTTGGAGAAGGGCCTTTTTCAAACCGAGTGGTAAGAGTTGTCCATTGTTCTCTCTTGGACAGCATATACTGACATTGCATTTTGATGGCGCATGAACTTTTGTTTTCCCACATGAGGGGGGGGGGGGGGGGGGTCCTGGAAATTTAAA
>JAOXYF010000003.1:12236744-12262167 GCA_028565775.1 Sternarchorhynchus goeldii | reverse complement strand
TGTGTGTGTGTGTGTGTGTGTGTGTGTGTGTGTGTGTGTGTGTGTGTGTGTGTGTGCGTGTGTGTGTGTGTGTGTGTTGGCTCCGTTTGAAGAAGTCAGGCTTTGCTTAATGCGTTTTGCTCACTGTGACTTGTCTCCTGTCTTTGAAACTGCTTCACGTGCACAGGGGACTGTTTGGGTAAGAGACACCCTCACACAGCTCTCTCTCTCTCTCTCTCTCTCTCTCTATCACCTGTAAAAGAATGTACATTTTTTCCCTTTCTATACTTACAGTGCGATTAACATATATATATTTATTTTACAAAATGCATAAAATGTGCTGAGTTCACATTGTTGTATCTGGCTATTGAATCATGTTGATGATGATGATGATGATGATGTGCACAGTTTTATAGAGATTACTAGACTAAAGGTAGATTGTATAATAAAGGGCTGCTATTTCAGTCGTTGTTTTATTGATTCTGCAGTTATTATTCTATTTATATACTCTCCCTGTCTATGCCACCAATTTAAGAGCCAAATCAGTCAGTGGGTAGAGAGAACCGTCATCTACTATACAGTCGGATGAGGATTGATCGCCCTGCTCACTGCCTCACAAATGGCAGCTTATCTAATGAGCCATTCTTCTTTAATACCGATGGAGTGCTTGACCTGTGATGGGCGTCAGCACACGCAGCCGGACCCCCAGGGCCCACCACAGTAGAGAAAACACCCATCACACTCCTCACATACCGCCATCGCCGTAGAGCGCAGCGGCCCATTCGGAAGCCACACCCATCCCAACAACCTGCCTCGCTGTGCACGGCGAAAGAGGAGCTGGATTATAACGAGCCCGTTTATCTGGAGGTTGCGGCCAGGGAAGTCTGATAATGAGAGAGCCAGGGAAGTCTGATGATGAGAGAGCCAGGGAAGTCTGATGATGAGAGAGCCAGGGAAGTCTGATGATGAGAGGGTGCTCAGTTCTCTGCTGAAGTGGCTCAAGCTGCCATCCAGCAGATGTGAGATCTGTGCATGAATGACACACTTGTTCTTTGACTATGTGCTTGCTTTTGATTTCTGTGTTTAACGGAATACCAACCGTGTGTGTGCACACGTGCGCGTGTGTGTGTTCGTCTAGTTTTGGTAAATGAACGTTGGCTTTTTCGTTTTTGTCGTTTAGTGATGCATGGTTGTAGTCGTGTCAGTCATTCACAGTTCAGTGTGTTGTGTGAATGTTGAGTTCTTTTTACATATTTGATGGATAGATGTTGTACACCGATACTGTTCCATCAGTCTGCACAACCAGACCATCTAGACGTGTACTGTGTGCCCACAATGCACATCAAACTGAGAACGGGCAAAGACCCTTAGCTAACCCTTAGCCTTTTCTCTCTCTCTCTCTCTCTCCCTCTCTCTCCCTGTGTCCCTCTCTCCCTCTCTCTCAGTGATGGAGGTATGGGCCAGTCACAGGACGACAGCATCGTGGGGACCAAGCAGTGTCGGCACAGTGTGGCCATCATGCCCATCCCGGGCAGCTTGTCTTCCAGCAGCCCTGACCTGCTCCAGCCAACCACCAGTGTACTTGACTTCTCCAACCCCTCAGGTGAAGCAGCCCCTGTCACTTCGGTTTGAATTCAAACCCACTGCAAGTCGATGTCAGAAGGGAAAAACAAAACCTCACCTCTAGTGTGGAACAAGCTATTCTCTATTTATTCAATGCATCATGTGTGTATCGTGGCCAAAAAAAACCCCATTTTCTAACAGTGATCTGACATTGAACCTGTTGGGGAAAAAAACTAAACCTATTTTCTTACCTGGTTTCTCTTACAACTGTGAGTATACCAGGAGAAGATCCGCTGTATTCCTCACTAACGAATGCCAGTCATTTGAGACGCTGCTCAGAGCAGGAGAGTAAATGCTCCAGCGAGGCCCGAGTGACCTGTAACTAATAGCTCTCACGTTGTTTCCATTGTGTGTGTGAAGTGAGCCTGTGTATGAAGCAAAGCTACTCCCACGTGCTTTGGGACGTGCATCACAAGCAGCGCCCTGGGGACGGGGGTGTTTGAGCTGTCTGTCGTGCTTCTGGGTGCATGCTTCACTGAGAAAGATGGGGGAGAGATAGGTGTTCTCCAGGGCCCCATGGACAGGACAGGGCTAAGGTGTGCCTTCATCCTTCCCCATGAGGTCTGCCCAGAGGCCACATCTAGCATCTCTCATTACTAGTTCTCCTTTTTTCCATCCTGACTGATCTTTTGCGCCACCTACAACATTTTACCATTTCCATGAGGAACATGGAACTCTTTATTGGAGATTGTGTTCAAGCCTATGTGAATGTAGGGCTTTTGAGTTCTTTATAGAATGGTACACTTTAAAATACATTCAACACATTTGTCTTTATTTTTGTATTAAACAATTAAACCAAACAACTTTGTATAATTTGCAGAAATTGAGAAATCTCTCAAGGGGGATACTGGTATTGATAATAATCAGAAATGTATTTAGAGAATCAGGATTTATTTAGAGAATCAGCTTTAGATTATTTCAGTTAAGAGATCTTACAAGCCTGGATGATGATATCCATGAAATCATCCATGTAATATTATCAGTGCACCGTACACAGTGCTGTAATGTAAGGGGAGCGCTGCGCTAGGTTCTCCCCAAGCGCTGCCTGTCCATCATTATATCAGCATATTTCAGCCACCGTTGTGCAAACAGAAGAGCCAATGGAAAGTCTGTAATAATGAACCCATACCGTTTGGCCCCGAACACCATGACTGGAGCTTGCTGGGTTGTGTGCAGAGCAGCTTATTGGCTGCGACCTGCGTTGGAACAGCGTGATTAAGACTGGAGACCAGAAGGTTGGGGGTTAGGGGGTTAACAAGGTCACTTTAGGTCATCAGTGAACATACTATTATACCATTGTAATTGATTTAACATGCACATCACAGCAAAGTCACTGCAAACATATGGTACTATTTAGTAAGGCTCCACAATTTTGCGATTATCTTGCTACATATTGCGATTGTGATATACTTTGCAGAACATGCTCATTGGCCTCTCTTTAAATGATTTATTGTTTCATTTATTTGCTTTTCAAGCACTTAACATAATTCTCCTTAATTGGGTACAATCTGTCAGCCACCCATTACTCTGTTTATCACTCCCTCACCGTTTGGGAGGTGGACCATTCTCAACAACATGATAGAGTTGCTTCATTGTGAGTGTAACAGAGAACCCGTGAGTTAAAAGTAGAACACTAACTGCAGAGCCATGGACAGAAACAACAGTATTTTAAAAGTTCAACACAGTTCTCCTTCCTGAAACTCTTCGACGTCTTGTCTGAGGGTATGAACGCAAGGAGGGCAAAGCAATAATCAGTCTTTTTCTACGCCGTCTGTTTGATCTGTTAAAGACATGTTTACACAGAAACCGACATCAAAACAGCTTTTAAATGCAGATCAGAAACCAGTTGTTCTCGTTCTGGGTAACGGTCGCTTTCCGGATGGATGGGATTGGAGCCAGTCCTGAAGAACCTCAGAGCGGGAGGCTGGGATTACAGACAGGGAGGCTGGGATTACAGACAGGGGAGGCTGGGATTACAGACAGGGGAGGCTGGGATCACAGACAGGGGAGGCTGGGATCACAGACAGGGGTGGCTGGGATCACAGACAGGGGAGGCTGGGATCACAGCGCTTTGTGTGGCAAGCCACACGCACTCAATCGTAAACAGATGTTTAGCGGCGCTCTGAGACATCTCGCAGAGAGGGAGTGAGACGGGCCGAGTCAGAGACAGATGTGTTTTTTACTGATGGTGCTAGACCTGCTACTCCACTTTGCTACCCTGTTCTGTCCTGCCATGTTTCCAAACTCTTTGTTTTCCTGCTCTTTCAGCCGCTGGTTTCTACTGTGAGTATGAGCCCCTTGTTGTTTTTGCTGTTGCATTCTGGGATTGTATGGATATGTTAGGCATGCTCAACTCTGTTTTGGTTTCTGCTCACTTTGCTGGACCTGTGTGATGTGTCTCATCAATAGCAATGTTTAATAGGTGTTCCCTAGTTTCATTATATTTTAAGTTCTTGCCTGCTTAATGTTTAACACTCGGCCATGCTGCCTGCGCTGTGGCAGTGTGGTTAGCATGTCTCTGTGTTGGCCATGTATTCCTTTAATAAAACACTTTATCCTAACCATGAAGCCCATCTTAAACCGCTCCGTGTATTAACACAGTTTAACGTCGATGTGTTTTCTTGTAACATGCATAAGTGATGCCGCCCTCTTTAACATAAGCTCCGTTCAGTGGCCGGTCTCCTGTTTAACTGCTTTAAGCATTAGGAGATGACTTCCCGTCACCTCCATAAGAAGCCCGTTCACCTCCGGTGCCGACCCATTAACCCACCTCAGAGATCAGGAGAGTGTTTCAAGCCCGTTGGTGCTCAGATGAGCAAACTTGCCCGCCAGTGCTCACATGAGAACTTTCAGCACTTACTGCAGTTGCTTTGCTGTCTGTGCAGCTAAAAGAAAAGATGCGCTCTGGTTTTGTTAATAATAGCGTTTTATGAAGTGCTGCACGTTTGCAACGCAGTGTGCATGAAGGCATGGTGCACTTCCTGTTTATCACTGGCTGCATGAAGGAGCTCTTGGTAATGGTCTTAGTTGAATGGTGGTGGTATCTGCCTGCAGCAACCTGGTCTCGACTTTCTAAGCCCTTTGTTTTCTTGAAGCAATGGATGCCAATTCAGTTTGCCGCTCTGTCCCCGTTCTGCAGACATTCCAGACCAGGTAATCCGCGTTTTCAAAGCGGACCAGCAGAGCTGCTACATCATCATCAGTAAAGACACCACGGCCAAGGACGTGGTGTCGCATGTGGTCAGTGAGTTTGGGCTGATCGCCGCGCCGGACACCTACTCGCTGTGTGAGGTGTCCATCAGTCCGGAAGGCGTCATCAAACAACGCCGCCTCCCGGACCAGCTCTCCAAACTGGCCGACCGCATCCAGCTCAACGGCAGGTAAGACCGGAATTAAACCGGGATGTGAATACGCTTTTGCTTAAGGTTTGCTGATTGAGCCAACTGATGTTTTCACCGCTGCAGTCTTGATGTGTAATGGAGTTTATATGATGTATATTATGTTTATACCTTTCAAGTGGAGTCTTTCTGTCTTTGTTAGGTAATTGAGTACCGACAGGCTACCATGTCCTTTCACTGTACAAACACTCATCGTTATTTTTCCTAGTCTCCCAGTCCTGTATAAGAAACGGATGCCTCTTCTTTCTGCTACCCAGCAGTCTGGGCTCAAACTAGGTTAAGATGAATATTTCATTGGCTGGGTGTTGTCCTGTAGACAGCATGTCTGGTGTCCCTCCCCAGTACCCAACCTGGGATGCTTTCAGATGCTGTTGTTGAGAAGCTGAGGCCTGAAGGTTGAAGTATTCCATGAAATTAGAGCATTACCCACAAGACTCATATTTCTTTCCCTCTCAACCCCGAGTTTACACGATGTATTACCGTCATCGCGCTTAGCTTACATTTATTGATTAAATACCTAGGGAATGCACTATTCTGCTAAATTGCTAAAAATGTTTGTATAATACTAAAATTGGTTGATATGTTAAATGTTCAGCACATTTTGTATTAAAAAGGAACAGAAATGTGATAAAACATCACTATTGCTGAAAAACTGCAGACATCGCAACAAAATAACTGCAACCTTGGTGTCACCTGATATGGGTAACTGTGACCTAAAAGTGAAGTAACATTTATTTAAATGGCGCATTTTATAACAAATGTTATCGCAAAGCAGCTTTACAGACTCATGGGTCCAGGTTCCTAATGATCAAGCCAGGGGCAAGAGTGATGAGGAAAAACTCACTAGAGGGGAAAATTAGAAACCTTGGGAGGACCAAGACGCAGAAGGGAACCCATCCTCCATTGGGCGGCCCAGCTAGTATCAGACCATATTTATAATACAATTTCTGGACTGAGCAGTCCCTCCAAAGTGAATGTTGGGCTTCAGGAACAACAGCAAGTCTCCTGGCAAACCAAAGCATTTACAAGGTCTTTGTTTTATATTACGGTAACGGCTCTTCCACGGGCGGCAGCAACGTGTCCACAGGCAAACCAGAACAATTTCTAGGCCGATCTGACCTCCGAGTGATGCAGGTGTATCGGATCTGTTTGGCCAAATCTGTTGCTCTCCAGATAGCGTTCACCCACTAGCTTGCTAGGGAGGATGAAATGGAAAGGGAAAAAGGTGATGAAATAGGAACAGGAAGCACAAGCTTAAAAGTAAAAGCTTAGAAAGTAATCACAGGTTTTGGCTCCCTGGGTCTGTAAGTGCACAAATGGCATTGCACCAGGGTACCCATAATGGTGTACCATCAGTGCGCATTGGACTGTTGGGCAGGATTCAGGTTTCCAACTCTTTCCATCGTACTAAGCAGGAAAGTTTCTCGCATGCATCGCAGATGCACTCTCTTTAGCCACCATCTGAAGGCCATTAAGACGTTCCAGAAGAGCCGCGTTTCTGTTCCAGCAGAGCAAGCGAGGCAGCGGAGCAGTGCGCATTACAGGTCCATTAGCTGCAGCGCAGTAGCGTGGCCCTGCTGGATGCTCTCCAAGCAAAGTGGAGCAGGAAAACGCTCGCCGGTTTCCCCCCCCAGGGAACATGCATCACAGCCTGTCAGAGCACCACGCAACACACCTCACTGGGCTCCTGGCTTGTTTTATTGAGACTTAACGTGCCTAAGATTGTCTTAGAACAAGCTAGAGCAACACTGATGAAACCAGCAGCATGAGTGGAAGTCGTTACGGCGGTGAGATTCTTAACGGGACTGTGCGGCATCTCAAACCACTGCAAACTCATAAACGGCAGACCAAACGCTCCAGCAGAAATGCTTCCATTTTTCAGTTTTTCAAAAGATGTGCTGTATTGTTCCTTTGAGAGGGATGTCGCCACCATGTAGCAGAATGGTTCTGCTACTTGAAATTCATGAAGTCGCGAGGATAATCATTCTCCGCAGAAACCATATTTGCACTACAATGAATCTCAAGGCTCACCACATATTGTTTTGCTTGGGCTCCCTCCAGTGTTTCCCAACCTGACATACTTGAGCTGCTTTACCCAGCAGTGCTCCGCTGTGGCTGACATGCTAATATCGCCTCCCCTGGTCAGGTACTACCTGAAAAACAACATGGAGACAGAGACGCTGTGCTCAGACGAGGACGCGCAGGAGCTGCTGCGCGAGAGCCAGATCGGCCTGCTGCAGCTCAGCACCGTGGAAGTGGCCGCTCAGCTCTCCATGCGCGACTTCGCCATCTTCCGCAACATCGAGTCCACAGAGTACGTGGACGACCTCTTCAAGCTGGACCCCGGGGGCGGCGGCGGGGGCCACCTGAAGCGCTTCGAGGAGCTCATCAACCAGGAGACCTTCTGGGTGGCTTCGGAGATCCTGCGTGAGCCCAACACGCTCAAACGCATGAAGATCATCAAGCACTTCATCAAGATCGCACTGCACTGCCGCGAGTGCAAGAACTTCAACTCCATGTTTGCCATCATCAGGTGAGTGAGGGCTCTTCATCCGGTTTTTTGTTGGTGGTGTTTTGTTCTCGAGCACTGCGAAGGTCGATATTTGATACATAAATCAGCTAAACTAACTTAACGTCGTCTCTCCAGGGGAGTGTATTTATCCTAATTGCACATGCTGTATTCCTGCAAGCAAATTTTAAAACCGCAGGAAATCTGGTTCAGATTGTTTTGTTGCTACTGTTTGTTTGTTTTTGTTTGGATTTCTTATCATTATTGTTATTGTAGGTCAAATTCTTTTGAGATTTTATAGGCTATTGCATAGGTTTCTCTCTCTCTCTCTCTCTCTCTCTCTCTCTCTCTCTCTCTCTCTCTCACCCACACACGCCGCTCCAATGACTGTATTCCAAAACCAAGATGATTTCATCTTTTTTATTGATTGGAAGCACAAGCTCCAGTGGCTTTGCCTGTTGTCGGCTGCTGCACTCGGTCAATATCCCCGTTACTGTTGTCATAAGCAGTGGCTTTTCTGAACGTGGTGACATCATATTGCTGCCTGTGCACATCATGTGCTCAGAGGCAGGCTGTCTCCTGTGGCCGGGAGCTGGGACCTGGAGATCCTGCCGCTGGCCTGTCGCCGTCTCTCCTTCTCCGCAAGGACCTCCGGGGCTTTTAATCATGCGGCAGAGGAACATCTGCCTTCAGTTAGACTCTGGGTTATTAGCATGTTCGCTGCTAACGCAGGCTCACTATAATGAATGGGGTCCCATGCTGCCAAGCTTACAATCCAAAACCAGTCAGTCCGACAATGCTGATCTGTCCACCTTGTCTGATTGTTACCGGTCCATCTGGGGGAACATTTCTTTAGGTCGGCCTTTAATCATAGTAGTCGCATCGTGTGGTGCACAAGCAACCGGCGTTGGACGTTTGTTTTTTGATGCCACCTTCTTTCTGCTTCCTGAAACCTGTGGTCATGTATGGAAAAACATGCGCACCTGGCTGCCAAGAGTATAGCTCTCATGTATCTGGTCATTTTAAACACTAAGTGTTGGTGATCTGATTTTGCTGTCATAAGTGGTCAGAGCTATAGACTAAATTAGGCATTTAGTGACTCAAACTCACCAAAACACAACTTGGAGAAAAGCAAAATTGACTAAAACGGGGTGTATGTGGTGAAGGTTTTTTGTATCAGTTGACTGTGAGCATGCTAAAAGTCATTTTGTGTGTGTGTGTGTGTGTGTATGTGTGTTTGGACATGCTTAGTGGGCTGAACCTCGCTCCTGTCGCCCGGTTACGGGGCACATGGGAAAAACTACCCAGCAAGTACGAGAAGCTCTTCCGAGATCTGCAGGACATTTTTGACCCGTCACGAAACATGGCCAAATACCGTAACATCCTGAGCAGTCAGAGTGTCCAGCCGCCGATCATCCCCCTCTTCCCCGTGGTCAAGAAAGACCTCACGTTCCTCCACGAAGGTGAGGTCCACACCCAGCGCCCTCCAGCTCACACATGTCTTTGTAGAGTTTTGTCAAGAAAAACCCAAAACATGCTAACCTTGCTGTTACTGAGTGAAACCTGATCAGTGACGTTTGACTGTTCAAACCCCCCCCCACGGGGCTGTCCACGCCTGCCTCACTTCCTCTCCTCAGGTCACTTGTATTTCTCTTTTCTCATACCAGTATTACTTAACTGCTACAGAAGCAGAGATAAGAGGGAGAACTCTCACATCATGAGAAAAAAAGCACCTCTCTACTCAGGAGTAGATATTATGCAGAAGGTAGTTGATGAACTTTGAGTCACTCACAAGAAAGCATGTGAGTGGTGTTTCTCAGTTAGGGTTATGAGATGGTAGCCACGTTCTGACAGTGTCTTTCTCTAGACCCAAACAGAAAGGGTTCTTCTCAATAGCCTTCACTCTGGATTAATGAAGAAACAACAGTATTGTGCTTTTCTTTTAACGTAACATGGTCGGAACCATCTTTACTTGCTCAAACTGTCAAAGTAAAAAGTCTGCATTTACCTGAATGAGAACGCAACGCAAAACTAGGTTTTATTTTTGACATTTAATTTTTTACCCCCATCCCATTGTCCAAAGTCTTTTCCTCTCTTTTTGATTACTCAGGTAATGACTCGAATGTGGATGGACTAGTGAACTTTGAGAAGCTTCGAATGATCGCCAAGGAGATCCGCCATGTTGTTCGCATGACCTCTGCCAACATGGACCCGGCACTCATGTTCCGGCAGAGGTTTGTAATATCAGCATTCATTACACACTCACACACACACACTAGCGCGCGCACACACACGCACACACACACAATAGCAGCATTCATTACACACTCAACACACACACTCGCACCAGCGCGCCACACACACACACACACACACACACACACACAAATAGCAGCATTCATTACACACTCACACACACACTCGCACCAGCGCGCACACAAACACAATTATGTGATGATTTGGTTTCCACTGGTCATCAGTTAGCTTGAATGGAGCATTACCAATGTGTACATTAGTGTACGGTTTTCTTCTAAATAGTGAGATAGTAACCAGCAGAGGTGCGTAGTTCAGGTTCAGAAAGTAAAAACCTCTCCAGGATTTTCCTTTGACCACCCGGCAGGTGGAGTAAGTTGGTTAAAGCTAAGTGGTTAATATATCAATGTGGCAGGGCGTTTTATACTTTTGGTAACCAATGAAAATTTACTAGTCAAAATGTACATTGCTCTGTAAATAAATAAATGAATGTTATTACGAGAACATGATGAAGACCCCTAGCAATAGTGGGGCTTTAATGAACCAACAGATTGGTCAAAGACGCACAGCTAACAAACACGGGCACAAGGTACCATTTAATTACAAATTCATTTCTGTAAACAGAATTTTAGTACTTGAATCAGTCAGTGTGTTACGCCTGTTGTGAGAATAGTGTTGAAGTCAGGTTTGCTGGAGGATGCTGATGAGGTCATGTCTATTGTAATACTGGTGAAGTCATGTGTGGTGGGACTTCCCTAGAGTTCTCCAAGGGCCACATTGGCCAACAAATGACAGGCAGTCTTTGGTGGCGGCTTCCTGTTCTGTCAGACAGTTGCTCAGGGTGCGGTGGGCAGCGCTCAGGGTGGGGTGGGCAGTGTGGCCTCTGTCTGATTCTCTCTCTACCCTGCTACCCTCCTGTCTCTCCCTCTTTTCATGGCTCTTCCTTGCAGGAAGAAGAGATGGAAGAGTTTAGGGTAAGTCTTTCTTTCTCTCTCTGTCTCTGTCTCTCTCCAGCTGCATTTCTGCATGCTCTCTGCATCATCATTAACCCCTTCATCCCCGGTTCTTTATATTATGTACAAACAGAAGCTTCGAGCTCATGTGGAGGATCCAGCTATGGCTGCCCCATCATCTTTGTTTTTACTTTAATAACCCTTTTTGCCTCGTGTAAAAATGCTCTTTTATTTCTTTTTGTAAAGATGGTTCTGTGTTTTATTTGAGCATGGTACACTGTACACGGTTTGAGCCACACAAAGGTTTGCATGGTTGAATCGAACTTGTTCCCATCTTCAGGAATACGGTTGAAATACAGGCCGAGTCAACGATCTGTGAACTGAATGCTTGTAGCTGCCAGAGGCATGAGAGCCTAACACAATGTCCTCCTCCACCAAAGTGACTTTGATATAACAATGATGGAAAACAGTAACTAATACAAGTCACACTGAAGGATACCTGGCACCTATGTTTGTCAGCAAATTAATTTAAACTCCCTAATTAGTGGCTTCCAGACATTAAATAGGGAGCTCGAAACGAAGTCGTACCAGCGGTTCACGTGACACGGAGCCACTCGTTCACGTGACTCAACCGTCGCCGTTCGCTTTGAACATCACGCCACGCCCACGGCGAGACGCGACCGCCCCCCCTCCCCCCTCCTCACGCCTCTCGTGCCCTGCTCTCCCTCAGGTCCTTGAGCCAGGGCAGCACCAACTCCAACCTGCTGGACGTCCAGGGCGGCCACAAGAAGCGGGCGCGCCGCAGCTCCTTGCTCAACGCCAAGAAGCTCTACGAAGACGCGCAGATGGCGCGTAAGGTCAAGCAGTACCTGGCACACCTGCACGTGGAGACGGACGAGGAGAAGTTCCAGATCATGTCTCTGCAGTGCGAACCGGCGTACAGCACACGTGAGTCGTGACCGAACGGCACACTTCATCTAATCACGCTAGGGTGGTTGAGAGTCGCTAAAATACAGCATAATAAAACGCAGGACCACGTTGGCGTAATCTGATCTGCATGTCAGCTAAGCTTTCAGTTTTGGGTGAGGTGTTCCTTTAGCTGTTTGAATTCCTGTGCATTTTATGGATTTTTGATAGATTTTTTTTTTTGTATTCTTGCAACAAAACAAATGAATTTCAAATGGAACCTGTATCACAGGTTATTGCTGCCCATCTGCAGCTTGATAAGCATGTTGTCCTGTGCTGTGACTGCCATCTAGTGGTGAAGAAATTGCGTGCAAGATTAGCCACCAAATTATAGGCCGCACAATATTCTACTTATACACCAGAAGTTGATATGCTAGTATAATTAAATATAACAAATACAAATTGACAATAACTTTATATAAGCCACCTTCTGCATATTCACTAATGGTAAATTTGTGTGAAAGATGACTGTGAGCTTGCAGTCATTCATCAGAGTTGGGTTGAGTACTTGTAAGCCCAGCGGTGTAATGGCGCCTCGTAAGCTCCAGCTGGCCCCTCCCTCCCTGACCACTCCCTCACCACAAGCCTCTGTTGCGCTCTGTCCACTGCAGTGTCGAAGAACTTGAATGAGAGGAGGTCCACCAAGTCGGACATGTCTCCTGCGACATTGCGCTCGGGCGCGTCCGCCCCCAGGCCGCAGAACCGCGTCTCGCAGGTGCTACAGGTGCCTCCTGTGAGCCTCATCCCGCTGCGCAAGAAGAGCCTCGCCAAGGACCTGGCAGCAGCCTACGGTGAGGGCCAATCGCACCTCAGCATCATGCATATCATACATATAATAATAAATAGCTAAGAAATATCGCCCCCTGGTGGTTGAGCTCAAGGAATGTTGAAGTAGTGAAGGGATGCCATGCGGGTGGTGGAGTGGGTGACCTGCTCTGTTTCTGACTGACGAGCAGCCTGAACCTCTGCACTAGTACCAGGTTTATTTCCATTGGAGTCTTCAGAGAACTTCTGAACTTCTCTGACAGAACTAGTCGCTTAACAACATTGAACAGCAGCTGGGGTTTTTTGTTTGTTTGTTTGTTTTTTTTAAACATTTCATTTACCATTTCTACATTTCAATGCTTGCCTGTGGTTTTGGCAGTTTTAAAGGTTTTCAAATTAATTAAATTAATTAGATGAATTAAAGAACAAAGTTCAAATGAAAGTGGTCTTAATATTGGCATGGTCATGGTTTGTGCTTTCCTATTAAGTGCAGTCCATAAGGTTGGTTAAGGTTGGAGTGTGCAGCTGGCCCTTATTCCCAGCAGGTTCAGGGGTTTGTCACAGGCCCAGTGCCACCCTGCGTCCTGATCTGCGTGACTGTCGGGGCTGGTGGGTGTGCCACGTCCTAACCGATCGTTTCTGCTCGACAGGCTCCAGCTCACCGCAGGCGCTGAAGAACCCGCCCCTCCCAGCAGAGGAGAGCAACGGGAAGAGGTCAGACGAGGTGGTATCCACCATCTCCTCCCTTCACTCCAGCCCAGCGGTGTCTCCGCAGGGCTCTCCCCGCAAAGGTGACGCTTCACTCCCCCCGCTGAAGCAGCGTTTGAGACGCAGGTTCAAAGGCTCTCGCCGTCACTCACCGCTCTCCTCACCTCCGTCTCCTTCCCAGTGGGCGGCGCAGCCAAGCCGCAGGAGTGCGGGCTGAACCTGTCGGGCTCCTCGTCGTCCCTCGCCAGCGAGGCCAGCGCCAGGGCGGCGGCGGGCAGCACCGTGCCGGGCAGCACGGGCACCGGGCGCCGCAACTACGGCATAGGTGGGACTTTCCTTCAGAAACAGATCCAGAGGATGACTCGGCGGAGCGGAGGGCAGGAGGCCCCGGGGCCCCGCGCGCATCCCCCGGCCGAGGCCACGCCCGGGAGGCGCTTCTCGTCGCCCTTTGGGCTTCTGCGGGAGAGGAGCAGGTCCAGGGACAGACAGGGAGGAGCAGGACAGAGCAGCAGCACTTCTAGGCAGCCAGAAAGCGCAGGGAGGACGGAGACGCGGCCGGAAAACCTCCGAGCCTTGGCCTGGCTGCACAGGGACAGGCACAAGCGGAGGAAGACTGTTTGACTAAAGGGACAGAGTTCAGGAGGGCGGAGCTGTAGCACATAACAGGAAAGCTTTCAAAAATTCCAACACTTCTAAAAGTGATTTTAGAGTATTAGAAGTTGAAAGTTTTTAAGGTGATATGAACCTGGAGAGAAACATTACTATTGTTAAAGTTATGCAAGTTATTAAAATACAATTTTCTCAAGAACGCCAGTGTTTGGCTCTGGGAATAAAATGCAAGTACTTTGACAAACCAGGTTTTTCCCCTCTCAGACAGGAAGTGTTTAGTCAGTGTTCCTTTACAACATTTCCCACTTGCATTGTTTGTTTTATTGTTTGTTTTGGTCATTTAAGAAATAAAGTGGTCTTCCCGTCCCACGGTTCACTCTGTTTTAGCTTAAGCAGTAAAAGGTGGTTGTAAGTTCTCTCTCTGACCTGCTGTTTGGGTGTGTATGGCAGGCTACGCTCTGATGCCGGCGGCCAGGCTGGACCAGTCGGACTCGAGCCACAGCGAGATCTCCTCGCGCTCCAGCATCGTGAGTAACTGCTCGGTGGACTCCGCGCCTGCCGGCCCCTCCGAGGAGCGCGGCAGTGGCAAAACCGCCAGCCAGGCGGAGCCTCCTGCCCACAGCCAGGCTGCACCAGGCTCCTCCAACCACGTCCAACCCTGCACCAGGTAGGGCTGCTGCAGCCCAGACTCTCTCTCTCTCCCTCTCTCTCTCTCTCTCTCTCTCTCTCTCATGCTTGTGTTTAGTGACTGTTATGCTAGATTTCGAGCTATAAAAACAGTCAGGAAATTCAAAACAAATGCATTAAACGCAGTAGTTTACTGGATCTCTGCGTGATTTTATGTGATGGATTAATACCGTATCCGTTTTTTATATGAGCAGTTTTTAATGTCCACAAAGGAAATGGTTTTTAATAGAGAGACCATGATTCCAGCTCTAACACAAGCTGTGTGATATAAAATGTAACGATGGGTTTCTGCGTGTTGCCTCTGCTTTTCCATCTGTCACCTTTCCTTATTCTCCATTGGTTGTTTTAATACCTCGGAATCAAATCCTGTGGGTCTATTGAAACGTCTTTTATTTCTCGCTGCAGTAAAACATGCAGAGCGATCCCAGTTCAGCTGAGTACGTTTTCATCATCTTGGACAGACACTGTGTAGTCGGAGTTTATTTTACAGCCACGCCGTGGATTCGATTTATTTATCTGCACCACAAACCAGTGTCTCTAGGTATCTTTAATGAGAACTGCTAACCTTGCTGCTTGGCTGCAAAGTGTCGAGCAGAGAGGAGTTTTTTTCCTGGTCTTTGTTGTTGAGCTTTTGTCAGAGCCATTGTGCCACACCTGTGTTGTTTATTTCACTGCGCACCGTTTCCCCTCCTAGCTCGTCCTTGGCGAGGCACACGGTGACGAGGGGCTCCACGTTCACCTCCTCCACCAGCGGCGAGGAGCTCGCCCCGCCTGACCCCGCCGGCGCCTCCTCCTCCGAGGCGGCGGACAGCGGCCGCGGCAGCTGGACGTCCTGCTCCAGCAGCTCCCACGACAACGTGCAGATCCTTCAGGCCCAGCGCGCCTTGGAGCTGGCCAACCACAGGCAGCCTCCCATGGGCGGGCCGATCGCCGAGACGGAGGGGGGCCTCGGCCGCTCCAGGCAGAGCTGGGCTTCCTCCGGCTCGCTCTCGGACGCCTACGAGGGGAGCTACGACACCGTGAAGCGCAGGGCTGCCGAGCGGCCGGGCGAGGAGGCCGTGTACAAAACGGTCACGTCGACCACAGACAGAGGCCTCATAGGTGAGAGGCCGTCCTGGCTGCCTCAGGAACCCTGACCCAAGCTGCTGGTCCTAGTTGTGTATTTGTGTAATGGCACAGCAGCAGATTTGGCGCACATTGCTGTCCTTGTTTGGTTACTGTGTGGTGTGTGACCCAGCCACCCCATCCCCAGTCAAAGTGATGCTGCTTCTGATCCCATTTACTCCTGCTTCAAAGGGGGCCCTTAAAAATAACAACAAAAAAAACAACAATATATATTCACACACACACACACACACACACACTCGCACTAAAGGGAAATAGCACCTCACAACTCAAAAAAAGGGAACTGCCACAAACCTGCTGCTGCCATTACTCTTGCATGCTGTAAATGTGTTTTATTTATTTATGTGCCCCGTTACTTTGTGGACACCACATTAATTTTCGTGCTCCATTGTCTTTTGTTTGCTTTCTGTTCTCCCCTCCCCTCTGGCCACCACTCCCTCCCTTTATCACCCCCCACCCCCCCACCTCCTTCCCGCTCGCCGGCAGTGTACTGTGTAACGTCGCCCTGCCAGGACGATAGATACAGGGCCCCGCCGCCGACCCCGCCGGGCTACCAGGGGCTGGCCCTTGCCGAAGCGCAGGCGCGGGACGGAGGACCGGCGCGCCCCGCCCACGCCAGGCCGCCCGACTATAGCGTCGCGCTGCAGAGGTCCAAGCTGTTGCTACACGGCCCGGCGGCCCTGGCCGAGGGGCGGAGGCCGACTCCCGGCCAGCGCGGCTCCCTCACCGTAGTCCTCCAGGCGCTAGCAGATAGCGAGGAGGGTACGTGCCCGACGCGCCGATCACGGGCCGCCCCGGGCCGGCCGACGCGTGCCGAGCCGCAGGCCTGGTCGCCTGGAGACGAGCTTAGAGATGTGAACGCGCCTTTAACGGCGGCTCAGCCTGGTCGTGCTGACGATCTACGGTGACGTGAACACTCTAAGCTCGTTGCTTAGCAGAGTGTGTTGTAATTGTATCTGTTATATGTAGTTATATGTAGTTTCTTGTAGTCTAGTGTTATTTGTGTTTCTTTTCTGACTGGTGATGGTGTTTTTTCTAAATGTTTATTTTTTTATTTTATTCTTTATTGTTTTCTGGTCTTCACTCAGACGTTTTTTTTTCCCTTCATCTTTGTCTCTTGCAGATGAGCAGGTGTCAGCGGTGTGACTCCAGCAAGGTGTGTGTTTGTGTGTTTGTGTGTGTGTGTGTGTGTGTGTGTGTGTGTGTGTGTGTACTGACGAATAAGGGGTCCAAAGCGTTGAAGACAGCTTCATAAGCTAAAACACCTTCATGCTGAGCACATCCCCCTCAACACCATACAGTGCCACACAGACCCGTGTAATGCCAAGCTTTGTACTCCACCCCCCGCCCCAGACCACCTGTGTTTGATCAGTCCGCACACGCTAAAGTCCTGAGCTCATCCACGACTCTTCTCTCTTTTGCATCCTGTTCTGTGAAGCAGATGAGGGGAGTTTATCTGCTGTGCGACAGATCCCTTTCCTTCCTTTTGTTTAGCCAGATATCATTTAAACCAGCTTTTATTTTATTTGTGTTTATATATCCAATGAACAAAGAGTCTTGCAGAGTTTACATATTAAGTTTTTGACCTCATGCAAAAGGCATGAATACTGCATTTTAAATTCAGCTGCAAAGCTTTTCCAACTGAAGAATCTTGTGTATCTATTGTTACGTGGGTCTATTGTGGGTGTATGTGTGTGTGTGTGTGTGTGTGTGTATGTGTGTGCGTGCCTGTGTGTGTGCGTGCGTAAAAGAAAAAGTGTTTTATTGTACCTCATCAAATGCTAAGCTCTAAGTGATATTCCAACAAAATAAAAAATTTTTAATGATTTTTTTTAGCGTATCAGACCAGAGGTATTTGATGTGTGTACTATTGAAACAGTATTGGTATATTTACAGCTCATGCAGCTGTTTTTATTTCTCAGTTTGGAGCAAACGGAGCATGTAATGATTGTAAACTCCTGTGAGCCTGCAGTGTTTGGAGCCGGTCCTGTCAGGGTGTTTACAGAATCGGAGCGGGCCTGGCCAAGCCTGTGATGCAGCTTCATTCACTCCCGTCGTCAGAGGCACTGTAGAATACCTCACCTTGAACGTGTCTCCCAAACTTGGATTTGCAAGTGCTTGCTTTTAGTGGACATTCTTGATGTGCCCTTGACATCGAGTTCACTTCTTTAATTTTTGGTCTTACATAGTCGACATAATTGGCTTGGGTATTTATTTTTTAAATATTTGTGTAAACATGCACAGCTAGCTAGAGATAGTATGATTTCTAAAAAATATTATGTTTCGACGTGGCTCAAAGTCAGATTTATTTATATAATGCTTTTTAGCCATTGCCGCAAATCAGCTTTTCAGATGACTGAGTCTGATCGTCTACAAAGTGAAACATCAGAGAAATTTTTAATATTTTAGAGGAGTTTCACTTGCATCTCAGGCAATTGTGCACGCCGACTTCAATCTTCAACTGCTTGGTTACTCGGAGACCAAATTATTAGGTACTTCTGTGGTACACTGCTGTCCGTTTAATAAACTGTGCTGTACATGTTTATAAGAGTCCGTGGGGGGCGGAGCTTAGCTGCTGTAAAATATTAAACATTTGCTACTTTATTGCCGCTTCAACGACACTGTAGAATCATAATTGTGGTATAATTAGGCATGTGTCCAGATCTAAAATGCGTAACTTTTAGATGCTGGATTCTTTGAATGTGTTTACAGTGATTCTTACAATTTGTTTACAGTGTTCATTGGAGCTACTTGTTGTCTATGACATGTTGAAACGAAGTGTATTATTTTATTGTGCCATGCTGAGTTGAGCTATTTTTTTCCTTTTAAAAGCAATAAGGATTATGTAGACGCAGCTTGTATTACGGTTTGGTTGGTCATTTTAATATACTTGTACCTCATACACCATTTCTGTTGTAAATGATGTGTAAATATTCGTTTTGCTACGCCTTCTGGTTGTACATATATACAAAGAGAAACAAGTCTTGGTGTCGAGGGGACAATATATTTATATGCTAGATGTGCATTTTCTTTTCTTGTTAATGGCATTTTGACATTTTGTATAGTATTTTAAATATACCAGATTAATTGTTGCTTTCTGCAAGTATATATTATTTGTACATTATATTATAAGTAAACCTTAGTTAGCTAGGGTTAAGATGTGGACAAAATGTATTATATCAAGGGATAAAAACTGGAGTATTACATTTTTTTCCTTTCCCAACAATGACTTGAAGATACTAATGGTAATATAATATGAATTTTTACAATAATATGAATTTTATTTTTTTCTTTATTGTAAATTAATGTTATTGATCATGTATAGTAGAAGAGCCCTCTATATAAAGTCTGTATTTTGAATATTTTATTAAAATAAGTCATGGTTATGAATGCTCCTACCATCACTACCACCATTACTCTGTTACCTGGCAGAAATCCAAACTCTTCGCCACCTTCTCGATGTTTAGATGGTAGAACATTTCATGTGCATTTGTTGTAAAACCAGAGTCCACGGTTAGAGTTGAGCTGCAAATACAGGCTTAAGGAAAAGTAATGAAAGTTTTCTCTACGTTTTTTTCTGTTGAGTTGCTTCGAAAACCTGGAAATCTGTGCATGTAATAACCCTGATGACTTTAAAAACGTCCTGCTAGTGTCTTACATTGAACATTGAAAACATTTTTGTTCTGTTCAAACGGCTCCGTGGTTTAGTCCACAGTGGTAGTTTTAAGCCTTCCTTAAATGTCTATTCAGTATGTACTTGCTGGTTTATTAATACACTCTCTTTACATTCTGTAGAAGGAAAATGGACTGTGTTCATTCTCTTCAGCAGAGCACCTCTTAATTCCACAGTCAGCGATTGGTAAACCTTTGTATGTTGCCATCGGCTTTCAGGCTTAACTTGACAGTTGTCAAGTGGAAATGTTTAATTAACGAAGTGCAGTGGTAATCTATTGAGGTGATAGGTTAGGCTTATTGATCCCACAATTTACAAACATTAACATTTGATCAGCCGTTGAATTTCCTGAGAGGAAAAGTCATTCCTTCATCTACCAGCTCACTCTAAATCCGATTGTGGGTTTAGAAGGAGGACTTGGGTCCTCCTTTATATATATAAACATTAAACAATCTGAAATAGTCATTTGGCCCAAAAATAATTGTTTCAGGCTACCTAGTCAGTTTACCCCCTCACTAGATTATTCTGTGTGGGTATTCTGAACAAAAGAAGCCTTACCCTAGTGCTATTCATCACACTGTTTTGACCAGATCTAAAGTTGGAACTTTTGTTTAAGACATGATGGATCGAGGATACTGTTAGCCCAGAAAACTCAACTGGATGCGTGATGTCGAAGTACTAATTTTGTCCATTAATGAGTCCTCTAAATGATGAGACACTTATTTAATAAGACTAATAAACGTGATAACCATTCAATGAGATGTTTATGCCTTTGTTAAAGGTAGTTAAAGCATGTCTTTTTAGGTCAATACCTGCTACATCTATCAAGTTTTGGTTTCAGGTCTGTCTGAAATGGCCCAAGGCACCACTGTGAGAATCACTTTCTGCTGCTCTGTGTCTGTATGTTCTCAGAAACACAGGATGGCAGTCACTGAAATATCTGGCAGTAATGCTAATCTAGTTGTGCAGTCCAGCACAACTCTAAATGTTCAAGCTTCATGTAAAAGTGCAGTCATGCTTTTTTGTTTGCTCGCTTTATTGTTGTTTACTTCCTTTGTGTTTGAGCCTCCCCTCCCCCCATGGCGTTGCTGTTATAAACATTACCGTATGTCTTTTAGAAAGACATTTTCATGTATTCTCTTGTATTTTTACTAATAATTGTAAATAATTTGTATATTTTTGTTTGATAGAATGTTTAAAAAATACATGGAATTCTACAGCCATTAATAGGGGCAGTAATAAAATGTTTAATGTTTAACCTCTGCATGTCTCAATAATTACTTACACTTTGAACCAAAACAACCATTAGGGGAGACCAAACGCAATGCAAGTAAATAGAGAGAAACAAAGTTATTGTAGTTTCTCATCATAGTGTTTTGTTTGCTTGTTTTTTTTCTGCAGTTTTTAATTTTAATCCAGAAAAAAACTGACACCAGCAAAAAAGCAAACAAACATTTTAACTATAAGGTAAAAGGGCAAACTGTCAGCCTTAGGTGGAGAGATTTACAGGTATATTGAACAGATGGACGACGGCTGCGCAGCATAAAGAAAATGTCTTAAAACATTAAGAACACTATAGAGACCATGACCAACACTTTTAAATGACCTCTGATCCTTTATTACAATATATTTGCAATCAACCAGTATCCCTGGTTACTGCTTTGATGAAGAGCCCCAGAGTTCTCGGACGGTCTTAATCCAGATGAGACGGAGATGAGCCGGTACCAGAGTGTTAGAATAAGGATCGTGGGTAAGAAATCTTAACTGGAATGAGGATCATGGGTAAGAAAACTACATGATTTGAGGCTTGTTACCTTGTATGTCCAACATGGTGGTGCAGGCATACACAGAACCACCAGTTTATTAGGTAGTCTCATTTAGTAGTCTGTTTACTCGCTTGTCTTGTTTTCTGGATAGCTTTGTCATGTTTGAAGTGACTTCTGTCATGAATGGCCCTTTTAAAACAAGGTCATGTCTGGACATGTGTGTCTATATTTAAATACACACCACGTTGTGTGATGTTAAGCGTTTGTGTAAACTTTACAACTGTGTTTAGAGTATGTGCATTAGAAAGATCCAGCTAGTACCAACACAGTTTACTCCAGTACACATGACTTACGAGTACAACTTGCATTTGACTGGAATGCATAATTAACTTAGTTATTGCTATGATATATGTATATGATATATGTACCTAGTGAGTACTTGGTTTAGCTGCACTAGAACCAGTTCTCATGTTTTTATTAATGATCTGACTGAAACCAGTTTAATCTGTTTCTTTTGGTCTGAATGCCGAGGCTTGGAGTAACATGGCTTTTGGTCAGGCTTATGATGAATGTATAGGTGATTTGTAAAATTACATTTCAAGTTTGGCTTTATTTCCAGTGTTACAGATGTGTGGTCTGTCATGAGTAGGAAGCTTTGTGCACCACAGCCTCTAAACACACTCTGTTTGGGAAGTACTATGCTTAAACCACTTGGTTAAAGTGTAATATTCCAGTGAGACAAAATTAACTCTCAAAACCAAATATGGCAGAATATTTAATAGATCTATTTTACACTAATAGATTAAGTAAATTCTAAAGTTAAGTGCTTGTTTAAGACAACCACGCCATGAAAGATCCCTTCTAATAGCAAAACATTTGTCCAGTGGAAGTGGATTCATTCATTAAGAAGTTAATAATTCTTTATAACTGATATCTGATGAACATGGGTGGTAAGAGGGGATGTGAAAATGCACGTATTGAGACCTGAATGCTAAATGCCAAATCAAAGCAATGGGAGGTTCACAGAGAATTTTTCAGGGTGGTAAAAAGGCAATTCTTCCATGAAAGCTCTTCTTTCTCTTAGGGATTTCTTCAGCTAAGTTCTCTGGAAATTACTCTGATGTTACACACACATAATATATTATACATCATAACCCAGGAGCACCTCACCCCCAAAAGGAAAGTGAGATGATTAAAAGAAGAAAAATAATCGTTGCAAATGAATCACCCATTAAATTTTATACTCTAGAGTACCCAAGATTCTAAGTTTCTATTTCACTACTCTAACACAAACTCAACAAAGAAGTAGCCATCACATTCCTATCAAAAATGGATTCTTCACTGTTTCACACATATAAGACATAAATATACTTTATGTATTATTGAATGCTTGTGTCTAATAAAAAATGCTGATAAGGTAAAATAAAACTGTCTTTCAGAAAAGCATTGTTTAGCTTTTATTACTCGTCTAAAGACCCATTCTGGCCCAGTCAACATGAAGTTTAGGCCTCTACCCTTCATGTGTTTGAGAAAGGAGACAGAAGGTCTTTGAGGTGCTGATAAATGGTTTGGCTTCTGAGACAAAGCCTCTCCTTCTGTTAGTCAACCCTAAAGGCCAAGCCGATCAAACTCATTCCTCATTGTGGGACAAATATAGCTGATCTTGTGCTCTCTCACATCAGTGTTGGCCATAGCTTGTATCATACGCCTAGCGACTTTAACTCCAATTAAATACTGAGCAACCTCAAGCTCTGCAATTTGTCAGTGTGTCCTTACGTTTTAAACTTTTAAACACTTTGTATGAGTTATGACTCAAACTATTATGATATCTACAGCATGGTGTCCGTTTGTTTTTTTAACTTGGCGTTCAGGTTAAAAGGCTGGGGGAGTGACTGCAGTTCCAAATAAAAACTCAAGGGGGCAGTGGCCGTTCATTCCAGAAAGTTACAATATAAGTTCTGACTGTAAGAGCCAAATGGATGAAGGAAAGAACTGTGAGGAGACTGTTAAAATAATCCTCTTTTTCTGAGCGTGATTACCCATTTAATTACAGCACAAACTGGCAAAAACAACCTGATTAAGCCTTTGTCGAGGGGATGTCTCAATTGTGTTTTCCCTCATTTGCTGCTTTTCCCTTCGCGAATCAACATATGCCTCCCTGAGACGCTTTTAATCGCTACTGTTAATGGCTAAGCGACGAAGTTCATGTTGCGAGCTTCTGGTGTATAATACTGGTCGATGGTCAGCACTGAAGTGGAAACGAAGAGGGAGGCTCTGGGCACTCACTCCACTTAACCGCGCTAAAGTTCTGCAAAAGTGTAAGAGGAATTTTTTTTTATACTGTTGAAAACAATATGACGACATTGTGCCCTTCAGGAAAGTAGCAAATTTGAGGTCAACTGAGCACTTGAGATACTAATAAGAGTCAGTTGTGTGAGTTACGAATCAGTTGTGTGTATTTATGGCCTGAAGGAAACTTCAGTGGATATTGAACATGCACTGAAAAGTTTAGTCCAGAACAAAAGTAAGAAACTCGGATCTGTTAACGTTACTTGATACTAAAGGCCACTATGAGGAAAATATAATACATTAAATACAAAATTAATATAGCCAAGTAGGAGTAGTTAGAATAGCTGAAAAATCGTATATAAGTTGTCATACGGTATTGCTGCTACATAGTGTTAACTCATTCAGACTGTAATGATATGAAAAAGCTCGTAAAACTGTTTACTTATGTTCATGTATGTAAACAAATAAATAAAACTAGTTCCTACCCATCTAAGCAGGAGAGACAGTGGTTTAGTGGTGAATGACAGAGACACAAAGAAATCCACTAGTTTTGTGTTCTCTTCTGTTTCCTCAGTCAGGGTTAATAAAGGAGATTGTGTGTGCCAAGTCTGATCATTCCAGTGACAGAGAAGACTCGAAGGTCATCCCGTGTCACAGAGAAACAGTCCACCAAGAAACGAGCCCTGAGCTCAGACTGGATATAGACTCAGATCAAAGTCTCCAGTCACGTAACAACACCAATTTATTCTGATAACGACCCTTATGTGAGGTGGACTAAAGCTGTTATCATATGAATATTCCTGGTCACACTTGCTGGGTTTGTTTGTTTGTATTACTATTTTTTAATTAATATATATTGATTTCAATGTTATAGTCAATATCGGTTAGTAGAAAGGAAGTTGTAAGTGATACATAATTTCAATATCAGTCAATATCAGTTAGTAGAAAGGCAGTTGTAAGTGATACATAATTTCAATATGCATTGTTCTGTTAAAGCTCGATGAGTAGATTTATCCACCGTGTGTCATCTACCTGTTAACTTTGACATTACTTCTTTAGCCTGGGGCAATTTAACAGCCTTTCCATTTTCTCTGTCTCTCTATGGATTATTCCTCATTTGTTTTTGTATGTACATATATTTCTATAGTTGAAATTAATCTAGTTGTAATATACCAACTGTTTTAATCTAAAACTACACTAATCCACAGTTAACAATGTATTTTAGTCTCCCCTTTTATTACCATCTTAAATCAGTTTTGCACCAAACAATTTAAGACTCGTTCAATTTGGACCACTTGTATATAAAATGAATGCACTGATGATTAGGTTTCTTTGTTTATTCCATGACTTTTAATTGCTATTTTAGTTAGTTGTATGTTTAGTTGTACGTTTTATTTCTGCATTGCCCTAATTTTTCCTGGGATCGTGATAAACCTAAACGATGACACTTTATTATGTAGATAAAGAAATGTATGCTGAAATGTTACTGGATCCAGTAGTCAGTCAGTTAATTCCTGTGGAAACAAATACAGTCTTACTCAGTTCAGTGATACCCTGCTAAACCCATCTACCCTGTTTCGGCTCTTCTCCCTAGGAGTGCATTCTGACTTTGTGAATATGTTGTTTTCAAATAAAGAATTGTTGACACTAAGGAATATACTCATGCTGCCTAACAGTATGTTATCCCAAGTGAGCCAGGGCTTGGTACAGCAGGGGTGCCAAAGAGTAACAGCTGGGTTGGGAATCAAGATATGGATGCATACTATTTATGTGTAGTGTTTCGATAATAAATGCTGAGCCTATACAATGATCCTCTGCAGTATGATAGATTATGTATTTCTGTAGGATGCATGACTATGGAAGCTTTATGAAGTTTAGTAAACCTGGGTTCTGGTTTCAAGGTTGAGCATCCCTGTGTTATAGGATAGCTATAGTTGAGCATCCCTGTGTTATAGGATAGATTTGGTTGAGCATCCCTGTGTTATAGGATAGCTATGGTTGAGCATCCCTGTGTTATAGGATAGATTTGGTTGAGCATCCCTGTGTTATAGGATAGATTTGGTTGAGCATCCCTGTGTTATAGGATAGCTATGGTTGAGCATCCCTGTGTTATAGGATAG
>JAOXYF010000003.1:12226442-12236644 GCA_028565775.1 Sternarchorhynchus goeldii | reverse complement strand
TGGTTGAGCATCCCTGTGTTATAGGATAGCTATGGTTGAGCATCCCTGTGTTATAGGATAGCTATGGTTGAGCATCCCTGTGTTATAGGACAGCTGTGGTTGAGCATCCCTGTGTTATAGGATAGATTTGTCTGTCCCTCCCAAATTCTGTATTAAATGCTGATCAGGCTCATTTGTACTCACACTTCATTGTATGGCTGAGGGAACAGTGAAGAAGTGGTGTGTTCACTTGTAAAAACGTTATATCTGGCTTGAAAATAAATATTACTATAGTATGTTGTTAATGTATTACAAAATGCAAATTAAACAAATTGTGAAATGTTTCCAATCTATTGCATTTGGTATGGTAAGTATTTTCATATTGAAAGGACAGAGAGATAAAGTTGCATGTTAATGTAATGTAATTATGGATCAATCTAAATTGTAACATAATCAGTTTTATGAGAACCTTGATAGTAATATTACATTTTGACATATGCAGGCTCTTACAAAAAACTGCTATGACTTGTAAAGCCATATCCATATACATTTACTTTCCAAAACAGCAGACATGAATGGACAACTTTACGTCATACTTCTGGTCTCATGCCTGTAGAGCATGTTTGTGTTTTGGAGATTACAACCACCAACCTGATGAAAGGCCTCTTTTCTTTCATCCTTCATAATCTGTGCTTCTCCTCCATCTCTGCAAGAGCAAAGCATATTCCAGGACCAGTAATTGGCACAAACAGACTCTTGCTGGAAATCATGGAAGTCATTTATTTTGTGCTGCAGAGGGACAGCCATCCGGTGTATATTTTCCATTCCATGCAGCTGATATTTGCTTTGCTGTCTGGGTTGCTTTGCCAACCCTTGTTTCCTAAGACATATCCATATCCACACAGCCCCATCTCCCTGACACACACAACCCTGACTTACAGATGGGGAGTGAGACGCATCAAACATTTGTAAAAAGGGTGTGAGAACAGGCTGTTTGAAAAAACAACCACGCATTGTCCCATCATGTCTGAAGAATCGGAAGCCACACAAGATGGTGATTGTCTTCAATTTCATTCCCTCCTTATTCTGCTCTCGTATCCCCAACCTTTTTCAGACTTTAAACAAATGCCCTGTGATGGCCAAGCGCTACGTTCAGTTCCTCCACAGCAAATGTGAACCAGTGTGGCTGTGTGTTGGAGTGAGCAGTATCTCTGTACACTTTAATATCTTATGCAGTACGAGTTTCATGTGTACTGGTATTTGTAGTGATAAATGCTCCCATGATGATAGTAAAAGTAACACTACAAATATGTTCAAAATAGCTATGTTCGAACTTGTTCACTGTGGTAACAATACTGCACCAAATTGTGTCAGCCATTTTGTAGTGATTGAAATCAATGGTAAATTTGACTCCCAGTTTAGTTTTTAGTATAGTTTACTTTCGTATGCCCTCAATGCATCGTAAACGGTAAGTTCAAAGTTGATGGATGTAGGCATAAATAGAAAAAAGTTACTCTGTGAAATCATGAAGTATCATTTTCACAGCTTTTTGTGTATGTTAATGTCTGTCAGGATGCAGAGTTTTAGTTAGAACAGAAGAAATGCTTACTGAACCACCATTTGCCAACAATATGGGGCAAATCAGAGGATACACAAATCAAATGAATGAAATGATTATTATTTAGAACATGATTTCTAAAGGTTAACAAATATAGCTTCACAATTAAAAATACCAGAAAACTATAAGGGCAACTTCTGAAGCTATAAACCTGCCTAAAAGAAAGACAAGTATTTAATGGACAGTGAATTGCACAGTTCGAGGGTCAACACTTTTCCAAAAATCACAGTTGATTGCAGGACTTATCGTGAAGTAACCCTGTAGAGCAACAAACACAGGTGTATTTATCATTTAAAATGTCGTAAAAAAGAAGTGTCTTGAAAAAGCAATCCCCATTTTAAAATATGTTTGAGAACAATGATGATGTAAAGCTTGTAGTTCCAAAAAACTTGGGGATCTTTTTAGGATACATTTTGCACTCATAAATCAGTAATCAGGTGATTTTACACCAAAATCTGCAGGTTACAACTGAGCTGTGGCGAGATTACAGTGGATTACCTAATCATACCTGTAATCCACATAAACATAGTTCACTGACCACAGAAACATGCTTTTGTTGTGGCTATCCCAGTTTTCTATTGAGCTGAATAGGAGACTCCACAAGTGTGGTCCAAAGAGCTAGAGAGATCTGCAGAGAAATAATAGGCATTAATATGTGTTATCTCACCTAATCCAGAATTATAAGAAAAGTCTCAAAGAAGTGCTCTTGGCAAAGGGACAGTACACAAAGTATTAAATTCAATAAATGTAACGTTTTTGAGAAAATGTTTTTTATCTTTGAGTAACCTTGTTGAAGGTTCACATTTCCCTCATCATTTTAGTTTAAGCCTAATAACCAACATATGTATTTTTCTTTTTTGAATCAAAGGGGCCAATAATTCTAGAGAACTCTGTACAGTTGTGTGTGTGGGGGGGGGGGTGCTCCATGCTGCTCCTGTGCATAAAAAGCTTTTTTAAATTCTGCCCTGTTTTATGCTCCATTACTCACAGGTGCATTTTTCACAACTGTCACTCTCCCTCTCTCAGTGATTACCTAGTCCTAATGATTTATACAGTATGAGCATAAATAACCCTGGGATTAGCTACCTCAGCTTGCAGTTGCCCCGTAAACTAAAGTGCTTTTTTCTCAGCGGCTTGGTTTTGTGAGAGGATAAAGGAAAATCAGCATGGGAAAATCAAGGTGGGAAAAATCACCAGTTACTGTACACAGTTTATTTTTATTTATTTACTTCTATATACTCTTACATGATTTATATATCAGAGATTCACCCAGTCCCTTTTTAATTTATTCACTCCTTCATACTCTACTATGATTTATATATCAGAGATTCACCCAGTCCCTTTTAAAGCTGGCATGTTTAGGTTTATGGGAGGTGGTAGATGAAACAAGATAAATGCCAGGGGTTGATGGAACCTTTAGGTACTATATTTCCATCCCTGGTTCCCAAACAAGAGCAAACCTACAGGCTTCATCATGTTTCAGATCTTGCTGTAAGATCATGTACCTGAATTACTGTCACCATATTTGGTCTTTTTCTTCAGACGTTTGCACATGCCATTGATGGTATGGGCGTAAAATGAAAGACATAAATTAAAGGCATTCAGCTGCTGCAAACAACCGACACCTTTAATAGATTATTTGTTTGGCTAAGCCATTTGCAAACTGGCTCAAATGAATCCGGCAAAACTAAACATGTCTGCTTTTATCAGCTACCCCATACTGACTGCAGCGAAGACAGAGGTCATCACAACCTAATAAATATCGGAGAACCACTGTGACCTGTGTGACTTCTAATCACTGTATCATTCTATTGCGTATTGACTGCTCTAGGTGAAGTTTTGGTGTTCATTACCTTTTTTCACTTGATTGCCATGGTCCCTAAGGAATGGTGAAAGGACACATTCATGTAATGATTTTACCTTGTTGAGGTCAACACAGCAGTAAAGTGGAAAGGGCTTCAGTACACTGTTATATATTGGTTGTAATAGATATGAAAGGTCATAATGGATTTAGATCCAGCATCTTTCACTGCATTTTTCACCACTCCAGTATATTTTAATCCTAGCGAATTATGTCTTATTTAGGTAGATGTTATGTGAAAAAGTTAGCATTATATTTTTGTTTTAGGTTATATTTCTATGGGTAGTCATTCTTTCACTAAGATGGTGTTTCTAAAAAGCAAATAGCACTATTCTTGGTGAGCTGTCCAGAGAAGAGACCATCAATATGCAGGCAGAGAAAAGAGATTCATATGTACTGATTAATGCAGCTGTTCACACAATAGATTACTGACAAAAAAGAAATGGTTTTTTTACATCATCTTCTTCTTCTTCTTCTTCCTCTCTAGTTTTTTGTGCCTCACCAAGAAAACAAAATTGCCGGAGAGAACTTTGTTTATGACACCTGCCTTACTGTGCTGCCTTGTGCTGACTATTGCAGTGATCCAGTGACTATGGCAATAATCCTGTGACTATTGCAGTGATCCAGTGACTATGGCAATAATCCTGTGACTATGGCAGTGATCCAGTGACTGGATGGACCTTGCTGCAGTGCTTATGTGTTTGGAGAGGCAGGGATGTCGGCCACCTTTACCAGGTTTATCAGGGACACGGGGACACTACGCACATGTCTGACCCAGACAGGACAGTCGTTGGATCTTGAGCTTTGCCTTGACAGTGAACTCTGCGATTTCCTTTGCCTTGCTGTCGAGCTGAAGTGCTTACCCAACCCCACTGCAGGGGCTCCCCTGTCCTTCTCCTCATAAACTCTTCACTTCTCTGACATCTTTGGAAATGCCCCACAGACATAGTTTTGACTTTGCCCATTTCCCCTTTATCGGATATGAAATCCCTCTGGCTTTGAACAGTTTGTTTAATATACAGTTGCTCCTCAGACGTACTTGTGGGTCAGAAGTGGATAGGTGAATCTTGACCCCTCTTGGCTTTCTGCTGTATATGCAAATCACTTGCTGTGTGTGCTGCAATGCATGTTGGGAAATGTTAAGCCCTTTTGCCTCTTTGCCAAGGCCACTCAAGGTTTTCTTTTCACACCATATAATGTCTCCCTTGTTATCTGACCCCATGCACATGGCACGTTTTATTTGGAGATATGGGGGTGATGGTGTGAATAGAGTATGTCTTATTGGAGAGGATACTGTGTGTTTGTGTAAAGAAAGAAAGAGAGAGAGAGAGAATGAGAGAGAGGGGTAGATGCTGCTGAGTCACTCCATGCAAATAAACGACAGAGATATAATGTACCTGAAAACCTGCAGTATGTCCAGGGAGAGGTTCACACTCAAAACAAGCCTTATTTTGTGAGAGATGCGCTAGTCACTAAATGGATTCAGTCTGGCACAGATTTGTAGTCATCAGCTAAGCTTGTGTTAATATGCTTCAATTTATGTAGACTTGTAAAACTGTTTATTTAGCTTGTTTCCCTGTTTCCTCAGAAGTTTTCATTACAGAAACTGAACAAAAGGAATTCTGAAAACGTATCTTCATGTAATTTTCTGAAACTAAATCTTCGTAAGAATCTGCGTGTGCTTGTGTGTATGTGAATGTCTGTTTATATGTGTGTATGTATGTACTGTAGATATTTTCAGCATGTGTTGACAATAGGGTTGCAGTGACGTGACAAAATGGATGCTGTATGGAAGATTCCTCAGTTGCAGACGCTTTTCTCCTCTGTGATCGTCCTAACAAATAATACAGGCAAGACATTACTGTGCTTAAGGGCAACCTGAAAATTATGAAATTTAAGGTGTCAGTTAGAGTTCCAGTATTAAGAATTATATCATACACCATGAAATAATTCTCCTTTTGACAAGACTTTTGTTATGCATAAACAGATCAAATTGATCACACCTGAAATGAATGGAAAATTAGCTTAAATTGTGTTGATACATTTTTTAATTTGCTGTCTGTTTCAGGATGTGATTTAATTATGCACATATCCCTTTAATAGCATTAAGGGGAAAACACTTTATGTAGTTAAGCACATAATCCAGAACCTTGCTATCTTTATGTAGTTAAGTACATAATCCAGAAGCTTGCTATCTTTCACTAGAGCTTACAAATATTCACCTCACTAGATAGTCTTTCCTCACTGAAGCTCAATAAAATACTCTGGATATTTCTTTTGCTCTCCCCAAGGACTCTTCCTTCCTTCTTATCTAATGAACAAAATAACCAAATATATTTGAGTGCTTCTACTCACATACATGAACAGATCACTCTCTTATACAGTGACCTTCTTAGAGCCCTGCTATTATGCCAAAATGCAAGTGTTCCAAGAACTCACTGGGAACACTTTAGACTTTAGAGCCTAGCTTTCACATTGCACTAATACACCCAAATAACCCTCTGAAGTACTTGGTCATTAGCTGATGATTGGAGTCATGTCTGCTGAATCAGGGAGCTCAGTGCTCTGATCTGCTGCAGCTGCCCAGGATTCAGAGTAGAATAACGCTGCTCTGCTCTCTATTGCATGACATGGCCAAATCTACGACCACAGCTTCGCTACCCCTCAAGCTTATTCCACAAATTCATCATCTTTTATTCATGCCATGGACTGTGATAAATAATAACGGGTCCCAAAGGGAAATGACTGATGGCATCATGAGCAGTTCTTACTGTAGTATCTAGCCAAGCTTGTTTTTGGTACCTCCCATACCGAGAGGTGCTTTACCAGTAAAACACCCCCGGGTGCCCTCTAGTTAAATCTCCTGCCCGTACATAGGAGATAGTACTGTCTGAGCTGGGTTTAGTGGTTTGGAGGTGGATGAGCAAACATGTCCACTAAAGCTTTCTTGAAAAAAAGTCACTAGACATCCCAGATCTGTCAGGGTTGATTTCACTCTACGAGCATCCATTGTTCCTCCCTGGTGTTTGTTATTTGTTGCAGTGAGCTACAAATGGTGAGCTAACTTTTAAGTCTCAGTGCACAACAGCTTCCAAACAGACTGATCACAAATAATTAAAAAAACTGCGTAGTATGTTGTCATTGTCAGTAATTCAAGGGCAGCTTACCAAGCCATGTACCCGAGTTCCCCACAGAGACCAGATCAATGCTTATATCACAATGCCAATTTTTACCCTCTATGACCATGTATCAGTCCACATCCCTGATGTGATTACAGGAGGCTCAACTGATCAATCAGATTGTGGCAGTGATGGATTAGAACAGGCTTTCAGGTACTGGGACACAGCTCAGAGCTTCGGACAGTGATGGAGTCGAGGTGAACTGACTGCACAACATTTATTTTTTTATCTATTCATCTTTTTTTGTTGTTTATTTATTTATGCCCCTTCTGGATGCCAGGAAACCGAAGCCTTTGGCACGTCACTCAGAGAATCCTTCATCAGGCAGCTCCATCACAGGCCGGCTCAGTCACAGCAGGAGATGGAAACAATGTTTTGGATCCAGACAAGACCAGACTGCAAACGGCTTTGTATCAGAACTCACTTTAGCCTGGTGTTTGGTTTTGTTTTTAAAAAAGAAAAGTAATGGCAAAAAAGGGAAATAAAGGAGCTTTTTCCTTATATGGATGGTTTTGTATGAAATGCCTTGGTGTTCCTTTTAATCTCGGTATTAATGCTACTAACCTGTGTATTGGTCTATAGCTATTTTGGCTGCAGAGCCATACCTGACCTAGATGAATGGTGGTCATTACAAACCCAGCCTTTAAAGAAAAAATATTTATTCCACATTTCAATGTTATCAATGTTAAATTAATAAACATTATTAGAATCATCCACAGTCAGTTTCTTTTTTATCTTTACATGATCTGTGTGTGTTTATTATATTAGTGTGTAGCTCTTCAGAACTAGAATCAGATATAAATACTCATACAGACATGAAGCTCTTATCAAAGCCAATAAAACAGACATGCAGAGAAGCCAAAACAGAAATAGATAGAGAATATAAAAGTATACATTTTTATGGAAGGTGTAAGTGAGATCATCTCAGATCTTGCCGTGGCACACCCTCTTTCCACTCCAGATGTCTCTATAAAATCAGCACAGATGGTGAGGTGAAGAAAACACGCGGTGCTTTATCAAACAGTCTATGGAGAAGCAGCGTGACGTGATTTAACCAGCGTTTCGAAATAAGAGCTTGGTGGAACCGCTTGGATCATCAGAAGGCTGCAGCACATCCGGTCCTCCTAATGTGAAGCAGGGAGAGGGGGGAGGAAATGAGGGAGATGGTGAGAAGCTGTGGGGAGAGGCGCCGGCCCGTTGCTCCGGTCGCTCACTCATACGCAAGGAGGTGCAGCCATTTTACTGACAACAAATGTCTAACACATTGCTATGGCTCCACACCCCACTGTCCTTCGGCCTTCAACCACGGAAGTGCATACATACACACACACACACACACACCACGGCAGGGCAGATAAACAAAATGGTCTTTAAAAAAACCTGCAAGGTTTTTTAAATGATCCATGATCCATGTTACATTCTGAATTAAATGTCTCTCTCTAGTTAGACTATTTGGCGGTCGTGCTGACCCTAGTCCTATTGGAGTCTAAACTATCTTTTAGACTGTCCTTCGGCCTTAAGCATATCCACAAACCTCTTCCTATCTGACGTCGGACTGACCCAGATCCGAATGTCATCTCAACACCTTCTTAGTGGAGGTCACTTCTTGGAACTTCTCACCCCATCCTTAAGACCAATCATCTAGTTGTTGATTCTACCTTAGAACAATCATTTTACCCCACACCACCACGCTCTTCTTCCACATCATCTCTTTTTTTCTATTTAAACTTTCTATATTGTTAATAAACTTCAGAGCATCTTCTTGACACCTGTGTGTTGTGAATTTGTTCTCCGAGATCTCGTAACGAGGCATCCTGAGGGCTGAACTAATCTCTGGTCGAACCCCTGAAGGTACTCTGTGTCAGTTGGGCTAAACAGAGGCTAAAAACCTAACAAAACCTGACCCTGGGAATTAGGAAGGTTCACTGAGTTTATGATTTTACATGTGTAGTCTCCTTGCTGAAGGAGTTTGCAAATTGCAGTATATTTTGCTGTATTTCCCAGTATATTTTGCTGTATTTCCCAGTATGTTTTGCTGTATTTCCCAGTATATTTTGCTGTATTTCCCAGTATATTTTGCTGTATTTCCCAGTATGTTTTGCTGCATTTCCCAGACTGACAAAATGTTTCTTAAACTGTTAAAACACTTTCCGTATCTCTTTTGATAATTAACCAGGGTCTTGTCCTACAAGACATTCTTGCTGAACATTATGAAATTGATGCTGTCCAATGACAATAACCTGACCTGATCCTGGGTCAATTTTTCCTGTTCATGAAAAAAACTCCACAGACAGGGTAACCCTAGATCTGCAGGCGATGCTTGTAAATTGCTTGTTTCCAAAACAAAGTAAATCATAAATAATCATAAATAAATGCCCCCAAAACAAAGTAAATAAACAAATAAATGTTCTGCATCTCTCATGAATTTTAATACAAACGCAGAGATTACATTTTTATTGGTATTGTAAATCCAGAGGAAAGTGATTGCTAAGGTTTTTATGTTATTTTTGCTGTTTTACCTCAGTGATTAAATGATTTAAAGGGAGTGCAAATTGCAACAGTACTGGAACAGAGGGATGGAGAATCATAATACATAAAAAACAATCAAACAAAATGTACCTTTGGTGAAGAAGCCCTTGTGATGGCACTCACTATAAACATATAGACTCACTATAGACTTATAGACTTGTGAGGCACTCACTATAGACATATAGACTCACTATAGACTTATAGACTTTGCTGAGCATGGGGCACTGCATCATAACAATGTGTGTGTGTGTTTGTGTGTGTGTCCTCTAAAAAGTTGTTGTTTTTTCCCCCCATCGCAGAAAGGTGAGTTTAAAATGACCCTGTTCATACAGCATGTCCCAGAACAACAGTGTGCGTTAAGGTTATGTGTGTCTTGAGAGAGACACACAGCACATTAAGGCAGGGACAGTCTTTGTGGACTTGTGGACTTGTGGCATCTGGTTTGTTTTTATTTCATTCTCTCTCTCTCTCTCTCTCTCTCTCTCTCTCTCTCTCTATCTCTCTCTCTCTCTCTCTTTCTCTTTCATGACTCTCATGACTTTGACACAGGGCCTATCAGGATCAAAGTTCAATGAAAACACAAAAAGCTATTCCTTACTGAGCACCTATTATTCATTACATGGAGGCTCTCTGGGACCAAATGCTTCACTTGTTAACATTGCTTTTATTTTGCTTTTTACTGGCATTGCTCATTTGGTGTGACATATACACTGTATTTGGTATAAAATATAGACATTTGGTGCACTCAATTAACAGTTTTTTTTCCACTGACTTTAAGGACACAGCAACAACATGCTCCGAACAAATATTTCAGAAACACATCAGGGACCTGGAGGATGTTTTCTATCAAAGTCAATGGAACCAGACTTTTAAAGGTACCTGGACCAGAGGTTTAAAGCTAACACTGCCCAAAAAAACCAAACCACATGAATACATCACACCGTTCAGATTTCTGCATTGAGTGTAATGGTGAACATGAGTGGTCCTGACAGAGTAATAATATTCTGAGATCCTTTTCCACTCTTACATCCTCTCA
>JAOXYF010000003.1:12210764-12226260 GCA_028565775.1 Sternarchorhynchus goeldii | reverse complement strand
AAACGTACATCTCACATACCCCTTACTCCCTACACTTGAACCCTATACCCTTTACTGTTACTCCTTAAATGTTTAAGCTAAGCTGTGTACTTTAAGCCATTACTCATTACATTCACTGTACACATGGTACAATTGCACACATACAATTACTTCAGTTGCACCGTGTTCATACATTCTCTAATTTTGATCTGTGTGTGTGTGTGTGTGTGTATTTGTATATGAAAACGACAGCTTTCAACTTTAATGTCTGTATTACTAGCCACATATAGTAATAACATTATTGTATCATGGTGCATTCATTCTCTCACTAAAGGTTCTATATGGCTTTAAAACACAGTGAAAATGACTAGGAAAATCACATATTTATTCATATTTTTGATATCACTGTAGATGATCAGATATGCAAATGTACATTCCTTGGTCCACATGGGAAATCATTATCAGATTATAAATTCCACTGTCCTTAAAATCACTCCATCAATCATGTAATAGCTGAACCATAGGAGGTAATATTTTCACAGGTAATTCTCACTGGCCTCACCTTTGAATGACATCATCCTCTGATGACAGCATCCCCTGAGAATATATGACATAACGATTCCTGAAAGTGAGACTTTGTGTGTGTGTGTGTGTCAGGTCTTAGGTCATAATCTGGTTTCACCTCATTACATTACACAAAATATGACCTCGCTCTCTCTGCAAGGAGCCTCTCTCTGCACAACACCAGCTCGAGTCTGGCTGGAGAGTGCTCCATCCCAACTGACTCGTCACCCTGCTGAGCTCAGACCTGCGAAAGCCTCCCACCCTCAGCAACAGGGTGGAGTTTGCACTGGCACTCACAAGGGCCTGCACGCGTTGCTGTGTGACACCTGCAAATTGACACTAATGAAAATAAACTACTGTTCATTTTTCAACATTTCAAGGTTTATACATCGGAGATACTCAAGCTATAAAACTGTGCAAACTGAGATGTTTATCAGTGTTAAAGGCATCAACAGGTTTGAGTGCTGTGCAAACAGTACGCTCCAATTTGATGGCCGTCACTTATAGATAAGGCAGATGTATTGCAAAATGTGTTTGCTTTCTGTGTGATAGGAGAAGGACTAGGACTTTATCTGTCTCTTTTCTTTCCTCCAAAGAAAGGATCTAAACACCCAATGCAAACAAGTCCCTGGCAGCTGTGGGGATTTAGGAAAAGATCATTCCACTATTTTAGGGCTGTCGGGTTTCCCACAGTCTAACCAAACTGCACTGGAGCCTTAGAGACTGATCATTACTTCAATAAACCCACACCCATCAAGATAAGACCCATTTACTTGTGTTCTGTGTATCGGCATCCAAGACTGATATGGAAATAAAAAATGGTCTCTGCTGTCCTTCTCAGAGTGAAACTGACCCACAATCACTGCTTATTTGCACTATTGTGGCAACACTTGGTAAGATTTAATCCAGTTTTCACATATGTAATATAAATGACATCATAGAACTGTTAAAAACAATGTAAAACTACCTGATTGATTATTGGGAGACAAAACTTGATAGGCATATAGAAGTAAAGGTTAAGTCATATTGATTTGGAGATGTTTAAGAGATCATTAGATTTCAGATTTCTAGTTTTTCAGTCCATGTTGTAGTGTGCTTCATTGACTGTAGCCGGCTCTCAATAAAGGACACAAGTGTCACTGATGGGGCGACTCTCTAATCTCTGATTGCTTCCTCCTCTATTGTACCTCCAGTCTGTGACCTGGAAATCTTTCCAGATGTACCAATTCTTTACATCCGCTTGGAAGATTCGAGGACAAAGGAGAGAGGAGGTGTCCTTTTTTGTATTTTGGATTTTTGTATTGCAGCGTGGGATGTATAACTACAATATAAATTCTTCACCTGTGGATTTGTTTCGGTCATAATTTTGTTCTGTATTTCATATTGATATAATGACTGTCATTTACAAGGAAATGATTAAGCAAAGGAAACAATGATGAACAATTAGCCATGAGCTCCCTCAATGGTGTAATAATTATATTTATTCGTTGTTCTTGAAGAAGAACAATTTGTAGAGCTAATGTTCATGGAGGACCAGTGTTGGTGCACAGCATGTACTATTGCACCTCAAAACCATCAAAGAGCTTTAGAGTTCTTAGATGAAGAAGATCAATAGAAGTTCTCCTCAAATATGATGCCACCCCTATATCTACTACACAGTTCCAAAAACAAATTAGCAATAGCAAAATACATAGTATAATAGTTTTTTCCAGATTAGACTTTTTTTCAACCCTAAGCCCCATGTTAAAAGCCTCAAAAAGAAGATTAGGTGCAAGGAGGGTACCTCAATGGTCAGTCTATTCGAACCATCCTCATCACGCGATGGAGGAGCACGTAATCTAGACGCCCTGAGAAAATGAAAACGGCATGTTGTTAGCACAATGGCTTTTTAATTGTTGCTAATGATATTGCTGCTAATGCTAATGCCTCATGGGAGAATCACTATGTCCTTACATGCTGCCCTCAGAGTCACTTTGCAAACCTGGCAGTTTGCTATCATTTCTTGCTGAACTGCTCTTTTGACAGCAATTGTGGTGCAGAGGTGGCAGTCAATCTAATATAGACCCACATTCAGAACTCTACAAGACTGTATTCCACTCCACGATATTCCATGTCGCCCGAAGGCAATATATCGTTCCTTAAAGAGGCTATTTTGAGAAAAGTTAACTGAATTATAGTGAACTCTGAGTTTGTTTTTACCAAGGACATCCTGCTGTTTGAGGCTTTATTATTTTATCTTTTTTCAGATAAAGCAGTTTGCAGTGAATGCTTTAAAATAAATCTTTCCAAAGAGAAATTAGGCTTCCTGCTGTCTACAAATGTGAAACTGAAAATTTGAAATACATAGGTGACCCTGCATGTCAAATGTTGACTGAGAAAAATAAGGGCTGTTGAACAAGGCAATCACACCTTCAGAATGAAACTTTCTTCCTTTCTCTGTCATGCTATGTCTCCTTATCATCCTGAAAGGCCTTTGCAGATTATTGTGTTCTGGGAGGTTTTATTATTAACATCCATAAAAACGGATGCCTTAAAGATAAAGGAAATGCCATTATGAACATGGCTCTCTACTTGGCTTTTGGATTAATTATTCCAAAATGCCAGTGTTATTAATATGGTAGCATTTACACAATTAGCATAATTTACATATTAACTGATGTAACTCCTTTAGTAACTTTCACATTTTTGAGTATCTAGTTTCCTTTTGATCTCTTAATAGCACTGCATATTATGATGTCATGCTTGGCATATTATGATGTCATGCATCCTTTTTTATCCTTCTGTGTATTGTCCATATGTGCCTAATGTTAAGTCATCTGCTGCAGCAGTTATGTTAAATTTCAGCTCAAGTCCTCCTCTCCTCAAACATAGACCTGACTGGTCTGATGCAGTTCCCTTAGGCTAAATGCAAGAAGTCCTTTATTGTCTCCTATTTTCTCCTGTGTTCTCTCTTTCTCTCTTAGCCAACACTAGTGTTTGCTGATGGACCCCTGCCTTTGTTATCTAGCCACTAAATGTACAATGTTCTGCCTGTTAGCAGGTTCCAGTTTTCAGTGATGGTTAGTTTTATGTTATCATTTTTGTGGTTTTGTTATTTATGTACCTTTTTTGCTGCTTTCTTCTTGTTTCATATAAGCTTCTCTGAGTTGGACATAACCCTTCAGAGTGACCTTAAAAAGCCATCTCACGGACATTTTCAACCTATGAACATTTGTCAGCTTGTATTTCCCCATAGATCATATTGAATTCCCTGTAAATGTTCTTCTCCCCTGCTCAGGAGCCCTGTCAGCTCCACCTCCTCCAGCCAACTGTAGCACCGTATTAGAAACCCATACAGCTTGAGATCACAAAAATGATATATCACTGCTTTGAGTCATAATGACTAGTGCACAGCACATTTCAGATTTGGAAAAATCTTTCCATGATGAAGAGCAATTTGTACATTCAGGTCTGCAAAAGGTCAGAGCCATAAGGAGGTTTAAGGCTGAAGTCATTACCATGTGAAATTTGGCCAGGTCAGCCAACTCATTTAGATCAGAAATAAATTAATTCCAGGGTGTAGTGTACCCTAAACGCTGTTCTAAGACCATTTTTTTCCATCACAATTCTCACCAACTACAACATTTTAAAATGGCAAACTGGACCCTGAACAGCAGCTAAGCTAAACTTCATTATTGCCAATAAATAATGGCCAGTTATAGTAAATTCCATTCATTTATTAACAGAGGAGAATTATATTTTACTGCTCTTGGCAGGTTTTGCCATGTATCCTTGACTGATCTCCAGGGCTTTGGCACAAAGGGGCTCACTGAGTTGGGGCGAAGGGCTGGGGGTGAGTTAGTTACTTGCCACTTTTACTGCCAGTCCCAAGGCGGGCATTCAGAAATGCAGCATGTGCTCTGAATCTGCTGCTGCAGCTGTGCCAGGTGCTACCCTGCTAGTGCCTCCTACAAGGGCACCGGGTGTTGTAGTGCAGCTTCTAACGCTGGTCTAGTTAAGAAATCATCTACTGTAGAAGAAATGATGGCATTCAAGACCAATGCCTTGTGAAAAGCTGTTCAAAAAGATCTACTTAAATAAAGTGAGTTGATTGTGAAATTGATTTGATTTGAAGTAAAATTGATTTTATTTTAAACTGGTCAAAAAGATGTATTGAAAAAAATTGTGAATGATGGTCTTTTTACAAAAAGAAAAAAATTTCTAAACTTGAACATGACCAGCCAGAACAACAAATACCAAAGAATTGCTAACATCAGACCCCATCACTGGATCTAAATACCAAGGGATTGATAACATCAAACCCTGTTACTCGATTTGCATGTGTTTGTCTGCCGATACATGTGTTCAGTCGAGTTTGAACATAGAGCATTTTGATCACATACATTTTTGTTTCTACAAAAAGATTTGCATGTTCAGTGTAGGAATCTCAATTTCACTGTCTGCTGTTTAAGGTCTAATCTCTTTTGTACACAGAGTAGAGGTTCTCTGCAGCCCTCTGATAAATGCACAAATCCCCCTTTCATTGGTCCCTTCTGCTCTGGAGAGGCCTCTCTGTCCCACAGCATCCTACCGAGGAAGCGAAGAGGCAAAAAGCAAATGGGATTAGCGGGACCCGTGTAGCCGCCGCCTAGATCCGCATCTCGAAGACTGTGGTGAGTGTTACACTGGGGCCACACTCGCCCTCCCATTACATGCTGATTGCCAGCCTGAGATTGCCTTTCTGCTGCCTCTGAAGAGCCTGAAGGGGCCTGAAATGGGCCAGAGGAGCAGCATGCACGCTCGTTTTGTCACTCGAGTAGGCAGATCCAGCAGATCCGGAGTCCTTTGGCTGTGGTTTTCAAGGAGGGATAATGCATTCATTCCCTCCATTTTAGTGTGGCTTTTGATCCCATCAGGCCTGTGGGAGAGTGGGTGCAGACAAAGCTGTGAAGAAGCTCTCTGGACACATCTCCCTTTGAGAGGACGTCATCGTCAGAGCCGCAGAAGACCACGGTGTCTGGTCAGAGTCGAGCGCAGACAGGATTCAAAGACTTGGGCGGTAGCAGACAAATCCATCTGGGTCACAGTTGTGGTGATTTTCCTCCTGATGCTTCATTTCCTGTTAGGGTGAGAGTCATAGCAACATTGTCCTCTCTAGCTGGGGAGAGGAATGATTCGGCTCCAGCGTGCGTCCGTTTTAACATTAATCAAACTGGCTCCTCAGGCTCACTCTCGCGGGCTGTGAGTCGCACTTTTCCACTTTGCGGGTGCGAACGCCACCACACACAAGCGTATCATGTATGTCTGATGTGGGGAATGATTTGTGGCCTCTTGTGGGAGAGAGAATAATATGCCTTCTTATACCATCCCAGTGTTTGGCATTTCTGCAAGGTAGGAATAAAGGGAGACAGCAGACAGAACATATGCTAATGAATATAAATGATTTGTTTGGGTAGTTTGTTCTTTAATTCATAGAGGTCTGCTTCACTAGTTTTCAAATGTTATTTTCAATTACTTTTTACATATTTGCTTGTCATCATTTATACCTTGCAGCATATGCAGTGTACACAGTGATTCTGTGCAGGTATTATGTGAAGGAAGTAAATACATCAAAATGGGGCGCTATTTGAACACTTTCGATGTTTAAATATGTCATTGTGTGTTCCAAGCATCACAGCAAACATTTAATAAACATCAGTCACAATTTTGCCCTCGCTTCCTCTTTCCTGACTGCAAAGACAGCAGGTTTAACACGGTTCCAAACACAAAGACAGCAGGTTTAACATGGTTCCAAACACAAAGACAGCAGGTTTAACACGATTCCAAACACAAAGACAGCAGGTTTAACATGGTTCCAAACACAAAGACAGCAGGTTTATAACTGTTCCAAACACAAAGACAGCAGGTTTAACACGATTCCAAACACAAAGACAGCAGGTTTAACACGGTTCTAAACACAAAGACAGCAGGTTTAACACGGTTCCAAACACAAAGACAGCAGGTTTAACACGGTTCCAAACACAAAGACAGCAGGTTTAACACGGTTCCAAACACAAAGACAGCAGGTTTATAACTGTTCCAAACACAAAGACAGCAAGTTTAACACGGTTCCAAACACAAAGACAGCAGGTTTAACATGGTTCCAAACACAAAGACAGCAGGTTTAACATGGTTCCAAACACAGTCTTCCCAATTCAGTTTGCGTTGAGTGAATCTGTGGGTCCACAAAAAACCAAAAGAGCCCCATTGTGGTGGCATGTCGTGAGGCATCGCCCAATCCAGTAAACTGTCAATCTAGCTGAACCTCCCCTTCCCAAACTCAGCGAAGGGGGAGGGGCACTTTATGCAGATCTAAGTGGCATTTTGGCCACTCAATGCTGCCATTAGCATAACTCATTCAAGGACCATAGAGCAGACAGAGGGAGCAACCACTGTCATGGAGCAGTTCCTTTATGGGGGACTTGTCATGCTCCTGATTTTAATTGACGTTAAAAACCAGTGACCAGTGTGCAAATGTTCCCTACGCCCTGCAGTAAGTGTGCTATTAGCATATCCTCATAGAAGGGGCACTTCTAGAGGCTGTGAGAAACCAACCGTTTGGCTTTCTTCTTCCGTGTATGTTCCAAACATACTAGAACAATTTTAAAAGTTGAAGACTGTGAAAAACAGATGATCCCATGGATCCAGAGTGGTTTGCAAAGTGCAAAAAAGAAAAAAGAGATAACCTGCTTGCTCCTTTGGATACACCAACAACTCAACACAAGCTTCCACAAAAAGTTTATGTTCCTGTCCTTTTCAAGTAATGTTACTAGATTTGGCTTCAAGTCTGTGTCTTCTGCCATCTGCTCCACTTGTCCTGGTCCATCAGTCTTTTACTTTCTGATGTATGTCTCAAAAAGGGACCACATGGCCAGGGGTTTGTAAGTGGTGTGGCCGGTAACCTATGTCTGTTCAGAGAGCAAAACCTCATTGAGGAGATTTACAGTGGACATTTCTAAGGGGAGAAAAAAAGATGTAGGTAGGGAAAAGGTCAGAGGAGAAAGTGGGCTGACAGGGTCACTGTGTGGATGAAGAGAGCTGTAATGGATGACTACATCGTGTTAAAAGACAGTGTGAGAGCAAGAAACAGTAAAAAAGCAGGATGTCAAAGCCATGTCAAGGACATGTGGCACAGCAAGACAATCTGAAGGCTTTATCCCCATGGTTAAGGGTTAGGAGAGCACCACTGTGTTACCCTTGGTTAAGGGTTAGGAGAGCACCACTGTGTTACCCTTGGGGACTCGGCCCTAATTTACTTGCCTTGCTCTCTGGACATGACTCCTGCCGTGCACACCAAAAACAGGACATTTAGAACAATGAGAACAACATGCTGCACCAGATTGCAAAGAATGAAGCCTATGAAAGGAATAATTACAGAACAAATAGAAACGTCTGCGTTGACTCGAACATCTTAAATAAGGAAAATAAACAAACAAAATGTAACTTTGGTTTGTACAGACAGAAGTGTAAAAATGTGACAGATATTTTGATACCAGTAAACCCCTACCAGTGATGGATGGAGTGGAGAGTACCTGAGTACATTTAGTGTCCAAGTTTGGCTGCCCCCCACCCCATGTTCACCCTCCAGAAGTCATTTAAAGTCAAACAGGCTTAACACATAAGAAACGAACAATATTTTCCTCAGAAATTCTGACAGTTTGTAATATAGCAGCCAGAAGCAAAAATCTTTAGGCTTAAGCAATATTAGAATGTAATATATAAAGTGTTGATGTGATTCTCTCTCTTCATAAACACATAATTTGGCATTGTCACATAACTGTTCAAAGTTTATGCCTCTTAAAAAAAACAACAAACAAAAAGTCCTTTTAACTTAGATATAGACTTTGAAGACTCAGCTTGCGGATCTAATACACTTCCATAATATTATCTAATGTCATGTTGTTTCATTATGCCTGGCTTTGCTGATCACACTGTGCGGTAATTGTTTTGCGGTTGACATGAAATTTCTACTTGGGGGTTAATGAAGTATTGATCTATCTAATGAGGTGCTGCGTTTCATTTAACTGCAAACATGATGTTTTGCTTGTTTGGGGGTGTTCTGCCAAAAAACTGTTTTAATATTAATTGATTGTAATAATAATAAAAGCTATAGATTCTTACAGCCAATTTGTTGACATATGCAAATACTGACAATGACAATAAAAGATTAATTTTGGCCCATCTATGAAGCAAGTAATAGAGACAAAGGCATTCAGCTGACAGAAAAAATGCTGCTGAGAAAAATCTTATCGTCCTGTTCGCTCATAAGTGCAAATTTTCCTCATTTGCAGCCATAATGAAGCAGAGTGCAGTGACATCACAATGACAATATTGCCTAAATGGTAAATGTTATGACAAAATGAAGGAGCTTGCTCCAGCATTTCAAAAGCACCAGCTGCTCAAACAGAACTTTAACTTCAAACAGGACTTAACTTCTTAGTTCAGATGCACAAACAGGACTTAACTTCTTAGTTCAGATGTGTGAATGTCCTGCTAGAGACCAATTGCACTGTAGGCATTCTAAACAGGGGGCAAAGGCTCAGTAAAAACTGTGGTGTACGCAGAGGTACGATCATGGCTATTTAATTTCTGCACATTTCTAACTGAGCCACTAGTTAAAAAGACCAGGATAGAAGGATTGTATATAGCTGGGATTAAGATCACACATTCAAACCAAACCAAACCAAACCAAAACAAACAAAATCTTCTGACACTTAAGCCAGTATAGCTGTCCTTTGTATTTATGAGTAGACCAGACTCATTCTTAACAGTTATTACAGGGAATAATTCTGCTGAAGATGCCTGTTTTGTAATTCTGTTCTGGAGAAATGGGGGACGTTTTACATTTTAGAGGTAATGCTTTGGCTCATTGAGATGTATTAAATCACTAGAGGGCGCTAAGCTACTGATCTCCAAATTACTTTAACTTAATTAGAAGAGAGAGAAAGAGAGAGAGAGATATTTGAAAGAAAAGTTTTAAACAAGCTTAAGGGTCAGATGAGGACAGGCCAATTGCTTTATATCACCCAAATCTGTCTAAAATTTAGATTTAGTTTTTAAATGGTAAACATTAGTCTATCACTGTAAAGCCAACAGGGACAAGTGAGGTCTGGGATGATGAATCTGACATGAATTTCTAGACTTAGTTGCATCATTCTGATGTTTTAATGATGATCTGAAATGAAAACCATGTCAGTCAGCAGGGTAAGAACTTCTTGTCTGAATTGGGCTGAACCCAGACGTGGCCACAGCAACTTTTTTCTCTGTGAAAACAAATTATGTGCAGAGCAAGAATCTTTACCGTCAGCCACCACAGCTGCCATCACCACAGCGAGGTTGACAGTTTATGGTCATGGAGCCTCAGAAAACAGGTCAAAAGATGTGTCGTGCATATATCCCAGGGAAGGGTGAATCTGTCAGGTTTGCCATGTGTGTGCCTGAGGTAAGTGAGTGTAGGTGGCTAAAAATCCTGTACCCGACTGGTTTAAATCCTCCTCAAGACAGATATATGCCCCTAAGGGGGAAGATGGCTACACCATTTATCCTGGCTTCCACAGGCTCATGTCTGTGACTGACTCATCACAGCCTATAGATTCGGCAGGCCAGTATTTGCCTAAAGATGCTACAGGAAAGATCCCAAAGCCTGGCTCTTACAGCTATAAACCTTCAAGGGAAGCTGGTGAGCAGGAAGATGCCTGGTATATGAGATTCAAAGGCTGCATTAATTAAGAGAAATGTTCCTAAGGCACTGTAAGAGAGACAGAGATGGACAGAAGAGAAGAGTGATATCCACTAGCGAGCGTGCTTTGGGAGTGCTTTTATCAATGCCAAGGAATTACACTGACTTGGATTGCCAGAGGATGCATAGAAGGAGGAGGGAAGGAGAGATGGGGAAGGCAGAACGATGTAGGCAAAGTCACTGTTGACAGTCCAAGTCCTGATTTACAACCACGGTGGGGAGGATAGTGGAAGCTGTTGGGATTGAACATTTATTTGAATGTTGCAGATAGATGTGGGGGGGGCTGCAAGTGATTGGGTCTGTGTGTGTGTGTGAGAGAGAAAGAGAGAGAGAGAGAAAGAAATAGAGAGAGAAAGAGAGAGAGACAGACAGAGTCCCCACTGTTTCAGAGGTGAGAAACCACAAGTTGGAGATATGCTGCCTGTGTAATGAATCTGGCATCCTTCTCCATGCCCCACTCCCCCACCCCCTCGGCTATACAAGCAGCAGTAATGTGCTAGTGGTCTGCTGGGATCAAATGCAGTTCCCATGCCACACTCACACCCACACCAAGCTTGGTGATTAATGCCTGCTTTGTCCTTCCCACAGAGCCCAGAGAGCTAGGTAATTTTTTCTGAGGAACCCAGCAGTTCAGCTTCGGAAGACACTCCCCTTCTGGAAGCACAAAGGCGTGATTAGTGGAGAAAAATTAGCCCTCACCCATGCTCAGTACATGTTCAGTACATGTTCAGTACTTCTTTTAAGCTTAAAGGGCAATAATAATAATAAAGATATAAACTCATTTGTAAAGTCATTTGTTTGAGTATTAGATTCACAGATTACATGAACATTAACAAAGTATAAGTTTAACTTAAATACAGTGTAACATCTGATCAATAGAGGACATATCTAGAATAATGTCATGCACTGCCTCATCTTTCTGAACTTTCTTGCTTTTGAGAAGATCTTTTAAAAGATCTTTCCTCTTACAAGAACTGTGCATTGTGGGAGAAAGTGCATTAAACTGTGCTAAAGAGTGTTCAGTATTCATGTTGCTAGTTAAAGTGCACAGGAAAATTCAAGGCCTTCACCCTCTTTGTTCGGATGTTCAGCCTGCTGACTTCATATATAACCTTAATTCAGAAGAAGCAAGAGATATCACAGGGCATTATTATGTTTCCTCTATTTACTAAATTTATTTCAATCAAGGCCTTATGTTGCCTTCATGTTCTCCTCTGTAGTCTATGTTTACCATCTGCCAACCTCTAATTATGTGGCTGCATTTGCTTTGAAGTCTGTAAAATTGTTTGAGAATGGCATTTCGTTTATAAAATGCGATTGTTCCACTTTTGCTCCATTTGTTTTCTAGCTCGGTAAATTTCTATGGCAACACAGCATAGCACACACTGCCCAGAGCTGAACCATGAACAATATAAACTGACAACAGTTTTAGTACCATGATAATACAAAGAGATGGGAGCCTGTCTCCATCCATCACAACTTGGTTATCCGAATTAGCCCTGGCTTTTTTTCTCCTTACATTTCTGATACAGAAAGTTGTTCATGAGGAATCGCCTGTCACGTTTCTGCCAACTTTGACCCTGGTGGTCCCCAAGGGTACAATTGGCAGCCTCACCCTCTCCAGAAGGTAGAACCCCCCCAGGTATCTCCTCTCAGTCTAACTGAATTTAATTCAAAGGCCTACACATGATAATTTCTTCATAGCACTGGCGTTCCTCAAACTCTTCAACAGCCAGGGATTTGGATGCCTATACTGTTGTACCCAAAGCACCTAATCAATGGAATGACTACCACAGCTGCTGCTATCAGTGGAGCATTTCTTTCCCTAATATGCTTTTTACTCTTTTCTTATGCCTTATGTATTATTTTCTGAAGGTTGCCGGTTCAAGCCCAATTTCTGCCTTGTTGCCACTGTTAGGTCCCTGAGCAAGGCCCTTAACCCTCAGTTACTCAAGATGTATTCAGTCACTTTGGATAAAAGCATCAGCCAAATGCCATAAAATATAAAAATAGTTTTAAGTGGTTTATACATACTAAGTAATATTCAACAGGTTAGAAAGAAAAGAACTAGACATTAGATAAATAGTTCTCTAAGCAACACGTGAATTGCTGTTGATAAGTTTAGATAAATGTCACTTACTTTTAGCTGGAACTAATTGTTTAGTCGCAAGTGTTCATAACATAACAAATGTGAAACTAAACAAATGATGCAGCTGTTTGCAACAGTCAAGAACTGGGCCCACATCCAATGATTGTGAAGATGCAAGGGTGACATAGAAACAAAGCAGAGATACAAAGCACAGAGACAAAATGCACAGAAACACAAAGCACAGAGACACAAAGCTCTAAAGGGGAAAATAAATGCTACTCAGCTACAAAATTCCCTAGATGAAAGCGTTGAAAGAAACACTATAAAATCATCACGTGGCATTGCAAATATCTGTCACGGTGGCCGCCTCCCCTGTCTCGTTTCTGTGTGGGCGTGTCCGTATGGGGGTGTGTCTGTGTCGTCTGAGTGAAGGTATGTCTGTGTGTTCGTTGATGTGACGTAGGCGAAGTGTGAGTTGTTGGTTTCGTGAATGTTCGTCGGTGTTCGTGAATGCTTGTCGGTGTTATTCGTGAATGTTCGTCAGTGTTACTCGTTTCACATGTGTCTCATTAGGGTGAGTGTATATAAGCGTGAGTTTTTGTCGGTCTATGGTTCGTTGTTATCGATGGTCGTCTTTAATGGTAAACGTTGTTGTTTGTGACACTGAATAAAACCGAAAATAAACGGTTCATTGAATTTATGCCCGGGACTCAACGTGACAATATCTGATGTATTAATTCATTCTTAGAATGATTCATATTTATAGTAAATAGTCAAGTAAATAGTTTATAGTGATGTCATAGAAATTGTATTCTAAAGCTGATGTAAATGTCAAACTAGTGGATCATAGAACGTTCTGAACAACTCTAAAATAAAGAAAGCAAGGCAATACAAAACATCTCAGAAATACCATTACCTCTTATTTAATGACAACCCAAAGTTAATAGCAATGAAGAATTATCTGAACTGGCCCTTTTGTGCTAGAGAAGTCTAAATAACATGACTTGAAGTGGCACATTTTGAAATAAAAATACAGTTTCTAGTACTGTACTCCCTGATATTATTTTTAAAATGAAAGTTTGAATGTCAGATTTAATTCAGGAGAATGTATAACCATAAGATAATCTCTACAGTTTTAATCTTTAAGTCAAAATTTATTTATATAGCACTTTTTTTTACGTCATCTCAAAACAGCGTCTGAGTCCAAGCCCCCAGTGATCAAGCCAAGAGGGACAGTGCAACTCCCTAAGAGCAAGAGGAAGAAATCTTGAGAGGAATTAAGACTCAACAAGAGGGGCCCATCCTCCTCTGGCCGACCATCGGGCACCACAATAACAACAGTACATCTTCCTGCTTTTCATTTCTCCTCTTCAGTAACTTTTTTTTTTTTTAAATAAACTCGCTTTTTTGCTGTCATGTGATAGCAGGGCGGAGGGAGCAGTGGCAGACGCTAATGGAAACATACTAGCAGTTTATTAGCAGAGTGGTTGCCAGTGGCGTACAAGACATAAAAAGCAATGTCAACATGAATGAGCAAATGAGCAAAGCAAAAGTCTGGGTAATCCCGGCACGGCTGTAGCAAAGCAGCGAGAGACAGACAAAACAGCATGTGTAATGCACAGAGGCTGAATATAGTCAACTAAGCCCGGCCAATGCACAGCACTGAGTGAACAGTGCTGTGGCGTTAAATAGTCACTGGGCCAACGAGCTACAGGTGTGTTCAATACGCAGGCGATTGGGATCTCATCAGCCCGGGATTGGTAGGCGTGGCCAGCGGGCTGGGTGTCCGCCTTGACGTGACAGAACCCCCCCCCCCAGGGGCCCCGACCGCCTCCGGTGGACGCCCTGGTCGACGCGGAGCCGGGTGATCTGGACGGGAATGGTGGAATGAGGCGACCAAGTCGGGGTCCAGGATTTGAGAGGCGGGAACCCTGCTACACTCCTCCGGTCCAAATCCCTCCCAATCAACCAGGTATTGTAGACGACCCCTTCGCCTTCTGGAGTCCAGGAGGGCCTGAACCCGGTACGCCGGACCATCCTGCAACAGAATAGGGGGAGGGGGAGACCCTATCGGTTCCTCTTCCAAAGGGTCCGGCCTTACCCTTTTCAGCGCGGAGACGTGGAAGGCCGTCAAGGCCCTGCTCCCACTGGGAACCCCTATCCTGTAGGTTACGTCATTGATACGAGTGACTATGGGGTAGGGGCCTATGTACTTGTGGACCAACTTCCCGGTAGGGCCCATCCTGCCGTCCTTTGTGGCCACCCACACCTTCTCCCCGATTTCAAAACGGTGGGGTTTCTCCTCATCGACGGTCCGCTTTGCGCTTGTAGTTGGCTATTGCCCCTCTGAGGCGTTGGTGGGTCTCTTCCGAGACGCGCCCGCTGTTCCGGAACCATTCCTCCACAGCCGGCTGGTCAGAGCATTGGGGGTTCCAGGGGTACAGCGGGGGCTTGAAACCCAGCATGCACTCAAAGGGGGTGAGACCTGTCCCTACATGCGTTAGAGAGTTTTGGGCATACTCGGTCCAAGGGAGGTATGTGCACCAGGAGTCTGGGTGCTCCTGGCAGTAAAGCCGGAGGAACTTACCCAGCTCCTGGTTCACTCACTCCACTTGGCTGTTCGCCTGAGGATGGTATCCCGAGGTAAGGCTCACCTCCACATTGAGGCAGCTCAGCAGCTCCCGCCATACCCGTGATGTGAATTGGGACCCCAGGTCAGTGACAACGTCCTCAGGCAGACCGAACTGCCGGAAGACGTACCGGAACAGCAGGTCTGCGGTCTGTAGGGAGACCACGCTGTAGGGAGACCTGAGAGGGGGGAAGAAATCGAACCATCTTCGAGAACCTGTCCACTATGACCAGGATAGTCGTGCTACCTTCCGACGGGGGGAGGTCAGTGACGAAATCCAGGGCGATATGTGACCAGGGCCTCTTTGGTGTGGGCAAAGGGTGCAGCTTCCCTGCTGGAGGTGTTCTGGGCACCTTGCACCTTGCCTTGCTCTCTCCAACCAGTGCCGCCACTCCTCTAAGGCAGTGGCGGCCCCTGAGAAATATCTCAGGGGGGGCAATTGTTGTGGTAACATCCAAGGTGATCTTTTCAATGGGTA
>JAOXYF010000003.1:12195232-12210664 GCA_028565775.1 Sternarchorhynchus goeldii | reverse complement strand
CCCTTGGCCGGGGGGGGGGGGGGGGCGTGGCGCGGTTATTTTAGCGACCCAACTGCATGGGCTCCTCAGGTGGGGGCTCGGAATCAGTGCGCGCAGGAGGTACTGCCGGAACCGATCTTAGGGGGCGCTGGCGATCCTCCAGCAGGCGGTCAGAAGTTATGGCTCGACTGACTACTGCGTTGAGGTCCTCTCCCTCGGCTCTGAGGGTCAGCTCAGCCTGGAGCTCCCTTCGCAAACCATATACAAAAGCGTCAATCAAACTCCATCGCGTATTCAGCTGCTCTGCGTGTTCCCTGCCACAAGCGAAGCAAGGCTTGACCACACACCCTTCCTTGCCGTGGATGGAAAACAACAGCTTTCAGCTCTTGGATAAAAGCGGCGTAGTTCAAGGTTAGTGGGGAAGAGCCAGTCACGAGGGCAGCGCCCCAGGTGAGAGCCTTGCCTGTTAGCCGGGAGACAACGAACGCCACTTTGGCAGGATCAGACAGACCTGGCTGGCAAGAGAAATACAATTCGCATTGCACCAGGTACCCTTCGCAGGACTCGGGGTTCCCATCGTACAAACCAGGGGCTGAAAGGTGGTAGTGGAGACTTCGATTGGCTGGCAACATGGGGGAAACACCTTGCGTCGCAGAGTTGGAGGTCTGCACGAGTTGGGCGATGGAGGTAACCATAGCCCTCAGCTGTCCTAGCTCCAATCGAAGGGCTTCCATAGCCGTCATTGGAAGTCCCGTAACGGAAGATGGGGCAGCTGGTGAGCCTCTGCTCCTCTGCGGGTGTGCATTCTGTGATGGCGGGGCGGAGGGAGCAGAGGCAGACGCTACTGGAAACATACTACCAGTTTATTAGCAGAGTGGTTGTCAGTGGCGTGAGTGAACTGAGTGAACAGTGCTGTGGCGTTAAATAGTCACTGGGCCAACGAGCTACAGGTGTATTCAATATGCAGGCGATTGGGATCTCATCAGCCCGGGATTGGTAGGCGTGGCCAGCGGGCTGGGTGTGACTTGACGTGACATGTCATTAGTTTGAAGGACTTTTCTGTTGTTTATAATAACAGACAACATTTACATTTATGGCATTTGGCTGATGCTTTTATCCAAAGCGACTTACAATTGTGACTGAATACATCTTGAGCAGTTGAGGGTTAAGGGCTTTGCTCAGGAGCCCAACAATGGCAACTGGGCAGAGGTGGGGGTTGAACCAGCAACCTTCTGATTAACCAGTGAGCTACCACCTCCATAAGCATTATATAACATCAGACAGCATCATATAACATGAATGTGTATTTCTATAATCTTGTCTTATTTTTATTTCTACCCCTTGTTTTCAAGCGTCCCCTTGTCTCTTGAAACTGAGTTACATGGGGTAGTAGTTGAAATCTCCCTCGAAATGGGACCAACCTGATACATCATCAGTAGTGCTCGATAGCTTTCACTTGATAGCTTGATAGCAGTCTCGGCAAGCTTTTATCGGACATTTCCAATATGTCATCTTCAGCTGTGGTGATATCTCTTGTGATGTCTCTTTCCTATATGTTGTCCTCAGCTGTGGTGATATCTCTTGTGTGGTGATATCGCATGTATGGTGATATCGCATGTGTGGTGATATCTCTTGTGTGTGATCTCTCTTGTGTGGGCTAAATGCATCCTTTTACGATTGTCTGCAGTTGTCATTCACAACTTCAATTTCACGCATCAATTGGTCACCAAATAAAAAAGGACACTGATTCATTACCAGGCTACTAGTGATACTCTGTAAACAGTCCTGCCTGTCTGCATTGATTGCTGTTGGAGTTTAGTTACATTTTGTGTTTCATGCCTTCAAAGGGAGGAATGCAAGAAGAAAGTATTTCAAAATGTGGTATTGTTTTTCACAAATCAGTAATAACGATGTAACATTGGCTAGATAACTTCTGAAACATCGACATGCTACTACTCATTTTTTTAAAGCTTGCCATGAAGAAAAGTAGGAAAAATCTGAGACTACAGGAGATAACAGAGAAGATGGGTCCCCCTCTTTGAGTCTTGGTTCCTCTCAAGGTTTCTTCCTCTTGCTCTCAGGGAGTTTTTCCTTGCCACTGTCACCCTTGGCTTGCTCACTGGGGGCTTGGACTTAGACATCTGTAATGCTGCTTTGAGACAATGGTTGTTGTAAAAAGTGCAATATAAATCAATTTGGACTTGAAAAGTAGAATAATACTTTAAAAGCACATTAAAGTCACTTGCACATCCATTTTGATCCTCAAGGCATTCTGAGAGATTTCTTATGTTGGAGTGTTTTGAAAACTCTGTTTGGAGGACCATGCAGCCCTAACACTTTGCTCTATCCCTCTAGCACTCCAAAAATCAGGACACTATACCCCTAGGGTAGGGTTAAGGGGTAGGGGCAAGGGGTGAAATGAGATTGGGCCATAGGGAAAAATTATATAAATATGCTATAGCATCCATACAGATTATTTGCCTTCATTTTTGGGAGAAATTTCTTCAGCTGCTGAAGTAGCTGTTAGCTGTTGAAGCAAACTAATAAACTGTGCATAAAAGGCATCAAGAGAAAGGCCAAGTAAATGCTAGAAAATGCTAGAAAATGACTGCCTTGTATTTGACGCACACTCCAACTTGCCCAAATTGCACTGCTGTGTCTGGGGCCAACTATCTAACACCAACTATTCTCTGAAACGGGTCAAATAGTGGCTGAGATCAGAAATAGCACATAAAACATTACCTAGTGATAAGAAGTTTTGAAACACAAATTATGAGCTCTCTCTAATCAGGGAGTGGGCAATCTGAGAAGGTCTAAAAGATTAAATATAAAGGAGACTCATGAATCAGAATGAGCATTTGAATCATGAATCAGAACGAGTACTTGATATTTTTTTTTTCCCCATTTAGGTTTATTGATCAGCTAAATTCTCACAAAAATTTACATTTTCTCAACCCATCAGAGAGAACCTCTGGTACATCAATACAAAACATTTCCCTATTCTTTGAGAATTATAGAATTTATATGCATTAATGAAAAGAATTACAAACACACAAAATAAAAAAAACAAAAACAAAACACCCTACCCACATCCAACGAGGTCTTGTTATACATGCGTACTACACTAAGTATTAACTCATTAAATATATTGGTACTATTACTAAGACCAGTAATCAAGAACGAGTATTTGATATTAACCCTTTCGTATTGTCTCTGAGGCTGGCAAAAGGCAAAAGAGCCTCCCCAGGATAGAATGCTGCCTTATCTTCAATGCAATGGTCATTAATAGTGATTATTTACCCCAAGTGATGTGATTATGTATTTTTTACAGGACCTTTATTGCATTTCCAAAAAGTAATGTACTATCAAGCTAACAGAGAGTGTTCAGCTTTGCATGTTTGCACAGAACATTCTGGTCCACTGAGAATATGTCTGCTTCAGTGATTTGAGGTGGATATAAATATTTGTAGATATAAACATAGATAGGTATAAATATGAAATCTATTACCCCCCAGATTGGGTAATGATCCGTTTTTATGATTTTTTTCTTTTCTCCTGTCTTGATTTAGAAACTGACCATAAAAGGCTGTGTTAATCTCCAGTTGTGGCTGGTGCTAAATCACATTCTTTTTTATTAGATGTTTCCCGGCCTTGTAAAAGGCAAGCTGCTGATGGTTAAGAGAAAGAAAGAAAGAAAAAGAAAGAAAGAAAGAAGAAAAATGCCATCTGCAGTGCTTGCTGGTTAATTCTGCTTGGTGCCTAATGCGCTATTTACAGGGGAAAAGAAGCCATTATCTGTTGACGGAGTTAATGCTTTATGCTGACCTTGCATACATATGGCCTGAACCGCAGCGGTGCTGATGCAGTTCTGTGGGAGGTCCACTATTAGTGTCATACAGGACATGAAAAAGGGAGCAGACAGCCCAGCGGTCGCTAGATATGAGTTCGAAAAATAATTTGAGGCTTTTGTGAGTTTCATGTTAATGTAAATCCTTGAAACTGGCGAAAGCACGCGCTGAACACACAGCAGTCCCAGGGCTGCTTGTACTCATAAAAAAGTGCTGCTTTTTATTCATTTGTCCAAACTCTTCTGCAGTATTTTTAACATTCCTTCATTAAGTCATATGGCTGAAATATATTTCTAAATGGTAAATCACTGTACCTGCCATAGAATCACATTCATATTTCCAGATCATAAGAAAGATTATAGTTGTAATTAGCAGTTTCAGTGTTTGAGATATATTTATATTTATGCACTTGTATTACCATTAGCTACATCTCCTTACATCAGAACACTGCTCCACCATTTTAAAACTTCAATAAAGTCATTGATTAATTTATGCCCAATCTTTCGGCTTGTGCTTCTAAATGTGCTTCCACTCAGGCATGATAAAACTGTAATAAAATGACTGATTAATTTAGGCCCCAATATCCTGGTCTATCCTGCTCGAATATTAGGGCTAGTCAGCACAGAAGATATATCGTACAAGGGCCTAAATTTCATAAGAGAGGAAGAATGTTGGAATAATGTTGAAAAGCTACGGTTGAATTGCCACCGTACATGACAAACCCACAGGAGGTCCATCAGCTTAACATCCCAGAAAAAAATCTTATTATGTAGGTTTTGTGTTGCTTTTTGTATGCTCAGAAATCTGTACATAAAACTAGTTCACTGGGAGGTGAACCTGTCTGATATGAAGTTGAATGGCACTGTTACACATACCGCGCTTATACCTAAAGCTTAAATCCCCAACTGCAGTCTAGAGGTCTAAAGCAAACAGAACAACGCAATATGAAAGAAATCACACAGAGAGGAAGTGGCACTGCGCCTTTGTGTTGTTACACGGCAAAGATGCTGGGAGAAATAAAACAACGAGAATCACTTTTTGTCCATTTTTGTTCATTTAAACTCAGTGTTTTTGTTTATGGTGTTTAAAATTGTTTTATTCCACGTATCAACTGAGGGTTACAACCAAAGATTTTTGCATTTGGAAATACAAATGAGATCAGTGTCATAAACAATACCTGCCCCAGACCAACCACCTCCTACTCATCCAGACACAGATGAAGGATTAATCAACTGTATGGAGGCCCTTATCAGCACCCCTGGTTCCCCCCGCCCTGCTGTGGCACAGCCCCGGACTTTATGTTATAGCTTATAATTTACTACTGTGTTTTTTATATAGTTATCTTGTTGTCGTGGTAACTGGTGTCGGCCAGAAGAGGATGGGCTCCCCCCTGAGCCAAGGTTTCTTCCTCACGCTCTTAGGGAGTTTTTTCCTTGCCACTGTCGCCCTTGGCTTGATCACTGGGGACTTGGACTTGGACACTTGTAACGTTGCTTTGAGACAACATCTGTTGTAAAAGGTGCCATATAAATAAAACTGATTTGATTTGATGTAAATTCCATGCAGCAAAACTAAATATTTAAGTTTGCTCAGGTTGAAAATTGCTTGTATAATCATGTTTAGTATTAGAAATATGTTTCCTGCTCTTTCTTATACCCTGACCTTCACAAGTGCTCTTCTGTACTCCTCTGCCTCCATTCATTGATTTGAAAACGTGCTTATTTCCAGCAGTCACCCATCACACGGTAATCTTTGTCACCTTGAGAAAATGTACATCAGGAACATAAAGGCCACAAATCAATATTTCATAATTTCACTCACCAGTGCACTTTCTCCTCTCTCCAGCACTAGCTAAGGAAGGCAGAGAAAGAAGGCAGAGTGCTTTAGTCTCATGGCTATTTAGAGTCATGCTTAAATTTGGTAGAATCAAAAAGGTTGGTATGTTTTAATATGATGGCTTAGCTGAGAATGTATGCATAATCTTGACATTTTTCAACTTTTTCCCCCATGCTGCTCACCTGTGGCCAGCTGTCATAACACTACTGTGGCTAACATTGCATGGATTATTTCACAATCATAACATTGGATAAATATTACGGGGAGCAGCTAGGATAAGCTCATTGTCCTAATTCTAGCTTGTTTTTAATGAGCAACACAGAGATTTTCAGTGAAGTGTGCTTCTGTTCTCTTTACTATATTGAGAGGTGAAAACATCTTAAAGTTCACATCCAATAAACATGTAAAACTACGCAGCACTGTTTTGTAGAAATGACAGCCTGGTTTGTTCTTTTGAGCCACTATATCCGCGTTCTTATATGGACCACTGCTCGACAGGTTGGTTGATGTGCTGTAGTAAGCAAAGGCCGTGAGACTGTAGTGATATATGAGGTTGATACAATCTGTGGCCACTAGGGAGCAGTGTAATCGTTGGCCTCATTCATCCCAATCTCCTCCACTCTCCTGTAACGTCTTAATCACGCTTGCGACAGCTGTGGTGTTTGAACAGCTATGTCTGAAACAGCACCTTCTAATCAGAGAGTCAGGTTACCGCAGGGGGTAGTGGTGGTGGGGATGTGGGGGTTGGGTGTTGGTGTAACAGGACAGCACTGGTTTTATTGTGATCAGCTGAAGAATTGATTCCTGAGACCTTGCCATGTGTCGGACCAGATAAGGTGACCCGGCAATCCATTCCTGGACCTGCAGGGATGGATGGCTCCCCCATAACGGGGAAGTGAAAAAGAGAAAGTCCTCTTGTTTCTCCATCTGAGAGCCTTGCATGATACCCTTCCTTGGAGGCTGACGCTGGGTGATGAAACTCCAGCCAAGAGCCTTCTGCCACTCCGTCCTGCTCTCACAGTGCAGGACATCACCTTCCAGTATCTGGCTGCCACAGTGGCAGTGTCTTTTTGCGGCTGCTCTCCTCGTTGATTACTGGTCTTTACTCAGTGTGGAGGAGCGCCACACACAAGCTACCATGCTGCGATATTGGAAGCCATTAAGCCATAAAATCGGTGTGTGAGTTCAAGTGTGTGAGCTTGTAACTGTATGATGTGTATGGTGTATGGTCAGCCATACACCCAAACAGTGTACGAGTGTGTATGCTGAGAGGTACACAGAGCATGGGAGAGAAAGCAGGTTAGAGAGAGTGAGTAGTCGACTTCAGTTTGTTTTCTCTTAAAGGTATCCAGAACGGTTGCTTGATGTGAAATCAATATTCTGTTTTGAAATTTTAAAAGCATTTAAGGGATCACAGTATTAGAGATTTTAAGGCATATATGAAGAACTGATATTTTTATGATGTGGCAGTGCACCAACTGTAAGAATTACACCTTGGTCTCCCGGTGTTAAATAAACAAAAAAAATAAGTTACTGAAAAGTTTCTAAAAGCTGCTCTTAGTTTACATGTCTGTGGAGTGTCAGATCATTCTCTCCCACAGGGGTGAAAGTCTACGAAAACAGCTGCAATGAGACAACCCAATGACACCCCTTGTGTCCTTAGTGTGAAGTCATCATGTTGCCATGATCCTGAAGCCGTGGGAGCACCAGCCCTAGCTCAGATGATGGTGTGTCTGAATTTTTTGTTCTAAGAATTGTCTGATCTCATTTGGAATGTTGAAATACTCGTCACAGATGTCTCAGATAACATATGTACATCATATTTTGTTTCTGAAATTGTAGCTCTGAGATCAAAGAACATTTCAAATGACTGAAACACTGTCCATCCCTGTATGTGGTTCTGTGGTTCTGGTTCTGTCCATCCCTGTATGTGGTTCTGTGGTTCTGGTTCTGTCCATCCCTGTGTGTGGATCTGTGAACACATGAACTCATAAATAGGAATAAAGAGAAAGGGGCAGCGGCAGGGTTGGAAGCAAAGAGGCGGGTGTGATGGCGAGAGGGAGAGAGAGAGAGAGAGAGAGAGCGAGCAAGTAAGAGTGAGAGAAAGGAGAAAGAGAGTTCAGCTTCCCCTTTCCTAAGGTCTCCAGGAGAAGGACCGGCCCTGTGAAGCTGACTCCATTAGGAATACATGATGCCCTGAGAGCACCCTGTCTCCCCACCGCCTTCCCTCACTCTTTCTCTTACTCACTCAACCTTTATTTCTTTCTTCTATGGAGAGCTTGAAAATATGTTGAAAGCAGACCTCCAAGGCCATTAGAATTGGAAATCACATGGCTTGATTCAAGGAGAGAAGCTCTAAAACTTTTGGGTGTTGGACCTACATGCCTTTTCACCCGACTCATTTTTTTCTTTTCCAATAATTGGAGGAGAGTTTTGAAATTTGTTGTTTTACTACCAGCTGAAAGAAAAACTTTGACCGGCCCTTGTAATTCATCCCACACACTCCATAATTAGTTTGTTATGTAAAAGCATTTTACCTCTGAGCATGTGCTTCTTCAAGGGAGTTTCTACAAAGAAGTTTTTCATTTCAAGTTTGATGTCTTAGAAAGGATGCCTCTTCTTTTACTTTGCAATTGTCTGATGTTCACCTTCAAAGAGGTAAAGTGTGTACACAGTGAATTTTTACTGATCTGTTAACTCCACATGACTGCATCATTATACCTCAAACTCAAAGTATGTTGATTACAAAAATTTAACAGACCTATTAATCCAATGTATTTTATTAGGAATGCAAGTAAATTAAATTCAGTGAATAAACATGTAATTTTGGGAGTACCTTGGTTGTGTTTGATCAGACAGCAAGCCCGCTGAAACCATTTTTTTCACAACCTTAATTCAGACAGTATAAGAATTTTAATTCTTGTTGTTAGAATAAAATCACTTTGTTAGCCTAGACAAAGAAGATCATGTTATTTAGGCATGGACAGCCCATGCCTTTAATCATTTTGTGATTCGTCACTCCTGCACATCCTTTGTGCACGAGCAGTGCTCATGATAAGCAGTTGGCACATCACCAACTGCTCCCAACCAGCTCTCCTTATCACCCTCCTAAGGTTCTCACTCTCTCTCTGTCTCACACACACACACACACCCTACTTCTCCCCACTGCACCACTTCCTTCATCCTCACACACACCTCAGTCCTACATATACCTTCCCATTGTTTTTAATCGATTAAAGCTTCTCTAACTACAGCTGACTTTGGCCTCTTGATTTGGTTGATTTTGGCTGCACTAAGGCTAAACAAAAGCCTAAAAACCTAAAACAGGGTAAAAAACCCTTACACACATGTTAATATCTATGGGGTTAGTGTATTCCCTTACTCCACTCATCTACAGCCACACATAGAAAGGCGAGAACATGTAAAACATATTAACACATTTATCTCGCTGCAATTTAGAACTAGCAAAATGTGGGAAAGAGTAAATCCTACTGCAAATCCCAGAGTAAGTCACGAGAATATGTGTAACCAACTTTTTAAAGTTCCTTAATGCTAAATACCTTGCATTGTCAGATAGCTAAATAGCATGCTTTGTACTGTTCAGCTAGCACAATTTATGGATTAACCTAGTAAATGTATAATCCAACCCAATTAGTGACATGTTACATTTCTGTAGATATTGTAATAAGGCAATACAAATCACACTGTAAAAAAATAACTAGCTAAACATTACCTAATAAACAGATGCATAGAAAAGAAAGAGAGAAAGAGAAAGAGAAAGCGTGAGGGGAGAGAGGGGAGAGATCTCTGCAAACTTAACTCTTCTATCCACCAACTCCAGTTTGTTCCAACTTCATCTTAGCTCCATTCCCACTCACCTCCTGGTCTTGCATTCCTTCAATCTTACATTGACCAAGGGTTTGCCATCACTGTCCAATCAAAACAGACCAAATAATGGTATCATGGCTTAATCATTAGGGATCTGGATCTGGATATTTGTAAAGAGTGACTTCTGCTCTGTGACTTAAAGTCCCCACAGACATCTACAGCAGAAGGTATAGACAAATATAAGACTTCTTCTGTATAGTTTAGCCTACAAACATTTCTTAAATATTGCTTAGTTCTGTAATAGACCTTGTTAATCTAGTGGCGATATAACATTTTTCACACTTGGCAGAAAACCACATATTCTGTTTGATGGAGCATCTGAATTAATCACACGGCAGGTGGTGGCTAATCTTAACATTCTATAGCTTGCTGAAACAAGCACAGAAGCAGGACCTAATCTTCTCTGGCAGACATACAGTGTTATGAAGACACCTACAGAGGTTCTTAATTGTTGTTAACATGCACAACTGCCCTTCCACCACTGGCCCAGATTTCTGTGGCATTTGATCTGACATTTCCTGTTTGAAAGGGCAGCCCAAGATCATCTGTTTGTAGACAACTGGCTGTGAGCAGAGTCCTAACTATCTCGTATAATAAGCCATTGAAATGTTGAGCTATTATACTGTGTGTTGCTTTTGTGACCTGCTTACGTGACATTCGCTCATCAGTTACATTTAATGAAAGATGCCATTATGTCCGCTAATTTCTCTGTATTTGCTCTGTCATCAAACATGTTTGTGTTAATAATCATAATAGCACTGTATTATCCCTTTTATTCAGAGGACATATTGAACCCTTTTGAGAATGGTCCTTTGCACTGAAGTGTAATACAAATGTATACAAATATATATCATTTTTAATGTCATCTAAATCCATTGTAAATATCTAATGCTTGTTTGGGAACTGAAACAACTGTAAGAAATAACTGTAGAAACACAATATGAAGGAAATTTATCAGAATCAGAATTTTTTTTTTTTGGCAGATAGGTTATGTCACATTGCGCCAGGCACCCAGCCCACAGGCCACGCCCACCACACCATCGTCACAGCCACTGCCACGCTCCCAATTACCAGCGTATTGACTGCACCTGTTCCTCATTTTACAGATATACTTATATATATTACATTTTACTATATAGCACTGCACCACAGTGCCTTCAGTTCTGTACGTTCAGTGCCTTGCTTATCGACTGTGCTCTCAGCTCTCTGTTACCACGCTGTTTCCAGTCTCTTTACAGCAGCTTATGTACAACCGGTTTGGTAATACCCAGTGTCATATAACCCTTGTTTGTATATTTGTCTTTGTGTTCTCTCTACGTTGTTGAGTGATCAGTACGCCACTGGCAACCCTGCTCTAAATAAAAGCAACTATGTTTCCAGTAGCGTTGTCGTCCGCTCCCTCAAGTTACAGGTTACACATAGAATTTGTCCTGGAGGAGCTATATTTGGCATTTGACTGATCCTGGGTAAACTGCATTAGGCAGTGCTCTGTACAAACCCTGCAGTGTCCAACCCTAGACTTCAGCTCTTGTTGTGAGCCCAGTCCACAGTGGGAGCCGAAACTGTCTGTGTGGTCTTTTGTTTTAAAACAGCCTCTCGTATAATTTCATGTTGAAGCTCTGGACTCAGTTAAGGGATTTCAACACTGAATCTCTCAGATGTGGTTTGGGATTGTAGGTCTGATCCCTGTCACATGATTCAGCTGGATTTATGAGCTTAATTGAGGTAAATGTTGGATAAACTGGTGATGAAAGTAAAATGGGTTAAAACATGAGCTGGCTTGATGCTTTACGTTATGACTGTACTTAAACTAATCGTTACATAGTAGTTAAACTGCTGATCTTGAGCTGAGCACTTTCACATACGTAACTTTGATAGCTCAGAAACTTCAAATCAAATCTCTGACTTGATATACTGCATGTTTTTTTTATTTGGCTGTGCCTGTTGTAAAAAACAAACAACAACAAAAAAACATCAAATCTGAAAAGTGCAGAAAAGATTTAGTTAAATATTTCATGGGGGTATCTAAGACTGAATACCATATCACTACTAAAAATCATTTCCCTTTATTGAATAAATACACACCCTGCAGAAATCTGCACAAATGTATAGCTTTAGATCCAAATTCATTCAGGATGATCATGTTAAAAGACATGATAAAGGTCAGAGCATTTCTAAGAGAACCTAGGAGTTGTGCCTACATCACCAGGTGAACTGCATTAGATTCCAAATCCATGAGATTTGAAGATCAGTTTGCTCATCCATGAAAGATCATCCTGACATGTATATTGAAATAGGCCTTCGCTGAAATGCTTCACATCAAACAATTTCTATCATGTCTACACAATGATATTATATTGATGGCTATGCATCAACAGAATCTGACAAAATGACAGCTTGGTGGTGCAGAAATGGCTAAGTAATAAAACATTCACTAACCCATGCTGTTTGTTTCTTCAAAACAACTATTAAATTAACTTTTTTCTGATCTAAATTAAACCTCTTTACACTTATCAGTTACACACTCTGTGAGAAGCTCAAAACAATGAATAAATTGTGCCACTTAGTAGGCATTAGCTAATATATACAATGGCATCTGCCATTTTACACCTATGCATTCACATGCAATCACCATTAATCTGAACTTTTAACAGGTGCTGCTATTTTGTGGCAACATGTAACACATTATTGTATAATTACCACAGCTACTGCCTAAAAGATATTAAATGTTATTTTAACTTTATATTTTCTATAGTTGACTAGTATAGGCTAGAAAACAGTGGATTATGTAATGCTCCCTAACCCTCAATCACATTCTGACCCACACCCAGCCAAACCAGCTATCACCCATACAGCCCCATCTATATTTCATCAGCCAATCAGGCACCTCTAGTCTACCAATCACCAGTCCCTCCACCAGTCATGACACGTATCCACTCCCACATTCATTATCATTCACCCGTTCCTTGTTACACCCTCCTTACTTAAACACACAGGATTCTGTACTTGCATTACCTGACTGTGAGTTTATATCTAACAAGCCTCTTGCATTCAATGATTATAACTATTCTTATCTTTTATCTATTTACTTTTTTTTCCTTTTATGTTCCATTTTGGATATGTACAAAAAGCTGCCTGCATCTGCAACCAAGACTGTCTGGCTTAGAGTCCAAAAACCTAGGTCAGGGGAAACTTGAGCATCACAGAACAGTATTTATGACGCTGTCTTAGAAGGTTTTGTAATAGATCTGTATGGCATTGTTGAGTGGTTGGGTTTTAAATGTCTTGTGCAATATCTACAACCAGTTATTGTTGTGATGTCACATGACAGTTGCTTTGCTTGAGGTTTGCCACATTGCCACAACAACAAAGTTCCATTGGTGTTACTGCACACTGGATAAATCTTGACACTTAAGAGAGAAGCTCTGCTGCAGGCAAACAGCTCCAGAGATCCCATATGTTTGCTGCAGTTGCTGGTGATATGAATTACACAGACTTAAAATACAACATTCATGAGAAGATTGTATGTACGACTACTGACAATGGCTCCAACATGGCATTTAAAGGCATTTAGGATTTATTTAAGATTATCTTTAAGATCCAGAGGGATTAATTGTAGTTATTTATGTAAAATCGCCTTTTTATCTCTGTTAAAAGTGGAGTACAGCCACACTGTGAATCTAGAACTAATAAATACTTGATCACTTTCTAATAAGTCGTTCTTGCTGAATGACTTTATTTCTTCAAATGGCTTGGACTTTTTGCTTGTTGTTGAGAAATTTTCAGATCTGTTGTCATCGAATGTTGTCAGTTATGACAATGTGTTAATAGTGGGGAATTTTAATACTCATGTTGATGGTGCTACAAATGACTTTGTTGCAGAATTTTAAATATTGCCTAACATGTATCAGGCCTGACTCATTGTGGGCTTACATTGGATTTGATTCTTACTTTGGGACTTGGGCTTAATTTACTCTGTTTGGAGCACATATGTGTTTTGGATCATAAAGGCATTATGTTTGAGTTGGTCTTTCAATCTAAAACTGAAAACCCCAAACATGTTATACGCTCTCATTTCAATGATGTTTCAATATCAATGATGTTAAGATGAACATGCATGCATCCACTATTGGGTGTGAACAGTTTTTAAGAGTATTTTGTGGAAAAGATGAACAATATCAGAGATAATATTCCATCACCTTCTTTGTGCATGGAGGTGTTTCTTCTTAGCTCTAATACTGATATCTTACACCAGTTTATCCCAATTACTCTGGATCAGTTAACCAAGATTGTGCAGCACTTGCAACCCTGCAATATGATGTTATTCTTCCCAGTTTCCCTAAAAACATTTTTGAAACTGTTGGTCCTTGTCTGCTGAAAATTGTGAACTGTTCTATTACGTCAGGATGTGTCGCTGATTATTTTAAAGTGGTCAGTGTACAACCTCTTCTGAAATAACCAGGCCTTGTCCAGAATGACAGCTCAAGCTTTAGACCCATCTCTAAACTTCATTTTATGTCAAAAGTTTTGGAGAAAGTGGTGTCAGATAAACTTGTATGTACTGGAAACAGTCTTTTTGAAAAGTCTGGTTAGTCTGGTTTCAACAAAAACACACAGACAGCACTAGTGACAATTGTGATTGATTTGCTGAAGCATTCTGACTCTGGCAATGTGCATTTTGGTTCTGCTTGATCTTAGTGCTGCATTATATATATAGATGCAATATATCATGCTCTTGATAAATAGGCTTTAGTGAATAGGTTGGCATATCAGGGACCTGCTTTAGACTGGTTTTTATCTAATAGAAAATGTTCTGTATCTGTTGGAAGCAGAGTCTTCTGTGGTGGACCTTACTTGTGGTGTACCCCAGGGTTCCATTCTTGGAGTTCATCCATTTTATTCCCACTTTATATGCTTCCTCTTGGGGTTTTAAGGCATTTTAACATTTCTTTTCATTTTTATGCAGATGATATATTGCTGTACCTTTCCCTTAAATAGCATTGATGCAGTTTCCTTAAGTTAAATGAGGACAAAACAGAAGTTCTGGTTGTTGGTGTCAACAACTTTCCTAAAGATTTGCATGTGGCTCTTGGTTTGCTCACATCAAGAGTAAATGCATTTGTTAAAAATCTGGATATTGTCCTTGATTATAATCTACAGTTCTCAATGCATATTAAGAAACAGTCCCGTTTTTTTCCAACTAAGAAATTTATTGCAAAGATTAAACTTTTTTTTTTTTCTTTTCAGGACTTGGAGAGAGTCATTCGTGTGTGTGTGTGTGTGTGTGTGTGTGTAACTTGGAGAGAGTAATTCATGCATTTGTCTCATCTCGCTTCTTGTCTCATCATGCATCTTTGCCTTAGTCAAACATCTATTGCAAAACTTCAACTGGTCCAAAATGTGGGGGCATGACCTTTAACTAAAACAAGACAAAGGGTTCACATCTGCCTCTCTTCACTGGTTGCCAGTGAAATTCAGGATTGATTTTAAAGTACTGCTTATTTCCTATCAGGCTTTACACAGGGAATTGCCTGAATATATTTCTAAACTGTTGGTGCCCCAGACTTTTAATAAAGATTTTTTGTTATTCCCAGAACCAAGCAAAAGCAGAAAGGAGATTGTGCTTTTGTGTTTTCTGTATGTTCACCCAGACTGTGGAACAGGCTTCCTCTTCCTCTTCCTCTTCCTCTCGACATCAGACTCGATGAGTACACATCATCTTTTAAGAAACGTCTATGTGACGGCTGGGCGGAGGCAGCAGAGGCAGGCGCTATGGGGAACATGCTTAAAGAAGTTTATTAGCAGGTTGCCAGTAGTGCAAAAAACACAAACGTAATCACAAGCTCCAAAAGGAGCAGACAAGTAGACAAGTCCGGTAAAA
>JAOXYF010000003.1:12155990-12183354 GCA_028565775.1 Sternarchorhynchus goeldii | reverse complement strand
TAAAACAATAAACTTAATGGTTGCCTAAGACTTTTGCACAGTACTGTATATATATATATATATATATATATATATATATATTCCCCACTCACCCTTCCCTAGGTAGTCTTTATCCTTCAAGCTCAGGTCCTCAAGGCCTTGGAGCTTGACGGCCCTGCATTGTATCTTAGCTGTTCCCAGGACTGCACTCTTCAGTTGATCTGCTGAAGCCGCTCTTCCAGTTTGGGGATCCAACCCCTAGTGCTCCAATTGCCACATGAACCAAAGTAAAAAAAAATGATATATTTACAAAAAATGTTGTCACAAAGCAGCTTTACAAACGCATGGGTCCAAGTCCCAAGGAAAAACTCCCTAAACAGGGATTAGGAAGAATTCTTTGGAGAACCAAGACTCAGAAATGAACCCATCCTCCATTGGGTGGCCCAGCTAGTACCAGTCTAGTACAATGTCTAGACTGAGCAGTCCCTCCAAAGTCGATGTTGGGCTTCAGGTAGGTGGAAGCATCGGCGAGTCCCCTGGCAAACCTGAGCATTTTCTAGATGCTTTACAATACAATACAATACAATCTTTATTTATAGAGCACTTTTACCACAAAAGATGCTGACCAAAGTGCTATTCAGTAATAAATAAATATAAAACACACTACATCACCCAACATAACATAAACAATCAGACAACATTAAAAGCCAAGGAATAAAAATTAGATTTCAGCCAAGACTTAAAAATCAGCAGTGAAGGGGATAGAGTAACATTTAATGGCTGCCCATTCCATAATTTGGGAGCCAAAAGTACGAAGGCACGATCGCCTCTATGCTTCAGCCTCTATGCTTAGGAGTAACCAGCCTCTATGCTTAGGAGTAACCAGAAGAAGCTGATCAGCTGATCTGAGAGACCTAGATGGAACATAAGGCTGCAGGAGCTCAGTAAGATAGTTTGGAGCTACACCGATCAATGCCTTATAAACAAAAAGCAAGATCTTAAAATCAATTCTAAAACAAACAGAAAGCCAATGTAAGGTATCCAAAATAGGCATGATATGTTCCCATTTACGTGACTTAGTTAAGAGACGTGCAGCAGCAATTTGAACCAGTTGCAGCCTGGAAATAGCAGCCTGACCAACACCAGCATATTACCCGTTGCAATAATCAAGTCTAGAAAAAATAAAAGCATGTATGACCTTCTCAAAGTCTTTAAAAGATAAAAACGGTTTGACCTTAGTTAAACACCTCAACTGAAAGAACCTGGTCTTTATAATAGAATTAATCTGTTTATCTAATTTAAAATCCACATACATCACGACACGAGATTTTTGGCAAAAGGCTTTACATAGCTATCCAGCACACTTAAGACCTTATGGAGGGTTTTAGTGGCGCTACCAGGCCCAAAAATGAACACTTCAGTTTTATTTTTATTAAGACTTAAAAAGTTAAGAGCCATCCACACCTTAATCTCCCCAAGACAATCTAAAAGCATCTTCACAGAATTTGAATCATTCTGACGAAGAGGAAAATAAATTTGGGTATCATCCACATACATTTGAAAAGAGATACCATATTTCCTCAAAATGGACCCCAAAGGAAGCATATAGACAGAAAATAAAAATGGACCCAGAATGGAACCCTGGGGGACCCCACATGTTAGAGGTGATGAGGAAGATACAAAGTCACCAACCCCTGTCAGATAAATAAGATCTAAACCATTCCAGTGCAGTGCCTTTTATACCAACTCATTTCTCCAACCAAGACATGAGAATGCCATGGTCTATCGTATCAAAGGCAGCTGTCAAGTCTAAGAGGATAATGATTGCTTTATTGCATTGTTTTTGTAGAAACATGTAAGCAGGATACAAAATGCAGGCTAAACATGTAAACCTCAAAGTACACATCCATATATATATATATATATATATATGAATGTATTCCATATAGTATTCACTCACTCATATATATGGATGTATGCCAAAAGTATTCACTCACCCATCCAAATGACAGCAAGGTCCATAAAGACATGGATGGCAGAGTCTGGTGTGGATGAACTTGAGTGGCCTGCACAGAGTCCTGACCTCAACCCAATAGAACACCTTTGGGATGAATGTGAACTCACAAATGTGCTTCTGGAAGAATAGTCAAAAATCCCCTTAAACACATTGCTAAACCTTGTGGACAGCCTTCCCAGAGTTGAAGCTGTTCTAGCTGCAAAGGGTGGTCCAACATCATATTGAATCCTATGGATTAGGAATGGGATGTCATTTAAGCTCATATGTGAGTCAAGGAAGGTGAGCAAATACTTTTGGCAATATAGTGTGTGTGTATATACACATAGTACATATATATATACATACACATAGTACACATGCCAGTGATTAGTATGTGGCTCCAGCAGGCTACAGCAGCACAACTAAAGGAAGGACCTGGAGGTGGCCACAGTCGTGAGGGTTCACTGAGCTGTTGCTTTCCACCCAAATCATAGTCACAAACTAGAGTGAATGCATATGCAGTGGATTAGCTGAAGGCTTGACTAAATAAGTGAGTCTTAAGCCTAGATTTGAACTGTGTCTGAATCTCGGATTGAAACTGGATAGAAGCCGTTCCATGGCTGAGGGGCTTTGAGGGAGAATGCTCTGCCCCCGGCTGTAGTCATGCTACCTCTAGGAAGTAAGAGAACCTGAGAGGTTGGTTATAGTATGCAATGAGTTTGCTCAGATATTGTGGGGCCAGACCATTTAGTGCTTTATATGTCATAAAAAGAATTTTATAATCAATTTGATATTTAGCTGGGAGCCAGTGCAATGCTGAGAGCAGGACTAATGTGATCGAATTTTCTAGCCCTAGTTATGACTCTGGCTGCTGACTTCTGTATAAGTTGGAGTTTTTAGGTACTTTTTTGAGCATCCCATTAGAAGACCATTACACTAGACCATCACAGTCTTGATGAGATAAAAGCGTGGACCAGTTTCTCTGCATCTGATAAAGAAAGTAAATGTCTCAGCTTAGTAATATTATGTAAATGGTAAAGGCAGATTTAGTGATACTGCATATTTGCATGTCAAAGGAGAGGTTGGAATCAATAATGACACCTAAACTTTTTATGAAAGATTTAGGTGTTACTAAAAAAACATTTTTGTAGCTTCGGGTCCAAAAAGGAACACCTCAGTCTTATCAGAATTTAGAAGGAAAAAATTAGATGCCATCCAGTTTTTTATTTCCTGGACACAGCTCTCAATTGTGGGAGTTGTATTGGCATCATCTGTATTAGAGGATATATACAACTGAGTATCATCAGCATAACAGTGGAAGCTAATACCTTGCCTGCAAATAATTGTGCCTAATGGTAGTATATATAATGACAATAATATGGGGCCCAATACAGATCCTTGTGGGACACCATAATTTACTTTTGTGCATTCTGAGCAATCATTATACACAAGGAGAAATTGGTAACGATCGGTAGGATTTGAACCAGCAGTGTGCTTGAGCGCTTATGCCAATGAGTATCTCCAGCCAATCCAGTAGGATATTGTGGTTGATGGTGTCAAAAGCTGCACAAAGATCTAAAAGTATAAGAAAAGAAATGTAACATTTATCAGAGGATATTAAGAGATCACATTAACTACTTTAGTCAGTGCAGTTTCAGTGGTGTGGTGGACTAAATAATCCAGACTAAAATAATTCAAGGATACGATTTGTCTGCAGAGAGTTGAGCAGAAAATACTTTCTCTAAAACTTTGGAGATAAAGAAATTGGTCTGTAGTTGGAAAGTTCATGGGGATTAAGACCTGTTTTTTTTAATTAGTGGCTGCAAGTTTAAATGATTTGTGGATATAGCATAGGCTCAGAGAATAATAATGAGCAAAAGTTCTATACTAAAAGGCAGTAGCTCTTTGAACAAACAAGATGGGATAGCATCCAGTATACACGTGGATGGTTTGGAAGAAGGAGATAAGGACCAAGGGGATAAGCTCCTCACAACCGATTGGGCAAAAGAACGCTAAACAATCAGAACTGACCAAGTAGCTGCCAAAATGCATTTGCAGATTGACAAGGTCTGAGATAGCATGGCAATTTTTCCCCTGAATTTCTTGATTTTATCATGAAAGAACTTCATAAAAGTATTACTGCTACATTCCTGTGGGATTTAAGATTCAACTTCTGCATGATTCCTGGTTAGTTTCAATACAGTATTAAACAGGAATCTTGGGTTGTTTTTTGTGTTTTTCTGTTAGGTTTTTCTGTTAGGAGACGTTAGGTATGAAGATTTCGCTGTATGAAGGAAATTAGTGCAGCTTGTTTAAGATTACGCGTGTGATCATTATACCAAGGAGCCATTCTTTTCTCACTCATTCTCATAGGTTGAGATGGCACAACCTTATCTAAAGCTTTACGGAGAGAATTCTTCATGTGCTCTGCCATATGCTCAAGTCCCTCTGGTGTCTGTCAGATCTGGCAAAGTATCTGGCAAACGCAGCTATGGTAGCAGATGTAATAGCGAGTTTATTTTGATAATGGGTGGGCAGAAGAATATCGTCATTTAAACACAATTCGTATGTTATGAGGGAGTGGTCAGAAACTGCCTCGCTTTGAGAAAGTACTGCTAAACTGGCTATGCCAATACCAAATAATAGGACTAAATTATGGTGATAATGATAACTCTAACCCTAAACCCAAACCCTAACCCTAAACCCAAACCCTAACCCTAACCCTAGGTCCCACCATATTATAAGCGATACCCAAGAATTGCTTGAAAGTTAATTTTAAAAGAATCATGTGCATTTTCAAAGTGAATATTAAAATCGCCAGCTGTTACCTTATCAGCTGATAGCACTATATTAGATACAAAGTCGGAGGGCGGTAAAGAGTGATCAACATAAACAAGTCAAATCAGACACAGTGAGAATAAGGTATTCAAAAGTATTAAACTGTTGCCTTCACCTTCCAAATTTTCTCTAACCCTTCCTTCAGCCCTTATTGTATTTCTCAAACTTCTCATGTTCCTTGTTGCTTATTTTACTTGGGATCACTTCATACATCATTAAGGCCCTCTTCTGCTGTTTGAATGTCTGGTTGGTGTTAGCTTTGTCATTCTGCTGTTGTGTTGGATTGTTTTAAGGGCAGCACTGCACATCCTGCATCTGGAGTCCTGCTTTCTGTAACAGATACCAGCCAATCCATCCATTCATCCATCCATCTTCTAACTGTGTGTTGAGAGAAAAAACAACAACAAGTTAGAGTTCTTTTAGATTTGTCTCTTAGATTAGCTACTGCTAATCTTTATCTGAGTGCCAGAACTTCCAGAGGGTATTGTCAAACGATGAGTGCTTCTGTTCATAACAGATTTGATATTTAATGTCTAGATTTCTAGAAGTAACTTTATCGATTGAAATGAATACGTTACCTTTAACTGATTTCTGCTTGCCTCTATTTCTTTTGATTTTATCTTATCTTAAAAAATACACACCATGATCATTAACCAGATCTTTTTTTTTAGTTTTTGACATTTGTAACATAATGATTTTATATTAGTAGTAGTTTGTTTCTGTAATAACAAATGAACCACACAAAAATGATGAACGCATTTTTTTTGCTCTTAAACCTCCCACCCCATACTGTGCAGCTGTTCTTTGATGCCTCTCTTCAACACTTCACCACATTCTCATGCCCTCATAGTTTTCCCACACTAATTAATTGAATCTGACAATTTGCTGTAAGTGGCTGACAGCTCCTGTCCTACATGCTCTCCTTATTCATTTTCATTTTAGGAGGGGAGCTAATCATGCATCAAGTCATGTCCTTGTGACTTCCCACTGCCAAAGTGGATAAAAAGGTCAAGATTTTCCCATCTGTGGTTCCCTGTGCTGGGACGCTCTGCCATGCTCGCCCCAGCCAGCTCCAGGATGGGGTTCCAGTCGCTCAGCTCATCAGCAGGCGTTCTGCACTCCTTCTCCTCATCTCTCCCTGCTCTGAAGGTCTGGGAGAAGCTGAATGCCAAGCTGTCAAGCCAGCCCAGGCACGTAAACACCACATTCTCATAAGGGCACATTAGACCACCACATCTGGTCTTGTTAACATATGCTTTATTCATTTCACTTCACACTCATTTTTCAGGGCCATTCTCATTTGGAGAAATCCATTTTAGATGGGAAATGTGATATAAGCTGCTTTGAGACAGAAAGGCATTCAAATAATAAATTAAATATATTGTCAATTTAAATGGTAATGAAAATTTGCCTTTGCTGTGGATTAACCATATACACTGTCTAAAAGGGTATTCATATTTCTTGTGACCTTACATTTGCTAAGAATGTTTCCACTATTCTTTGGCCTGAGAGCAGTGTGCAAATGTTTTTTCTGAGTAGCTGCTTGTTCAAAAGAAAAACTGCCCAAAGATCTGTGCAGCTCGATTGGATCTTAGCAACATCACAGCATGTTGGTGTGTCAGACTGCTGAGAGCCATTTTGAACACTGTTCACAGCCTGCAGGATACCAGTGTTACTGTAATCTTTCTTTAAAGCACACTGACATTTTCAGAAATCCACAAAAAATCCCTGTGCTCTCTACTTAAATATGTATTATAGGGATATAGTACATTTGTACCACATTTTACCATGTTTTGTGCATGAAAAATGAATGTGTAGTAAAATCATCCTGAAAAGCCACCTTATTTTTTCCTAGTGAAATGATCTCCTGATAAATACCTGTTCCACTTCAGTGCAATAAACATGATACATGTCTTGCCTGCTTATTATTCAAGTTGTGGATTTTTCAAGACATTCAGCATTACTTTGTTTTAGCAAACTTAACATGCACTCAGTATTTAATCTTTCATGGTCCACACTTCTTGCATGAGATTCAATCTAGGTCTGATGCAATTGCATCAAATTATAATATTGATTGAGTTGATTGAGGTGTGAAGAATCCTTATCTTTTTATAGAAAATAATTTTTGGGAATGAATAGAGATCAGCAATTCTGCATAGATATCTATAGTTTCTTAATAGGTAAAAAATCCCCAAACTAAAATATATAAAATGCACTTAAATGTTGATACATATGGACATCTAATAAAAGCAATTGGTCTTGTCTTTGATAATACATCAATTTTTTTCCTGGCACTAACAGAGACTAGAAAGTAATGAACTGTGTCTCCTACTTCTCTCTGTTCCACACCACAAGGATCCATGGACATGGGTGGTTTTTTTTCAACTTTAACACTAAAGTTCCTCATCAGTTCATCTTCACTCAGTCTTGCACCGCTGTGATTTCAGTGCTTTGATCTGAAGATTGAAAGTCTTCTGTCTGACATTTTACCAACGTCTCTTTACACAAAAGTGTGTTAGTGAGAGGAGTATAAAAGTTCTAAAACAAGTGACAGGCATTGGAAGACTGGGTTACTGGCTTACATTGGAAGGCTGGGTTAAATTGGAAGGCTGGGTTACTGGATTACATTGGAAGACTGGGTTACTGCATATTCCTGACTGACTTTTCTTCACATGCCACTCTTTCCATATGGAGATTGCACAGATGCAAAGATCTGTTTACTTGGTCAAGAACCTCATTACATTTTCATGTGATACTATCAATATTATTCCATGGTTTGCAGTTGCAGCCTTAATCAAATACTGTTTAGGCCCTTGCAAATTTGTCTATATATTTATATGTACAGCATTTATGGATTCTTGCACTCACATAGATTGTGTCCACAGAATTTAAAATAGCTACAGGGAGTTTTCTGTCTGTCTTAAGAAGTGTTGTAAAGTCTGGTCTCGATCACAGTTTTGTCATGGTCTCAACATCAAGTGGCCTCATTCTTGGCTCAGATTCTTGGAAATCATTAGATGAGAAATGATGCATACATTCTCATCTGTTTGCCGAGTCAATTTGTATTACCATGTCTGGAAAATATGTGAATCATATCTATGCAGAACCTCTCAAAAAAAAAAAAAAACCATTCAGTTGAATGTACCTCTATAGACCAAGCTATAGACCAGTAAATGTGGGAGGCTCTAACTCAGGGCTACATCTGTCCCTCCACCTCTCCTGCATCTGCCAGTGTTTTCTATATAAAGAAGAAGGATGGGGGTCTTCAGCCCTGTCCCCTTCCCCTGGTTTCTTCCGCATTGGAGCAACTTTGAGGAGCTAGGTATTTCACGAAGTTAGACCTGCGCAGTACCAGGTTTTGCCATATAGCCTAGCCACAGCACCCTCCGAGTTTCAGGCATATATTAATGAGGTCCTTTGGGAGTATCTGGGGTGATTCATTGTCACTTACATAAACAACATTTTGGTCCACTCATCATTCCAGGATCAACACATATGGGTGTCCAGCTTCTACAGGAGGTTCATTTGGTATTTTAGCACCCTGGCCCCTGCCGACCTGCTGTTCCTCAACGTCTTCCACCAGTTCAGCCTCCCTTATGCCGTCGTGATCAACAGGGTGGTTCAGTTTACATAAATGGTATGGTGGAAACTCCCCAGCCACCTCAAAGTGATAGTGAGGCTCACGTCAGGTTACCACCCCCAGGCTAACGGCCAGATGGAGAGGGTGAACCAGGAACTGGGTAAGTTATTGCGGTTATATTGCAATGAACACCCAGGTCTACTTACCTCCCTTGGGCCGAGTATGCCCAGAATTCCCTTAAACACACAGGGACAAGGCTCACTCCATTTGAATGTGTGCTGGGGTTAGCAACCTGTGATGTATGTGTTGGACCAGCCAGCAGTAGAGAAGTGGTTCTGGGAGAGCACCCAAACACAGGAGGAAAAGCAGTAATGGCTGCGCAGGGTGCTGTTTCCTGCTGACGCTGCTTCCCGCTACTGCAGTGAAATATGAATTTCAATATTACTACTTTTGTTTATACTCTAACTAACCAATTATAGATTGACTGTCTTCACAGGCCATAGTTGAGAGGAATTGCTGTTCGTTCCTGCTGTAGAGGATTTAAGCAACTGTCCCTTTAGCAAAGTTAGCGTCTTAAATTAACTAAACGTGGTAAGTCCCTAATTTACTCATGTCTAGTACTGGAATGTTTGCCTGCTCAGAATGTGGCATGTTTAGTTTATATCCTTTCGACACTACTAGCGATAGTGATAATAATATTTGTAGGAGATGTCAGCTAGTTGCTTCTCTTGTGGCAAAAATAGAAAGCTTAGAACGTCACCTTTTATCTAAGGACAGAGCAGGATAAAGCGAAAGCAGTTGTCGCGCCAGGGATAGCTAGTGCCCCCGCGACTCCGGCATTAGAGCCCTCACAGCAGGGTGAATGGCTGACGTCTCGGCAGCATAGATGGACAGCGAGGGCCACTGCCAACGTTAGCCCACATGAACACCACACCTCAGTTGACATGTCAAACAGGTTTGCCCCGCTCAGTGAAGAACCCACTAAGGAACCTGTTCTCTGGTAATAGGTGACTCTATTGTCTGACACGTTAAAATAGCTATCCCCTTAGGGACTCCAGTGGTCACAGTCAGCTGTTTACCGGGAGCCAGAGCGCCAGACATTAGTGGCAACCTTAGAATGTTAGCTAATAAGAGATATTCAAGCACAATCATCATACTTTTCCTCGCTAATTGAGAATAACAAAAATAACCTCAGATTTCTTTTCGGCATTATTTCTAAGCTTACGAAAAATCAGGCAGGTGCTGAACCTCTGATTCCAGCAAATTTAACCAGTGACGCCTTTATGGATTTCTTTAATAGTAAATAGAGAATATTAGACTAAACATAAAACCTTTAATAGCTTATCCCACTGGTCAGTCATCTGGTATGGATGATATTGATCAAAATGTTGTTTTAGAAAAAACACTTTCCATCCACTCCCACAATCAGAATTTGAAAAAATCATTTCATTACTGAATTGCACAACTTGTACATTAGACTCAATCCCCTCAAACTTACTCAAGGAGGTATTACAATCTCTGATCTTCTGTTGATTGTTAACTCATTCATTACCATGGGTCACATGTCCCAAGCCTGTAAATCAGCAGTTATTAAGCCACTAATTAAGAAACCAAATCTTGCTCCATATATATTATCTAGTTACAGATCTCTCAAACCTATCATTTTATCTAAGATCATAGAAAAAGCCGTGGCCCAACAATTACGCATATATTTGCATAAGAATCACATATTTGAAAATTCCAATCTTAGGATTCATCTTAGGATCATTATTATTCACGTTATATGTCCTACCACTGGGTACAGTTATACGCAAGCATGGTGTCAACTTTCACTGCTATGCAGATGATATCCAGCTATACATATCAGTCAAACCTGATGACAAACACAGGCTAGAAAAAATTGAAGCCTGAGAGATGTGAACGATTGGACGTCACAAAATTTCCTCCACCTTAATGGTGATAAAATTGAGGTCCTCCTCCTGGGCCCAAAGGGTGCAAGGCAAAAAATGTCGGATTTAATGCTAGATCTCGCAGACTTCCCTTTGCACCTGGCTCGGTAGCTATCTCGGAGTCGTATTCGACTCAGACTTATAATTCGACAAATATATAGATAGTATTACTAGGATAGCTTTTCTTCACTTACGCAATATTAGCAAGCTAAGGAATACACTCTTCCGGCATGATGCAGAAAAATTAGTACATCTTTATTAGCTACAGATTAGATTACTGTAACTCATTACTATTAGGATGCTCTAGTAAGAATGTATTCAACTAGTTCAAAATGCTGCAGCTAGAATTCTTACCAGAACTAGGAAATTTAATCATATCAGCCCAGTCCTTTCAACCCTGCACTGGCTCCCAGTTAAATTTCGCATAGACTATAAAATCCTTCTATTAACATATAAAGCTCTGCATGGACTCGCCCCTTATTATCTGCAAAAACTTATTTCTTACTATGAGCCTCCACGTTTACTAAGAACACAGGGTACTGGCTTCTTACTAATTCTATTAATTAATAAGGTACCAGTAGAAGGAAGAGCCTTTTCTTACAAAGCCCCCCAACTATGGAACAGCATTCCGGAAAATGTCCGGGACTCTGAAACAGTCTCAATCTTTAAGTATAGGATAAAAACTTATTTATTTAGTTTAGCATTTGGTAATTGATATTCCCCCTAGATAAAGGTTACAGATCCAGAGGTTCATGGTCAGAGGGTTTTATGGTATACTGAGACGCTGGTGCTGTCGTCCCACCACTGCACACTTTCACTTAAGTTTGTTGACAGTGGGGTGGAGGGATGTCCATGCCTCAGGGTTCCCCCAAGTCTGTGTTACCTTCTGGTTCTGCCCTTTTAGTTAGGCTGTAATAGTTAATTGCTGAAGTTTCTGCTGCCACGCTTCTGAAATGTCTATATTTTCTGTCCCATACAGTTGTCCGATACAGAACTGTCTCACTTTACTTTTACTGAGGCTCTCCTGCTGCTACCTGTCCCAGACCAACCACCTCCTACTCAGACGCAGATGAAGGATCAACTGGACGGAGGCCCTCTTCAGCACCCCTGGTTCCACCCTGCCCTGCTGTGGCACAGCCCTGGACTTTGCTATAACTTATTTACTGCTGTGTTTTGTTTTGTTTTTCCTATATATTTATCTTGTTGTCATGGTGACCGGTGTCAGCCAGAAGAGGATGGGCTCCTCCCTTGAGTCTTGGTTCCTCCAAGGTTTCTTCCTCACGCTCTTAGGGAGTTTTTCCTTACCCCTGGGGGCTTGGACTTGGACACTTGTAAAACTGCTTTGAGACAACATCTGTTGTAGAAGGCACTATATAAGTAAACTTGATTTGATTTAAATGTAAAGCAGACTGATGAAGAGGAGCTACCCCACTGTGCAAGCCCACAGATACTGTGGGTGTTGACCAGAGATGGATGATTGGGAGAGACAGGCAAGATTTCAGCCAGGTATGACATAACCATGGGCAGCCGTGCATCATCAGCATTTCACATGTCTGTGCTGAAGCAGCCAGTGTTGAGGGGTATCCTGCAGGAGGACCCTACACCATCTGGAACTTCTACCCCTCTGCTGGATCTGCAGGATGGATCAGTATATCAGATATGTGCTTTCCTGGATTCTTGCAGGTGATTCACACACCCCTTCCCATTCTCAATGACCTGATTATTAAACACACCTGTATCTCATTCCCTTTGCTTCGTTTGCTTTTGCTTTGTTTTAAGTTATCCCTGAATGAACGTGCTTCAAGTCTAGTGGTATTGTGTGCTATGGAGAATAAAGCTCCGTTCGCCAGACCTGAACAATGTGGCTTGTAATGTGAATGCAGCCTTTTTGTATGTTATTACTATATTTTCATTTAATAATAAAAAATATATGTAAGGTGTTAGATTATATTACGTTGACTTTAACCTCACCATCATCACAATAACCCCACCATCATTTTCTTCCAAATGTTCGTCACTTAGTTTGACATAACAGTTTGATATAACAGTTAATAATAATTTTAGTCTATACATTATCATTATAATTTTTCAAAATATATGATGAAATATGTCATTGATTTGTATGTATTACTCTAGCCTTGGTCTTGTCTCATGCTCACTTACTAAATATTGGTTTTGACTCAGGCATGATGTATCCAAGATTCGGTTTTGACTCAGACTCGGTGTATCCTGGTTTTGGTTTTGACTCAGCCCTAGTACAAAAATAAGCCATAAAGAAAGGGGTCTTCTGTTTTGGAACATAAAGGATACCAAGAACATATTGATATGTGTATACATATGCTGGGTGGTAGAGGCTGGTAGTCCTGAAGCAACTCAAAGTACAGTAAGTTGCAAAAAGCACATTGGTCAGTTAATTCTCACTTGGAAGCCAGAGCCCACAAACCGATAGAACTCCCCACTGACTATACCACTGTGCTATCTACCACTGAGTCTTCAGTTGCACATTCTGCACATAAGGACAATGTGATGACTTCCACTCAGGCAGTGACAAGAGGTTTGTTCCAGGCTCACAGTATCTACACAGGGTGGCAGAGGTGTATGATCATAGGTATCAGTATTTGGTCTAACAAAAAGCAATACATCAAAATTAAAGAATTACTTAGTAGAAAATTTCAGAACAGTAATTAAATTATTTACAGATGCTTGTCTACTAGCACCTATTCTCACTACAAGCTGTCTCATCAAGGTTGAAAAAGCAAATGATTGCTTGGAGAGAGTCTCCATGGCCTGTAACTCTTGTATCCAAAGCAGTTAGTTTTGTGTCTGGAACATGACAGCAATAGAAAATCATTGTCTACTAGAAAAAGGCTGTCCATGGATTAGAGAACCTTTACCGGTACAAGATTTCATGAATTCTGGCTGAAGTCTGAATGCAGGTACACACCCTACCAGCCGATAACATCAACTCTAACCTGGGGGAGTACATGAACTAACATTAAAGGGGTTATCAGACGACCAACCTCTGTGCAGAAGCCGAAAATCAGACAAGCTTATCAGATAACCACTGTCAAGGACAGCTGTTCTGCTGGCAATGTCCCTCTAACAATCCACTGTTAAATGTCCCTGTAACAATCTACTGTTAAAACATGATAGAACTGAACTCTTTTTGTCTGTTACTAATTAGTTTTCACTTTGGTTGTTGTAAATTAAATTTTAAAAAGCACTAACAATTCTAATTGATCTGTTTAAGGTACACCAGTTCTGTCAGGAGGAATGGGCAAATATTCCAGTTAAGTTCTGTGGGAAGCTTGTGAAGTCTTCCCCGAGCATTTGCAGTTAACCTATTAAAATGGCGACGCCACCAAATATTAAAGAACTATGTATAAATATTTAACCCAATAAAAATCTGATATAGTAAATCAATCCTGAAATAACTCTTTTTTTCTTTTGTGGCTTGGCTGTTTTAGTTAAAATGAAGCAGCACTTTCCTGTTCTGTTTTAAGACTATTATTGGTACAACTCTATACTGTGGTATTGTAGTCCTGGGGACTCCTACGCTTGCATACTGATGTGGGGTTTTACTTTACTCCAAATCTACTCTCTTTAAGTGCCTCTCTTTCCCCATATACTGTATACACTGTACATTTCAGTGCTAAAAGGCTTTAAATGAATAGAAAACTTAAAGTTTATTTAATAGTTAAAATAAACATGTCCAGTTTGCTAACAATTGTTTAAGCTTTAGTTTATGGACCTGGCAACTTTTCATTTGGTATGTTTTGCTGTTTTAAGTGAAAATTATTGTCTACAATAGATTTTAGACCTGAATAGCAAATGTGTCTAATTAGGGAAAATAAGTCATAATGCATAAAGAAAGTGCAAAAATGGTTTTGAACTAATTTGGTGGCTCATTTTATTCTATTTAGTAGTATAACACTTAGAATTTAGTAAACAGTTTTGGAGGTAGTATTGGTTATTTTCTGGTTGTTTTTCTTGTTCTGGACTATTAATGTTTCAGATTGATGTGGTGCTTTATATCATGTACTGTTTGTTGTCCTGCTTTGTCACCCTTACTTAGACTGTCTTCCAGTGCTTTTGTTTTGTGGACTGGTGAATAAATGGGAGGCTGTATAATTTGTTTGTTGTTGTTGTTGTTGTTTTTTCTATATATTTTTGCTTTGTAGCCTTTTTACTACCATTCCATCTTACCAGCGTTTGTAAAGCATGTAAATAAGTGTTGAGGCTCTGTTTCTTTTTCTCTGGGTGTTTGTTGTGGGTGATATGTCTCCATATTATTATGGGCCTAATCAATTTATGTTTAGAATCTTTTTCCCTACAAAACATTTCTTTATAAAAACCAAAGCTTAAATGGATGCGCTATTCAAACAGAAAACATTTGAGCTGCACAGATTTCCCAGGACCAAAGAAAAGAAGTTCCTGAGTTGTTAAAGGTGAAGTGGAGCCCAGGATTTACATGCACTGTATGGAGTAAACAGGGGTTTGTTGTCTATACAGCATATCATAACATTGTTTTTCTTTTCTGTATCTTGTCCTAGTTTTTCTAAATTTGTGAAAAGTAATTAACAATGATTATATAGCACATCTGAAACAACATGATTTGTTTAAATTCATGACTGAATATCTGAATGTACTTCTGAGGTAGATTTTTAGAAGTCACAAAACTCATGGTTGTGGATTTTAAACCTTGTACACCTTCCACTGGACCATTGTGGTGACAGTTTGGAACGCATTTTCTTATAATATTTACCCCTACCAGCTAAAAGTATTTATTCAGATACACAAAGGAAAACAGAATTTTATATGTATAACACCAACATTTGCACATGTTGCACAAATTCTTTTTTACAAAAACCATGCATTGTACAGGCAAGCACTTCTACAGCACAGCCACTGATTGCAGAATTATTTTATGCTGCTCACATACTCTGGAATTATTTTAGGCTCATGGAAAGTTTCTGTTGTGTAAACTTGCCCCTGGTTGCAAAACTATTAATTTTGAAGTAGTAAGCTGTCCTTGCCCCTTAGGATGAAAAAAAACCCTTTGTGGAACATTTCTTTTTGTGGTTAGGCTATCATTGCAGTATAGCAGAAAAATTGCACAAGGCTAAAAATCCCAGCATCCAAAAATATCCAGCCAACTGTGCTGCTGGTCAGAAACCAGCAAAAGATAAAGAACCATAGGATGGCTGTGCTGGACAGCAGGCTGCTAACTGTGACCCTGACTGGGTTTGGCATGGCAAACCATTCTCAGGTCAGCAGTGACTTGGACACCTGTAAAAACTCCAGCAACACCGCTCACACACTAAAAGCAGCACAACATCCATTATGACACTGCTACAGCAGTCTCAAATCATGTGTGTTTTGAGAGTGGTCTGTCATCCAGGTGGTTTCCTGTAGAAAGTGACAAACTGGTGGTATAAGGAATGAAGTGTGGGAGGGGAGCTGACAAATCATGCAACATGCACGATTAGTTTGTGTAACTTGCATGATAACACATCTAAATAAACAGGCTTCCTTAACATAACTGAATAACAATGGAGTCTTATTTTTAGATAAAGCTAGAAGTATTTCTCAAATTGAACACAATTTTAAGACTAATACTTTTATAGTAAAGGCTGCTATCAAACCCATGCTCTGAGAATGACACCATCTCCATGACCCTGCACTTACCCCTGGGGATCACAGCCCTACACTTCACACCTTCAGTGTGTGTCTCATGTATCCACCCTTCATCCAGGATTACACCCATGCCCCTCACCAGGGATTCACACTGATCATTCCCTCACAGTGGGGATAACCATGGGCACGTTCTCAATGGACTGACGGTGCCATCCGACCGCTGCCGTCATTTGTGGTGTTTTAATGGGTAGCAGAGGGTTGGGAGGTGAAAGAGGCTCTGCCACAGCAGATTAAAAGTAGTCTCCAAGGTTCTGTTCAGCAAAAGGTTTAATGGCAAACTTGCTCAAACAAGGATCAGTAAAAAGAAAAAGAAGTTTAAAGTTGAGTTTAAAATGGAGCAGTAAGAGAATCGTCCACACAAGCAGTCAGTCAGTCTAAACAGCAACAAGATATAGGAACTAAAGCCACACAGGACGACTTTCACACATCATTTCTTCCAGCAAAGAAGGAACCTCTTTACTGCACTTCACCCAGTCCTTTTATTCTCATAACCCTGCCTTCTCTAGATTGTTCTGGAATGTTCTACTGCAGTCACAGGGGTATAAAAGTAGAGCCTGTTTAAAAGATCTTTACATGCATGTCTTAGACAAACACAAACATACAATCAGTAACATCTCATGAGCATTTAAATAACTTTACTGGTTAGGATATACATTTTGTAATAGATCATGCATATATAATCTTTGTGTTTACAGGTTTCCTTACACTAATGTAAAACATATTAAATATACCGATATTAAATAAAACAGAAGTGAACAAAAACAAAATCAATTTGGATTACAGTGGAAAGAATGTATTTTTTATCTTTTTTTTAGTAGACATCTTGAGTTTCTTGTTCCTGAGTAATCACGTTGTAAGCAGTCATTTAAAAAAATGAATAAATTGTGATTTGCAATTTAAATAGAAGTAAATATTTAAAGTAAAACTTTTACCACTTAAGATATTTTGCATTCAGTCTGATAATGGGAGAAGCTTGCGAAAATCTCCTTTTATCTGACAACTTAATTTGATAGATAGCATACAAATATCATGCAAAACAAAAACCGTGTTGCAGAAACAGCTCTGCTGCTGGAGCAGGTATAGTAGATAAATGTGCAATGAACAAAGTTAAATAGAACATGAGAAGAGAAGAATTTCATAGTTCCTATCTGCATATGTAAAAGTTAGGCTGACATTCCGACATAACATTGAACCTTAAAACAGCATATAAGGTATATTTTAAGATAATCATGCAAAGGACATCTACTGTCCAGTGTATATTATGCTGTGACCCTGAAATATGTGAGCAGCTAATGAGAGTTCTGTGTGAACTCTGAGCTTAACCTCTTTCCACCAACAAGATTCTATATTTACCATTAAAATAATGTATTCTTTAAATTATACCAAATATTTTTGTCGATAAATAAAAATAAACATAAAACAAAGGTGGCAATCAGAATTAAATAAGGATATAACACAGATTAAATGGCAGAAAAATATGTTCAGACACAAATTTAGTAACAAATTCAGTAGTCACTAGACATTTTCGAACAGCAGAGATTGTGTCAAAGATGAACCCAACACACACTAATTTATGCTGGAGAAACTGTGGAGAATAAATTGGAAACCATACTCACATACTATGCCCCAAGCTTCATCATTTGGGAAAGACATATTTGATGCTCTTAAAGATGTATTTTAACAGAACATCCCACAAGACCATATGGTGGCAATACTTGGAGTAATACCTGATGGTATACAAGGGTCGTCTGAGTAATATCTATTAAGAATATTACTCACTGTAGCCTTAAAGTTAATCACCATTAAATGGATAAATTCAGACCCCACCCCCCTCCCCCCAACATATAAATTATGGATCCAAAAGGTATGGGAAGTTTATCAAATGGAGCAAATAAAATACAAATGGAGCAAATAACATATGGGGCAGGTAGCAGAAGAGCCTCGTCAATCCTTACTTTGTACCAAGGACAGTCATTAGCTGGTAAAAATAAAGTGAGACAGTTAGTTCTGTATGGGACATAAAATATAGACAAGCATGGTAGCAACTCCAGCAATTAAATTAAATCAAATCAAATTAAGTTTTATTTATGTAGCACCTTTTACAACAGATGTTGTCTCAAAGCAGCTTTACAGATGTCCAAACCCCAAGTGAACAAGCCCAGGGCGAAAGTGGCAAGGAAAAACTCCCTAAGAGTGTGAGAAAGAAACCTTGGGTGGAACCAAGACTCAGGGGGGTCCCCATCCTGTTCTGGCCGACACCGGTCACCACGACAACAAGATAAATATTTCAAGAAATACAAAGAATAACGAGATATGAAATATAACAGTCCAGGGCCGTGGAGATACAGGTAGCTGTATCTCCAAAAGTAGGGGAGAATCAGAGTTGTTAAGAGGGGACAAGACAGTTGTTTGATACTCTATCCATGTCTAAATAAATAGGAGGTTGGTTCGGGGTGGGTAACAGGAAAGCCTCATCAGTCTTTACCTCATCAAGCTGGATAGGAGGGCAGCCAATAGCTCGGTAAGAGTAAAGAAAGACAGGTAGTCCTGTATGGAGCTGAGTATGGAACATGAAATGTAGACATTTCTGAAGCAAGGCAGCAACTCCGACACTCGACTATTACAGCCTAACTAAAAGGACTGAACCAGAAGGTAACACAGACTTGGGGGCGCCCTGAGGCGTTGGCATCCATCCACTTCACTGTCAACAAACTTGAGTGAACGTGTACAATGGTGGGACGACAGCACCAGCGTCTACGTATACCATAAAACCCTCTGTCCATGAACCCCTGGATCTGTAGCCTTTATCTAAGGGAGAATATTAATCACCAAACACTAAATTAAGTAAGTTTTTAACCTAGACTTAAAGATTGAGACTGTGTAAGAATCCTGGACATTTTCTGGAAGGTTATTCCATACTTGGGGGGCTTTATAAGAGAAGGCTCTTCCCCCTACTGGTACCTTATTAACTGTTTGAACAAGTAAGAAGCAGCACCCTGTGATCTTAGTAAATGTGGAGGTTCATAATAGGAAAAAGTTCTTGCATATAATCAGGAGTGGGCCCATGTAGGGCTTTATATGTTACTAAAAGGATTTTATAATCGATACAGAATTGAACTGGGAGCCAGTGCAGGGCTGATATGATCGAATTTTCTAGTTCTAGTACAGAACTCTCTGTAATTACAATGTGTGCATGCAAGTACATACTTTCTTTGTCATACTATTTATTTTTAATTTTTCTTTTAAATGTATTTGTTTTTTCTTTCTTTAAGATGTATGTTTTTTTGTAATATGGATTAAAAAACAATAAAAATTAAGTTCCAATATATATATTATTTGACACAACCACAATTATTATGATCATTTTTATTAGTTTTTTACAAACCATTTCTGTCATAAAGCAGAACACACAAAACTCAAATATGTACATTTTTTTCTTCAGTGTTCTAACAAGAACAATAGAATTACAACAGTGAGTCTAATGTCTACCACACTGACATGTTTATGTTCTGGTCGGAGTTCATGTCAGGTCCAAGTTTTTAATAGGGACATGTGAATAGTACATTTAAAGGATGCAAACTCAAAACCATATACAGGAAATGAATGAAAAGAAAATACATTTGAGCTTACCTGACTAAGCTTGGTAAACAAAAATTTAGTATTAAATTTTGTAATTCTCCAGAGGATCTGAATTTGGTATGCCATGCTCAAAAATGCTCAAATTGACACATACCATATAAATGTGCCATAAAGTGTTAAATTCAGTCTAATGCATCTGGTTGTCTTGAGTTCTAACAAACCTATATCCTATACTGTACATCTGACTAGGGTTCATTTTAGCAACTTTCACAAAAACTGGGAGATATATAGCTAACATTTTCTAGTTAATCTTAGTTTACATCAGTGCAACAGTGGTCTAAAAATAATTTTGCACTTAAATAAGGTTATGAAATCATTAAATCAATAAAGATGTAAAATGTAGGAAAGTTATCCAAATGGCACATAGTGTTACTACTACAATCTGTCTGGCTGGTTGTCCATTCTAATTTTTGCTGATTTTTTTTCTTTGTAGAATTTATCAAAACAGGTTCTAGGGCAAGGAGCATTTCTATAAGAAAATCAGCCAATAACTACAGCTATAGTAAATAAGTCATTTTACTCATATAATGAGCCAATCCAATTTGTCATCACATCTTTTTTAAGTGAACATCTAATAACAGTCAAAAACAGATTTAATGTTTTAAATTTTTTTTCTTATACACATTTTTTTTATTTAACCTTTACTGTAACACATTTAATTAAAAAAAAAGACCATCGATGATCAATAATAAGGTAGAAGGGCAAATTTACTTTTAGGATCAAGTATCTTATATTAATATCAGGTGTTTTAGCAACGTAAACAGTCTCAGGTATATTAATAATGTTAGGGTCAGTTGAAAGTATTAAATGAAAAAGAATAACAACAGGAGATGAATACATCATATCACTGGTGTAGCATTAATTAAAAGATTTTTAGGTGTGTAAGGAAGGTTTTTACAAGTTCACTTCTAGATCAAGAAATGCCCCCAGATGATTTTGCTTAAGTTGAACATTTAATGAATGAATAATAAACAGAACTCTGACAAAGGTGAACAGACTAAACAAAGACTGGCATGTTCAACAAACCATTGATTCAAATCTAGTACGGAAACATTTCGACGAGGCAGACAAACACTATCAAGTTCACTAGCAAGAGACAGATTTAAAAAGTCAGATTTTTTTTTTGACAGACATAATCCTTTTAGTGAATATATGCAGCATTGGTGAAGGACAGACCTCCTGGAAAAAAAGCTGAAATCTAAAGAAATAAATATTAGCTCTGTGCATAGTTCCTTTTCAAAGGTTGTCATCTATTCTTTCTTCTTTTGCTTAACTTACTATATTTGTAGTGTTACAAGAAGTGCAAAAAATGTACAACTCCTGGAGGGTGAGTGCTCAGAGATCACTGTTGCACTGAATGGCACCACCATCCACTCCCTCTTAACATAGCTTTTTTCTTTAGTTGTCATTTACTGTGTGTGTGTGTGGGTGTGTGTGTGTGGGTGTGTGTGTACAATTATTACAATAACCCGTGTGTGTTCCTCTCGCTCAGTTCTGGGGTTGAGTCCACTTATGTCCATTGAAAAGATGGTAGCATCAGCCCATCAGGCTGATACCGTTCGGCACAGAACCGGCCAGCGGTCCGTGGCTCATACCTCTCCAACCCAGACCACTGTGTTTCCTCTCTTGATGTCTGACACCTCACAGTGAAGGCTGCTCTGTCTGCCATCCAGAACAAACAGTGAGTGGGCTGATGGCGTGACCAAGTACTGTCCAAACAGGCCGCTGGAGACCACCACCCTGTTGGCATCGCCCCAAGGCCAGTGGCTGGGTGAAAGGGGCTCTTTGAGGTTCCTGAGAAGCTTGCTTCTCCCCGTAGATAGGTCGGAGAAGAGCAGGTCAGAACCCTGAGCCAAGGAGGCAACTGCCACATACTGGTTGGACTCTGTGAATGATGGCTGATAGACCAAGTCTGATACAGGAGCTGAGATGTTCAGCTCATGGTTTAACAAAAGTTCACCCTGGAATGAGACAGTCTGAACTTTAAGTTTTTTGTTCTGATTGTCTGGTGTCACCACATAACGTCCATCAGGTGACACAAAGGGACTTCCAGTGACACCACTGTTGGGCCCAATGATGGCATCAGTAACACTGTCAATGAGGAGCTGTGGGCCAGGGCTGGAGTGGTTATTCCCTTGGCACTGGATAAAGTAGTAGCCGCTCAGGTGAGTGTAGGCCATTCTTGCTGGCACACAACTATAATTCTTCAAACTGATGGTCTTGACGCGATGGAAGGTCTCCAGGTCAATTTTATGCACCGCAGGCTCCACTTTCAAGAAGACAAACCCAAACCTAAGGTGACAATGGTCAGAAAAAGGTTAATAGTCTTTTTTTTAAGACTTATCAAGCACTTTTTTTTAATTACGACTATAATTTCCCCATTTCGCCTTTTAAGAATTACTTTGTTGATTAGATTATTGAGGTTATGCTAAGATGACCTCATACCTAACGTGGGTGATAATGAGGTTGGTGGGTGGGATGTAGAAGTCTTCCACTCTTTGGAACTGCATGCGGATGGTGCGATGCAGCTCCCCTACACTTGCCTGCACAATGACCTGAAACAGTGCAATAACAATGTAAGTAAAGTGTAATGGTAACATTTCAAACACTGTGACGTAGAACCTGCTGAATGTTGCAATACAAAACACATAAAATGTAAATTGGATGCAACGGCTGGTCACAGAGAAAGAATCCACCTTATGGAGCTTAAAAAAGATTCATGGATAAATATAGCTAGGCACTGCTTTTGAAATTTATCTCATTACCATGGTAATGCAGTGTGTTTGCAGCCTCTGTGGGTCCACCTTGCTTCTCTCAAGACAAGTGCTTCATTATGACACTGGGCACATTTAACAATGAGTCTGTTTTTGGCAGATTCAAAGTATAAGATTCCCTCAGAGTCCAATGCAAAAAAGAAAAACAGCTTATTATAGTAACAAAAGACAATGGCAAGGGAAAGATTAGAGAGCAGAGATGAAAATGATGGAAATTGCAATTTAAAAAGATGTATTTGAAAGTATCCAAAATTAATCTCAATTTAGCATCAAAGTATGTGTTACTGGATCTGAAGGACAGTGTGGATTGTTATGATGTATGCTGGAGATACTGGTGACTATGTCATATTCTTAAAATATTTAAAGGAAAGTCTTTTTCCAACTTTTTTATTTCCATTACTATAATGCTTTACTTTCTGGTTCTGCCAGTATATGCAAAAACCAGGGCTCATACTAGAACTAGAACATTTAATCTTACTCAACTGTACTGGCTTCCAGCAAAATTCGGTAAAACTTCTACTGACCTACAAAGCACTATATCCTCAGGAGTCAGAGCCTTTTCCTATACAGCTCCCAGGCTATGGAATAATCTTCCATAATGTTCAGGACTTGGACAGACTAATTATTTAATTAAATATTTTATTAAATAATTGTATTAAATACTACTCATCTGAGGTGAAGATGCAGATCTCAGAGAGTTGACAGTTATGGTGAACTTTTTGAGATACTGTTCCACTTCCCAGCTCCTCCCCCTCATTGTGGCTCCTTCCACCTCCATCACACCCACCCATTTCTCAGTTGCTCTGTTCCCTCCCCTCAGAGAAAAAAGTAGAAGGTTCTAGGTAGACTGAGCAGCTGACACACTTATACTCATCAAACCCACACTATGATTTTTGGGAACCGAGAGTTATTTGTTATCTATTGATATTTTGTTAATGTTCCCTGCCTGGCATCAGTCAGAGGATTGGCTCCCCCTTTTAAGACTTGGTTCCTCTAAAGGCTTCTTTCTCATGCACTTTTAGGGATGTGTTAAAGATGACCAGTATTTGCAAAGACAACCCGAGTACTCAGTAACCAATCTAGGTATGAAACGTTTCATACACAGGTATTATAAATGGGAACAATTTTGTGACTTTGGGGGCAGGAAAAAATATATGTTCTGACTAAAAGCAGATTTTCTTTTCTTTTTAATTTGTATCCTCAGTCAAACCCAATAATGTCTCTGACTATAATACTATGAGCACCGCATTGCAAAATCCTGTTTATTTAAAACACGCATTTCATCATTTTACACAACAGATGTCCATAATACAGTCTATATAAGGTAACTGGATCAGTTGATTATGAATCCAAGCTCAAGAGATCTGTTTCCTTCTGTCAAAAGCAGACTCCACAGTGATAGCTGTGGGAACAGCTCCAACCTAATAAACTGCTCTTCTGTCTCACCGCTGCCTGTTTGCTCGTTTGTTTAATGTAATGAATTGATGATCTAAGTTAGATGTTTGACTAAGGATATTAAGTCATTTATTAAAAAAAATGCCTGGCTTGATATTGCCCCACACCAGTGGAGTATTGCTTCTAGCTTCCGTAAATTGCAAGTGCCCAGGTCAATTACCGTGCTTCAAACGATCATGATATTATCAAGCCATTTATTTGTGGTGAGAATCCATATGCCCCACAGCCCATTACGAGGCTTCCCTGTAAAATCTGCTCCTTAGCATCTGAGTGATTCATGCCTTTTGTGGTAATTATTCATTACTATTGTGGCATGATGTGTGTGGGCAGCCAGAGCAAGCCGAGACAGATGAGGACGTTTTCCACACGTTGAGTGATATGATACGAATATTAATTAAACAAGCAGGAAAGCGGCACAAAAGCACCTTTCATTGCCTTCCTCTTTGTGTGAAGCTCTTGGTTCAATGGGAGGAAAGTGTGAACGACATTACGATGCCACCATGAGTAGGAAACCAGACGAGAACTGAAATAGGTTCCCTCGATGATAAGGTGGGGGGAGGGATATCACTGTGTGGGAACAGTGAGCTTTGCAGTGTTTTAATGGATTCCCCTCTTTTGTGAAAGACAAAATAATAGGTGCTGTGTCCTGCAGTGCTCCCCTGCCTGTTCTGGACTTTCTCACAATCCAGGGAAAGTTATAAAAAGCATGATGGCACTCCCAAAAGTAAGACAACAGTGAGGCTGCCCTACACCTAATTCCCATAAAGGCATGTGGTATCCACACCCAGAACATAGTCATTAAAAATCTGTTGAAATAAAAGGATCAGTTACATTGTTTAATCCCAGAAGGGGTGCAGGGGTAGAGGGCAAACAGCATGGCAGTAATTTACAGCAAAACACATATATACAGAAAAGGAAACTTTACTGTAAATCATTGATCTTTACATCTTTTAGCATTTATCAGAAGGTAGTGTAACACAAATCAAGACAATGTTGGCCTTTGTGACTGTGTGTGCGTGTTTTGTCCCTTCCACATATCTTTTCACTCACCTGTAAAGTGGGATGTGTCTTCTGAAAGTCTCCCCAGCTCAGCACCCACACTTGATCATGGGACTTGTCATAGAAGAGCTTCACTGGGACTGGATCTGTTTCCACAGCCTGTGAGCAAATAACAAGACAAACCAAAACAGACCAAACACTGAGTTGGGTGCTTCTGGATGCAGTGCACAAAAGGTCCACATTAATTTCATCAAAGCCCCTAATGGTTAGTCATGCATGTGACAGCTGCTGCTTCCTGTATGGTGTATTTTTTGAATATGTGTATTTTGTTAATCTATGCCTTGGTGTTGAAACTTCAAACTAGTCATAGTGCTACGGAGTCTGAAGTCTGTTTAACTACAGAAAAGCCCTCTTAGCTGTTCCTGAGGGGCAGTGCAGCACTCTAAAGAGCAAATGCACAAGGAGTCATTTTGTGGGGCCAGAACAGCAGCCACAGCCAGTGGATCACGGCTAGACTGCTGTCTGCACAAGATGAAAAAGTGTTAGGGACTGAGAACTGAATAAACTGACCTCAATTGTAATTTAGCCATTTGTTCTGTTAAAATGCATAAAAAATGCACAATACATTGTGAACATTTAAAATGCATTTTCAAACGGCACAAATGAAAAGCTTTGTTGTATCACCTTTTGTCAGTGTTGTACCTGTGGTACCTGACTGGTAGTCAGTTTTGTGTGCTAAATACATTTCTGTATTCTCAATACTTGTCACCGTTTCACTATGTTTTCTGTTACAACCCATCCTTGTGTGGAGCAAGCATGCATTTTGGTTTGGGGGGGGACTCTACCTATCAGCTACGTGCCAGTCATACCAAGGAAAGAGTTGAGGGCACTGAGCTGAGGGCAATGACCTTTTGGCTAGCACTCAAACTCATATGGACTTCAAATCAGTGAGACTGACTGACACTCTAAAAAAAAAATTTTGGCTGCTTTGTTCAGCATTTCCAGGCAAATAGTGAAATTCATAGACAAAATAAAAACAATTGCTTTGTGTTTCACAAAATCAGTGCAAAACACAATCAGTAAAATGAACTGGAAAAATTCTCATTTTCTGATGCCTCAGTGGTTCTTGGATTAGAGTTCATTGATTATGAGAAATACAAACAGCACTGCAGGATCTACCATATGAAGACATGTGTAGCTACACTGAGACAAATGAGGATATGAGAGAATTCATTTAGAACCTCACATCTGGGAATTCCCATGGGATTGAGGGAGTATGCAATCATCAGTTCATCTGACAGACAAAAAAGACCTAAACCTAAAAATGTATGAAAAGTGGTAAGGGAAACTCCCTGGTGTGGCATGAAAATGAGGGAAAACACTTCTAGAGGAGACAAGACTCAAAAGGGGAACCTCTTCTCCTCTGGGTAGCAGCACATGGTGAAAAAAATATTATTACATCTTAGTTGTTATGCCTGTTTTGTTCTATTTCCCATGTTATACAGGATGCCATGTGCTGTTAAACACTGTACATTCCTATGCTATTTATTTTGTCTTTACATGCTCCCTGTGCTGCAATAGTGAAAACCTACATTAGAGACAGTATGCTCAGGATTCTGTGATGCGTGATATCGTACAAGTTGCACCACATGTTTTAGCCTGACGGATGTTTCTCACCACTGTACCCTATAATTAAATTGTGTGCTGCTAATTTGATCCATTTTATTTATTTACTACTCCATTTATTAGTAGTAGTATGTAGAGAACATTTATGCTACTTTGTACTTTATTCTGGTGGTTGAAAAATGATTTTTAGTGTCTATAATTATTATTATTATTAGTTATTATTATTATTATTACTTAATTCATTAAATTAATTTTCTTAAAAGCAAACTTGAATTACCACTACAAGTCTACATCAACAACTCCAATCATACTAACAGTATAATTTTAACAGTATAAAAGCTGTAAACTCTTAGTGTTTGAACAAAGGTAAGATTTTCAAGATGGTACTGATTTATAGGCTTGTAACTATGAACACTGGGTCTTGTTATGGAAAGGAGGATTCATCACAGGGGGTGGCAGCAGGCACTATTGATGTTATTTGCTAGTTGGCTGGAGTAAGAATTCGGTTACTCTAAATTCAGAGATCAGGAAGGCAGTGAAGACCTGAAGGCATTAATCTGAAGCCCTATCACACACACTCACACACATGTACATGCACCCATAACACAGTGTGTGTCTGATCCGCTTCTATCAGCAGTATCTCTTCTCCGTGTTGGAAAACCTTTTTGTTCTTCTCTTAAACCTGTCACCTCCTGTTCTCATGTTTTTGTTCTTCTCTTAAACCTGTCACGTCCTGTTCTCATGTTTTTGTTCTACTCTTAAACCTGTCACGTCCTGTTCTCATGTTTTTGTTCTACTCTTAAACCTGTCACGTCCTGTTCTCATGTTTTTG